>JARQOC010000009.1:52890540-53183483 GCA_033576535.1 Allobates femoralis
CAGTATACAGCAGGAGGCCGCACACAGCCCCCCCGTATACAGCAGGAGGCCGCACACAGCCCCCCGTATACAGCAGGAGGTCACACACAGCCCCCAGAGCTCCTGTTGTAAAAAATGGTGGAGGATATAAATGTGGTATTTTATGCTGTAGGAGATCCAGCATTATAAGAAGTGGATGGACCCCATAAAGGTTAATAGATGGTTATGAGATGATTGGGTGATAATATTCTGATGTGAGATCATTACAGTTTTTCTTGTACTCGCTCTCAGTCTCCGAACGTCAATAGTAGAAGGAAAAGGAAGATAAAGATATTTGTTAGAAATAGTAAAATACAACACGTTGCGGCTAGAAATGAGCCTTCAGTTTATACAGTTTGTTTCCTGCTCTATAAATATATATTTCAGTAATCAGGAAGGGTTAGACTTGTCTTTGTGTATAGGGGGTTCCTGGTTATGGGGGTCCCAGCTCCATTCAGATGAGATGTCATTCATTTGTACAGTACCACTGTTTGCCCAGTAGATGGCAGCACTGGTCCACATTGGGAAAATTAACCAACCTGTGAGTCTGCAGGAGCTGCACTCCTCAATACAGCCAGAGCTCCTGACTGATACATTGTAACAAAATACAGGACAGGAACTGTGAGAAGTGTTAGGTCTGCACACTACCGCTGTTTGCACACTAGATGGCAGCACCAGTCCACATTGGGGAAATCAACCAACTTGTGAAGCTGCAGGAGCTGTGATCCAGGCTGATACATTGTAACAAAATGACAGGACAGGAGCTGTAAGGTGTTAGGTTTGTGCAGTACCGATGTTTGCCCACTAGATGGCAGCAGCACATTGGAGAAATGAACCAGACTGTGAAACTGCAGGAGCTGCGCTCCTTAATACACCCAGGATCCAGACTGATACATTGTAACGAAATTACAGGACCAGAGCTGTGAGGAGTGTTAACGTCCCTATTAAGCCGGTGCCACATCATTAATCAGGGGACATGTAATAAGGAATAATTGACGTTCGCTGGTGTTACCCCCTCAGGCTGCACTTAATCTTTCAGTTATAAAGTGAATTACGTCCGATCACCTCCGTTCCTCCCAGCTTGTGTCTGCAGACTCCTGCCCAGACGTCTGTGACCGGCGCCCGTTCCCGGGGGGTCCTACACGATCTCTGCCCTATTGCTCACCCCAACCCTGTGCCAGACGCTGCCCCCAAAATGAGCCCCATAGACACCGCCCCACATAATACTGCCAGGTAGTGCCCATCAGATAATACCACACACCATAATGCCCCCCAAACATGAGCCCCATAGACACTGCCCCTGTATAATACTGCCAGGTAGTGCCCATCCAATAATACTGCACACCATAATGCCCCCCAAACATGAGCCTCATAGACACTGCCCCTGTAATAATACCGCCAGGTAGTGCCCATCAGATAATACCACACACCATAATGCCCCCCAAACATGAGCCCCATAGACACTGCCCCTGTATAATACTGCCAGGTAGTGCCCATCCAATAATACTGCACACCATAATGCCCCCCAAACATGAGCCTCATAGACACTGCCCCTGTATAATACCGCCAGGTAGTGCCCATCCAATAATACCGCACACCATAATGCCCCCCAAACATGAGCCCCATAGACACTGCCCCTGTATAATACCGCCAGGTAGTGCCCATCTAATAGTGCCACACACCATAATGCCCCCCAAACATGAGCCCCATAGACACTGCCCCTGTATAATACTGCCAGGTAGTGCCCATCCAATAATACTGCACACCATAATGCCCCTCAAACATGAGCCCCATAGACACTGCCCCTGTATAATACTGCCAGGTAGTGCCCATCTAATAGTGCCACACACCATAATGCCCCCCAAACATGAGCCCATAGACACTGCCCCTGTATAATACCGCCAGGTAGTGCCCATCCAATAATACCGCACACCATAATGCCCCCAAACATGAGCCCCATAGACACTGCTTCTGTATAATACCGCCAGGTAGTGCCCATCCAATAATACCGCACACCATAATGCCCCCCAAACATGAGCCCCATAGACACTGCCCCTGTATAATACTGCCAGGTAGTGCCCATCCAATAATACTGCACACCATAATGCCCCTCAAACATGAGCCCCATAGACACTGCCCCTGTATAATACTGCCAGGTAGTGCCCATCTAATAGTGCCACACACCATAATGCCCCCCAAACATGAGCCCCATAGACACTGCCCCTGTATAATACCGCCAGGTAGTACCCATCCAATAATACCGCACACCATAATGCCCCCAAACATGAGCCCCATAGACACTGCCCCTGTATAATACTGCCAGGTAGTGCCCATCCAATAATACCGCACACCATAATGCCCCCAAACATGAGCCCCATAGACACTGCCCCTGTATAATACCGCCAGGTAGTACCCATCCAATAATACCGCACACCATAATGCCCCCAAACATGAGCCCCATAGACACTGCCCCTGTATAATACCGCCAGGTAGTGCTCATCCAATAGTGCCACACACCCTAATGCCCCCAAACATGAGCCCCATAGACACTGCCCCTGTATAATACCGCCAGGTAGTGCCCATCCAATAGTGCCACACACCATAATGCCCCCAAACATGAGCCCCATAGACACTGCCCCTGTATAATACTGCCAGGTAGTGCCCATCCAATAATGCCACACACCATAATGCCCCCAAACATGAGCCCCATAGACACTGCCCCTGTATAATACCGCCAGGTAGTGCCCATCCAATAATGCCACACACCATAATGCCCCCAAACATGAGCCCCATAGACACTGCCCCTGTATAATACCGCCAGGTAGTGCTCATCCAGTAGTGCCGCACACTCTATGTCCCCCAAACATGAGCCCCATAGACACTGCCCCTGTATAATACCACCAGGTAGTGCCCATCCAGTAGTGCCGCACACTCTATGTCCCCTGATATTATCCCCTTTGTGTCCTCTGTAGGAAAATAAAGGTGGGTCGTGTCTGTGGGGTCATTATTACTATTTTAGGGAATCATGTGGATGTTATAGGGAATAAAATCTCATTTTTTCCCCCAAATTAGTAATAACAATGTGCTGCAGTGTAAAGCATGGGGGGGACAGATCACCTGCCTGCTCCTCCAAGCCACCCCGGACCACCCTGAATCACAATATCTAATGTGGCTAAACTGGAATCATCAATCATTAGGTTGTTTCCTAGTAGAGCAGTGCTGCAATGTAAAGCATGGGGGTGATCTCATGTCCAGCCCGATCCTTCAAAATGGATCCAAGACCACCCATCTCCTGGGCACAATAGAATATATAATTATTATATTATAATATGTCTGAACTGGAGTCATGGATCTTACGTTATTGGAGCAGAGCTGCAGTGTAAAGCAGGGAGATCTGCTATTAGGAATAATAATTCCCGGCAGTTGATCGTGGTGTAATATTGGGGGCTCAGATCCGCCCCGCGGTGACCCTCCACGTGGGGGGCCGGGCGAGCTCCTCGGCTGCACATTGCTCCTCATTATTATTAATAATGGACTTTGCTCATCATTTATTGCTCTGTTTTCCTATTAATATTTTGCTTCCTCAGCAGCCGGTGCGGGGTTAATAGCGGAGGTCACCGATCTCTGGGATCCACCCCCCTCCTCTGTACTCGGACCCTTCACTTCTCTCCGATGGATCTGATCCAAATAATAGAACGTTTTCACACTTTATTCTGTAGTTTGTGTCTTCATTGTTCACCGTACGCGGGGCCCCCAATTATAGATAATAGATCCATGAGTAATCCTACACTACATTACAGCCCCCAGTATACAGCAGGAGCCCGCACACAGCCCCCAGTATACAGCAGGAGGCGTCACACAGCCCCCAGTATACAGCAAGAGCGCACAAACAAGCCCCAGTATACAGCAGGAGCGCACAAACAACCCCCAGTATACAGCAGGAGGCCGCACACAG
Source organism: Allobates femoralis (assembly GCA_033576535.1). Classification (NCBI taxonomy): domain Eukaryota; kingdom Metazoa; phylum Chordata; class Amphibia; order Anura; family Aromobatidae; genus Allobates; species Allobates femoralis. Next base: position 52,894,514 of record JARQOC010000009.1, read on the forward strand.
ACCCCAGTATACAGCAGGAGGCCGCACACAGTCCCCAGTATACAGCAGGAGGCCGCACACAGACCCCAGTATACAGCAGGAGGCCTCACACAGCCCCAGTATACAGCAGGAGGCCTCACACAGCCCCCAGTATACAGCAGGAGGCCTCACACAGCCTCCATTATACAGCAAGAGCGCACACACAGCCCTCAGTATACAGCAGGAGGCCTCACACAGCCCCCAGTATACAGCAGGAGGCCACACACAGCTCCCAGTATACAGCAGGAGGCCTCACACAGCCCCCAGTATACAGCAGGAGGCCTCACACAGCCCCCAGTATTACAGCAGGAGGCTGCACACAGTCCCCAGTATACAGCAGGAGGCCTCACATGGCCCCCAGTATACAGCAGGAGGCCACACACAGCCCCTAGTATTACAGCAGGAGTTCACACACAGCCCCTAGTATACAGCAGGAGGCCGCACATAGCCCCCAGTATACAGCAGGAGGCTGCACACAGCCCCTGTATACAGCAGGAGGCTGCGCACAGCCCCTGTATACAGCAGGAGGCCGCACACAGCCCCTGTATACAGCAAGAGGCCACACACAGCCCCTGTGTACAGCAGGGGGCCGCACACAGCCCCTGTATACAGCATTAGGTCGCGCACAGCCCCTGTATACAGCAGGAGGCCACGCACAGCCCCTGTATACAGCAGAAGGCTGCACATAGCCCCCAGGATACAGCAGGAGGCCGCACACAGCCCCCAGTATACAGCTGGAGGCTGCACACAGCCCCCAGTATAGAGCAGGAGGCTGCACACAGCCCCCAGTATAGAGAAGGAGGCCGAACACAGCCCCCAGTATACAGCAGGAGGGCACACACAGCCCCCAGTATACAGCAGGAGGCCACACACAGTCCCTGTATACAGCAGGAGGCCACACACAGTCACTGTATACAGCAGGAGGCCACACACAGTCCCTGTATACTGCAGGAGGCCACCTACAGCCCCCAGTATACAGCAGGAGGCCTCACACAGCCCCCAGTATACAGCAGGAGGGCACACACAGCCCCCAGTATACAGCAGGAGGCCACACACAGTCCCTGTATACAGCAGGAGGCCACACACAGTCACTGTATACAGCAGGAGGCCACACACAGTCCCTGTATACTGCAGGAGGCCACCTACAGCCCCCAGTATACAGCAGGAGGCCTCACACAGCCCCCAGTATACAGCAGGAGGCTGTACACAGCTCCTTTATACTGCAGGAGGCCGCACACAGCCCCCTGTATACAGCAGGAGGCCGCACACAGTCCCCAGTATACAGCAGGAGGCCGCACACAGACCCCAGTATACAGCAGGAGGCCTCACACAGCCCCCAGTATACAGCAGGAGGCCTCACACAGCCCCCAGTATACAGCAGGAGGCCTCACACAGCCCCCAGTATACAGCAGGAGGCCTCACACAGCCTCCAGTATACAGCAGGAGGCCTCACACAGCCCCCAGTATACAGCAGGAGGCCTCACACAGCCCCCAGTATACAGCAGGAGGCCTCACACAGTCCCCAATATACAGCAGGAGGCCGCACACAGTCCCCAATATACAGCAGGAGGCCGCACACAGCCCCCAGTATACAGCAGGAGGCCGCACACAGTCCCCAATATACAGCAGGAGGCCGCACACAGTCCCCAATATACAGATGGAGGCCGCACACAGTCCCCAATATACAGCAGGAGGCCGCACACAGTCCCCGATATACAGCAGGAGGCCGCACACAGTCCCCAATATACAGCAGGAGGCCGCACACAGTCCCCAATATACAGCAGGAGGCCGCACACAGTCCCCAATATACAGCAGGAGGCCACACACAGTCCCCAATATACAGCAGGAGGCCGCACACAGTCCCCAATATACAGCAGGAGGCCGCACACAGCCCCCAGTATACAGCAGGAGGCCGCACACAGTCCCCAATATACAGCAGGAGGCCGCACACAGTTCCCAAATCTTTAATAGTATTGGTCTTTGGGGTCTTCCAGGGTCTTAGTACGGTTGCAGCTTCTGCACCTTATGTGTCCTATTGATCTCCAGCACATTGAGGGGGTCTCCGGCCCTGTCACGTGGGGTCTCCCCTTTCCTTGTTGGTAGTTTGCCCTCTCCAGCATCTGTCCTCCCATCTGGCGTATCGGGGGGCTTGTATTCATCACTATTCACCTACATGGCCTAGATATACAGGGGGTCTGTGACATACTGGAGCCGCAGCGTCCGGGGACGTCTCACTGCAGGAATGTGGAGCCATCTTCTACCTTTGTACTTGGTGCACATGAACCCGTGTAATCTCAGGACGAGACCTTCCTCTTATCATAGTGTAGATAGAGGAGAGGGGCCTGACCTCATCCAGGTGGGACCTGCAGGGGGCGACACTGAGCACAGGGGACACAACAGCCAAATATATTGTAATATGAAGTCTGATGACACGGACAGAATTAATACAATGGGATTAGCGGTAAAGAGTAAAGCGCACAGCGGCTCCTACCCCTGTCACAACCAAGGCAAAGGCCACATTCACAAGGTGTCTGATCCGAAAACGTATCGTCTTTTCCACCAATCGCATCTCCTGTTCACACCGGGCGATTGAGCCGCTTGTGCTGCGTTCTTTCTCCATTTATAATGGATCTATGGGAAAAGTGCAGTAGACACACACCAACACATGGACGGCTCATCCATTGTACGGATCCGACATAACCTTGTGTCTGAATGACCGATCTGGAAACCCATTGACTTTGCTGGGAAGATCAAAGTCACTGCAGAAAACGGATCCGCAAAGAACGCGGCGTGTGAATGACGCCTGAGGAGCAGAAAGGAGCTCATGAAGCTCCACTATTACACTATGACGGGGGTAAATCTGTATAACTCACTGTAAAAACACCAACACACAGCAAGAAACACTAAACTGTAGAGATACAGAGGTTACAACAGAAGTGTCCACATCAGAGTACAGCTCCTATAATAAGTGATGAAAAACACAGAGGAAAGTGTAAAGCGTGAGAATAGAAGAATAAGACTTATTCACTTATATATCACTATTAATCCCATAGGGCTTTACAGACATCAGTAACTCTGTCCCCATCCAGGCTCACAATCTATACATCCTATCAGTCTGGAGGGTGGGAGAAACCAGACGAAAATCACAAAAATACGAGGAGAACATACAGAATCCTGCAGACGTCGTCCTTGGTGGGATTGAACCCAGGACCCCAGTACTACAAGGCTGCAGAGCTAACCACTGAGCCACCATATACAGTGCTAACCACTGAGTCACCATATACAGAGCTAACCACTGAGCCACCATATACAGTGCTAACCACTGAGCCACCGTATACAGTGCTAACCACTGAGCCACCGTATACAGTGCTAACTACTGAGCCACCATATACAGAGCTAACCACTGAGCCACCATACACAGTGCTAACCACTGAGTCACCGATACAGTGCTAACCACTGAGCCACCGTATACAGTGCTAACCACTGAGCCACCATACAGTGCTAACCACTGATCCACCATATACAGTGCTAACCACTGAGCCACCATATACAGTGCTAACCACTGAGCCACCGTATACAGTGCCAACCACTGAGCCACCATATACAGTGCTAACCACTGAGCCACCATATACAGTGCTAACCACTGAGCCACCATATACAGTGCTAACCACTGAGTCACCATATACAGTGCTAACCACTGAGCCACCATATACAGTGCTAACCACTGAGCCACCATATACAGTGCTAACCACTGAGCCACCATATACAGTGCTAACCACTGAGCCACCATATACAGTGCTAACCACTGAGCCACCATACACAGTGCTAACCACTGAGCCACCGTATACAGTGCTAACCACTGAGCCACCATATACAGTGCTAACCACTGAGCCACCATACACAGTGCTAACCACTGAGTCACCATATACAGAGCTAACCACTGAGTCACCGTATACAGTGCTAACCACTGAGTCACCGTATACAGTGCTAACCACTGAGTCACCGTATACAGTGCTAACCACTGAGCCATCATACAGTGCTAACCACTGAGCCACTATACAGTGCTAACCACTGAGCCACCATATACAGTGCTAACCACTGAGCCACTATACAGTGCTAACCACTGAGCCACCATATACAGTGCTAACCACTGAGCCACCATATACAGTGCTAACCACTGAGACACCATATACAGTACTAACCACTGAGCCACCATATACAGTGCTAACCACTGAGCCACCGTATACAGTGCTAACCACTGAGCCACCATATACAGTGCTAACCACTGAGCCACCATATACAGTGCTAACCACTGAGCCACCATACAGTGCTAACCACTGAGCCACCATATACAGTGCTAACCACTGAGCCACCGTATACAGTGCTAACCACTGAGACACCATATACAGTGCTAACCACTGAGACACCATATACAGTGCTAACCACTGAGACACCATATACAGTACTAACCACTGAGCCACCATATACAGTGCTAACCACTGAGCCACCATACAGTGCTAACCACTGAGCCACCATATACAGTGCTAACCACTGAGCCACCATATACAGTGCTAACCACTGAGCCACCATATACAGTGCTAACCACTGAGCCACCATATACAGTGCTAACCACTGAGCCACCGTATACAGTGCTAACCACTGAACCACCATATACAGTGCTAACCACTGAGCCACCATATACAGTGCTAACCACTGAGCCACCATATACAGTGCTAACCACTGAGCCACCATATACAGTGCTAATCACTGAGCCACCATATACAGTGCTAACCACTGAGCCACCATATACAGTGCTAACCACTGAGTCACCATATACAGTGCTAACCACTGAGCCACCATATACAGTGCTAACCACTGAGCCACCATACAGTGCTAACCACTGAGCCACCATATACAGTGCTAACCACTGAGCCACCATATACAGTGCTAACCACTGAGCCACCATATACAGTGCTAACCACTGAGCCACCATATACAGTGCTAACCACTGAGCCACCATATACAGTGCTAACCACTGAGCCACCATATACAGTGCTAACCACTGAGCCACCATATACAGTGCTAACCACTGAGCCACCATATACAGTGCTAACACACTGAGCCACCTATACAGTGCTAACCACTGAGCCACCATATACAGTGCTAACCACTGAGCCACCATATACAGTGCTAACCACTGAGCCACCTATACAGTGCTAACGCAACTGTACTAGCCACCATATACAGTGCTAACCACTGAGCCACCATATACAGTGCTAACCACTGAGCCACCATATACAGTGCTAACCACTGAGCCACCATATACAGTGCTAACCACTGAGCCACCTAACAGTGCTAACCACTGAGCCACCATATACAGTGCTAACACTGAGCCACCTATACAGTGCTAACCACTGAGCCACCATATACAGTGCTAACCACTGAGCCACCATATACAGTGCTAACCACTGAGCCACCATATACAGTGCTAACCACTGAGCCACCATATACAGTGCTAACCACTGAGCCACCATATACAGTGCTAACCACTGAGCCCAAGTCTAACCACTCACCATATACAGTGCTAACCACTGAGCCACCATATACAGTGCTAACCACTGAGCCACCATACAGTGCTAACCACTGAGCACCATATACAGTGCTAACCACTGAGCCACCATATACAGTGCTAACCACTGACCACCATATACAGTGCTAACCACTGAGCCACCATATACAGTGCTAACCACTGAGCCACCATATACAGTGCTAACCACTGAGCCACCATATACAGTGCTAACCACTGAGCCACCATATACAGTGCTAACCACTGAGCCACCATATACAGTGCTAACCACTGAGCCACCATATACAGTGCTAACCACTGAGCCACCATATACAGTGCTAACCACTGAGCCACCATATACAGTGCCCTGTATACCTCTAACTGAGCCACCATTATACAGTGCTAACCACTGAGCCACCATAACAGTGCTAACCACTGAGCCACATACAGTGCTAACCTGAGCCATATACAGTGCTAACCACGACACCTCATGCTAACACGAGCCACCATATACAGTGCTAACCACTGAGCCACCATATACAGTGCTAACCACTGAGCCACCATATGCTACATGTGGCTAACCACTGAGCCACCATATACAGTGCTAACCACTGAGCCACTATACAGTGCTAACCACTGAGCCACCATATACAGTGCTAACCCTAGCCACCTATACAGTGCTAACCACTGAGCACATATACAGTGCTAACCACTGAGCCACCATATACAGTGCTAACCACTGCATGTAGCTACCACTGAACCATAAGTGCTAACCACTGAGCCACCATATACAGTGCTAACCACTGAGCCACCATATACAGTGCTAACCACTGAGCCACCATATACAGTGCTAACCACTGAGCCACCATATACAGTGCTAACCACTGAGCCACCATATACAGTGCTAACCACTGAGCCACCATATACAGTGCTAACCACTGAGCCACCATATACAGTGCTAACCACTGAGCCACCATATCAGTGCTAACCACTGAGCCACATATCAGTGCTAACACTGAGCCACCATATACAGTGCTAACCACTGAGCCACCATATACAGTGCTAACCACTGAGCCACCATATACAGTGCTAACCACTGAGCCACCATATACAGTGCTAACCACTGAGCCACCATATACAGTGCTAACCACTGAGCCACCATATACAGTGCAAACCACTGAGCCACCATATACAGTGCTAACCACTGAGCCACCATATCAGTGCTAACCACTGAGCCACCATATACAGTGCTAACCACTGAGCCACCATATACAGTGCTAACCACTGTAAGCCACCATATACAGTGCTAACCACTGAGCCACCATATACAGTGCTAACCACTGAGCCACCGTATACAGTGCTAACCACTGAGCCACCATATACAGTGCTAACCACTGAGCACCATATACAGTGCTAACCACTAGCCACCTATACAGTGCTAACCACTGAGCCACCATATACAGTGCTAACCACTGAGCCACCATATACAGTGCTAACCACTGAGCCACCTATACAGTGCTAACCACTGAGCCACCATAACAGTGCTAACCACTGAGCCACCATATACAGTGCTAACCACTGAGCCACCATATACAGTGCTAACCACTGAGCCACCATATACAGTGCTAACCACTGAGCCACCATATACAGTGCTAACCACTGTGCCACCATATACAGTGCTAACCACTGAGCCACCATATACAGTGCTAACCACTGAGCCACCATATACAGTGCTAACCACTGAGCCACCATAACAGTGCTAACCACTGAGCCACCATATACAGTGCTAACCACTGAGCCACCATATACAGTGCTAACCACTGAGCCACCTATACAGTGCTAACCACTGAGCCACCATATACAGTGCTAACCACTGAGCCACCATATACAGTGCTAACCACTGAGCCACCATATACAGTGCTAACCACTGAGCCACCATATACAGTGCTAACCACAGACCACCTATACAGTGCTAACCACTGAGCCACATACAGTGCTAACCACTGAGCCACCATATACAGTGCTAACCACTGAGCCACCATATACAGTGCTAACCACTGAGCCACCATATACAGTGCTAACCACTGAGCCACCATATACAGTGCTAACCACTGAGCCACCATATACAGTGCTAACCACTGAGCCACCATTACAGTGCTAACCACTGAGCCACCATACAGTGCTAACCACTGAGCCACCATATACAGTGCTAACCACTGAGCCACCATATACAGTGCTAACCACTGAGCCACCATATACAGTGCTAACCACTGAGCGCCCCCCATATACAGTGCTAACCACTGAGCCACATATACAGTGCTAACCACTGAGCCACCATATACAGTGCTAACCACTGAGCCACCATATACAGTGCTAACCACACCTATACAGTGCTAACCACTGACCACCATTACAGTGCTAACCACTGAGCCACCATATACAGGTCTAACCACTGAGCCACCATAACAGTGCTAACCACTGAGCCACCATATACAGTGCTAACCACTGAGCACCAATATAACAGTGCTAACCACTGAGCCACCATATACAGTGCTAACCACTGAGCCACCATATACAGTGCTAACCACTGAGCCACCATACGTGCTAACCACTGACCCCATAAGTGCTAACCACTGAGCACCATACAGTGCTAACAATCCACATTACAGTGCTAACCACTGAGCCACCTATACAGTGCTAACCACTGAGCCACCTATACAGTGCTAACCACTGACCACCATAACAGTGCTAACCACTGAGCCACCATATACAGTGCTAACCACTGAGCCACTATACAGTGCTAACCACTGAGCCACCATATACAGTGCTAACCACTGAGCCACCATATACAGTGCTAACCACTGAGCCACCATATACAGTGCTAACCACTGAGCCACATATCAGTGCTAACCACTGAGCCACTATACAGTGCTAACCACTGAGCCACCATATACAGTGCTAACCATGAGCCACCATATACAGTGCTAACCATGAGCCACCATTAACAGTGCTAACCACTGAGCCACCATATACAGTGCTAACCACTGACCCCCAAACCATACACCATCGTGCTAACCACTGAGCCACCATATACAGTGCTAACCACTGAGCCACCATATACAGTGCTAACCACTGAGCCACCATACAGTGCTAACCACTGAGCCCAACGTAACAGGCTAACCACTGAGCCACCATATACAGTGCTAACCACTGAGCCACCATAAGTGCTAACCACTGAGCCACCATATACAGTGCTAACCACTGAGCCACTATACAGTGCTAACCACTGAGCCACCATATACAGTGCTAACCACTGAGCCACCTATACAGTGCTAAACCACTGAGCCACCATATACAGTGCTAACCACTGACCACCATATACAGTGCTAACCACTGACACCACACCATACCATACAGTGCTAACCACTGAGCCACCATATACAGTGCTAACCACTGAGCCACCATATACGTGCTAACCACTGGCACCTATACAGTGCTACCACTGAGCCACCATACAGTGCTAACCATGAGCCACCATTACAGTGCTAACCACTGAGCCACCATACAGTGCTAACCACGAGCCACATATACAGTGCTAACCACTGAGCACCTATACAGTGCTAACCATAGCATATACAGTGCTAACACTGACCACCATATACAGTGCTAACCACTGAGCCACAATAAGTGCTAACCTGAGCCATACAGTGCTAACACTGAGCCACCATACAGGCTAACACTGAGCCACCATACAGTCTAACCACTGAGCCACATACAGTGCTAACCACTAGCCACATATACAGTGTAACACTGAGCCACATATACAGTGCTAACCACTGAGCCACTATACATGCTACCACTGAGCCACTCAGTCACCATGAGCCACCATATACAGTGCTAACCACTGAGCACTATACAGTGCTAACACTGAGCCACATATACAGGCTAACCATGAGCACCATACAGTGCTAACCACTGAGCCACCATACGTGCTAACCACTGACCACTATACAGGCTAACCACTGAGCACCTATCAGTGCTAACACTGGCCACCTATACAGTGCTAACACTGAGCCACCATATACAGTGCTAACCACTGAGCACCATATACAGTGCTACCACTGACCACCTATACAGTGCTAACCACTGAGCCACATATTCAGTGCTAACCACTGAGCCACATATACAGTGCTACCACTGAGCCACCATATACAGTGCTAACCACTGAGCCACCATATACAGTGCTAACCATTGAGCCACCATATACAGTGCTAACCACTGAGCCACCATATACAGTGCTAACCACTGAGCCACCATACACAGTGCTAACCACTGAGCCACCATATACAGTGCTAACCACTGAGCCACCATACAGTGCTAACCACTGAGCCACATACACAGTGCTAACCACTGAGCCACCATATACAGTGCTAACCACTGAGCCACCATATACAGTGCTAACCACTGAGCCACCATATACAGTGCTAACCCAGAGGCACCATATACAGTGCTAACCACTGAGCCACCATATACAGTGCTAACCACTGAGCCACCATATACAGTGCTAACCACTGAGCCACTGTACAGTGCTAACCACTGAGCCACCATATACAGTGCTAACCACTGAGCCACCGTTACAGCGCTAACCACTGAGCCACCATATACAGTGCTAACCACTGACCACCATATACAGTGCTAACCACTGAGCCACCATATACAGGCTAACCACTGAGCCACCATATACAGTGCTAACCACTGAGCCACCATATACAGTGCTAACCACTGAGCCACCTATACAGTGCTAACCACTGAGCCACCATACAGTGCTAACCACTGAGCCAACCCATATACAGTGCTAACCACTGAGCCACCGTATACAGTGCTAACCACGGAGCCATCATATACAGTGCTAACCACTGAGCCACCATATACAGTGCTAACCACTGAGCCACCATATACAGTGCTAACTACTGAGCCACCATATACAGTGCTAACCACTGAGCCACCAAATACAGTGCTAACCACTGAGCCACCATATACAGTGCTAATCACTGAGCCACCATATACAGTGCTAACCACTGAGCCACCATATACAGTGCTAACCACTGAGCCACCATACAGTGCTAACCACTGAGCCACCATATACAGTGCTAACCACTGAGCCACCATATACAGTGCTAACCACTGAGCCACCATATACAGTGCTAACCACTGAGCCACCGTATACAGTGCTAACCACTGAGCCACCATATACAGTGCTAACCACTGAGCCACCATACAGTGCTAACCACTGAGCCACCATATACAGTGCTAACCACTGAGCCACCATATACAGTGCTAACCACTGAGCCATCATACAGTGCTAACCACTGATCCACCGTATACAGTGCTAACCACTGAGCCATCATACAGTGCTAACCACTGATCCACCATATACAGTGCTAACCACTGAGCCACCATACAGTGCTAACCACTGAGCCACCGTATACAGTGCTAACCACTGAGCCACCGTATACAGTGCTAACCACTGAGCCACCGTATACAGTGCTAACCACTGAGCCACCATATACAGTGCTAACCACTGAGCCATCCAATGATCCTTTCGTGAGGTCACTGTTCAAGTTTATTAGAAGTGCTCCCGGTCCTCCGGGGATGTCTGTGAGCTCGGAGGATGTTTTTTTTATTGGTTTTAATGTGTTGTTGCCATTTTGTAATAAAGTTAAGTTTTCCTATATTTCTGGTGTGCACAATGTTTCTCATGGCTTCCTCTTATTGTTCTGCTTCCATTATGTTGAACCTTTTGATAAGTTGAGACTTAGCTGTGCATTCCCTCATTTAGAATTCTAAAGTACAACTGGAGCCTAGGGGGCCCCAAAAGTCCCTTTGACCTATAGAAAAAGACTAATGCTATTAAAGATTTGTAATAATTTGGGGCCCCGTTGGAGCTTTCATATCAGGGCCCTTGAGCTTCAATTTATGCCACTGGCCTCAGAAGTTACCAGTTGGAGGGGAGCGCTGCTCCGGGGCACGTGCCCTGCAGGGAGCTGCCTCTTCTCATTGCTTTCTATGCCACATGCCCCAGTATGGTCTATGGGCTCTGCAGTGGTCTCCGTCAGTGATATCCCCCTGTGTCAGACATGAGGGGGTCTCAGAAGTTACCGGTTGGAGGGGAGCGCTGCTCTGGGGCACGTGCCCTGCAGGGAGCTGCCTCTCCTCATTACTTTCTATGCCAGCTGTTTGCTGTGGAGGATACGTGCTGCCATGGAGGGTAGCCGGGGCTTTACCATCAGCCATAAAACATATTGAGCGCTGGGTTAATGTGTAAGCTCCGGGGCTGATAAGGGACGCTGCTTTCTGTTGGGTTCAGCTGCTTGTATTCCTCACAAGGACGGCTGAGATACACGGACTCGGCATGGAGGACTCTACTGGCACTGAGCTTGGTGGGCGGTCATCTCCTAGTGCACCACCAGGTCCAGCCATACCACATCCGGAATCAGTAACAGACCAGCAGGCATCGCCCCATGATACAGACCCAGCATCACACCTGGTTGGGCCGGTCTCTTGCCTTTGGGACATAGACACAGACCCAGCATCGCCCTCCAATGGGGCCATCTCTTGCCTCTCAGATAAGGACACAGACCCAGCATCACCCCCCATTGGACAGGTCTCTTGCCTTTGGAACAGAGACACAGACCCATCATTGCCCCCCAATGGACCGGTCTCTTGCTTCTTGGACATGGACACAGACCCAGCATCACCCCCCAATGGGCCGGTCTCTTGCCTCTTGGATATGGACAAAGACCCAGCATCGCCCCCCAATGGGCCGGTCTCTTGCCTCTTGGATATGGACAAAGACCCAGCATCGCCCCCCAATGGGCCGGTCTCTTGCCTCTTGGATATGGACAAAGACCCAGCATCGCCCCCCAATGGGCCGGTCTCTTGCCTTTGGGACAGGGACACAGACCCATCATTGCCCCCAATGGGCCGGTCTCTTGCCTCTTGGACATGGACACAGACCCAGCATCGCCCCCCAATGGGCCGGTCTCTTGCCTCTCGGACATGGATTGCCCGGTTTGTTTCAGCAGATACGACATCTATCGTCTTCCCAAGGAACTGTCCTGCAAACACATCTTCTGTGCCGCCTGCCTCAAGCTGCTGATCTGCAATGAGTCGGGCGCCTGGCGGATCGTTTGCCCCGTCTGTCGGGCATCTACTCCAGTTTTCGGAGGACTTGTGTGCATTTTGCCAAACCAAGAATCGGTTATGAGCCAGTTGGAAAACCCTCAGCCCCGGTTTGAGCCATCTATGACCCCGGAGTTGACCGTGAGTCCGGACCACCACGGCCGCTGTGACCTGAGAGATGAGGAACCTCACGGGAACCTGCGGATGGCGGCGCGGAGGCTCGTCATACTTTTGCTGATTTTGCTCATTCTCCTTATTATCATCCTGCACTTTCTTTACACCGGGATCATGAAATGGGTCCTTGGTGTCGCCCTCGGAGTGGTCATGATCATCACCGTCCTGCTCTGTTTCAACCCGTACTGCAAAATCAGACTTCCCCGGGCGGAGAGACAACAGAAGGACGATCAGGCGGTGACAACTGTGTGACTCAGACTGAAACGCATGGGGATAAAACACAGGAGGATACATAGATGGGATGAGATGGACTGAAACGTGTAGGAGTAGATACAAGATATGATATGCAGAGGGTGCAGTCATGCACCGGAACATGTGGGTGTAGATACTTTGGATTGTATAAAAATGAGTAATGCAAAGGCTGAAACATGGAATAGATACATGGGATGAGGATATTCGTGGGTTCATACCGAGACTAAAATGCACGGTGGTTCACACACTGAAACGCGTGAGCGCAGATACATGGGGCGATATACAGGAGAGGATCATCAAAAAGTGACTTTATTTCAGTAATTCAATACATAAAGTGACACACATATTACATAGATCCCTCTGTGTGTAATGACTCTATTTCATGTGTTTATTTATGTTAATGTTGATGATTAATGAAACCCCAAAGGTCATTATCTCAGAAAATTAAAGTAGGGAGGATGAAGGGTTAAACACTGTGCTGCCGTATTCCACCAGACATCAAAGGGTGAATATAATATTGATTTATTAGTCAACGCGTTTCCTGATACATGGGAGTCTGATATTGATTTGTCCTGAAACACGCTGACTATAAATCAACATTATATTCCCCCTTTGATGTCTGGTGGAATACGGCAGTGTTTAACCCTTCATCCTCCCTACTCTATATACTGCAGCAGCCGTGATCTGCTTTTATAGTGGTTGTGACTCTCACAACCACACAAGGTGAAGCCTCTGATACCTATTTAGGTCATATTTTATCTCTCCGACCCTTCATCCTCCCTACTTTAATTTTCTGAGATAATGACCTTTGGGGTTTCATTAATCATCAACATTAACAGAAATAAACACATGATATAGATCCCTCTGTGTGTAATGACTCTATATATTAGATACATAGACTAAATGTGTGAACTGTAAGCTGCGTCTCGCCGGATTACAAGAGGCCTCTGTTTATTTGATATCATTAACATTCTGTAACCATAGCAACCACCGACCCTTTTACGCTGCGGAACCTTTTGTTACTCTTTTTTATTTCAGTGGTTTTATTTGAATTCATCTGAATAAAGAAGGAATCCTGCAAACAAGTGTATACAGCTCCTGTGCAGAATAATGTGTCTCCCCCGGTGATCAGTAAGTTGGAGAGGGGACCCTTTAATATTTAGAGGAATATTGAAATCCGTTCCTTAATTCTGCAGCTTCAGAGCTGAAATCTCCCAGCATTCTCTGCTTGATTATTATTTGCTTTGGGGGATTCGTATTTTGGAAAGTTTAGAGAGTCCGCGGATCATCTGCTGTATAGGGGAGGTTCAGCGAGAAAAGAAGGGTCATCTCAGAAGGGCAGAAGAGGTGCCGCAGCAGCTTTTCTCCATATTCAGGACACGTGCACCCTTGGCTTAGAGGAGCGTCCACGTGTATGGAGGTCTATTAGGAAAGTCTGTAACCGGATTCATGCTCCCTGCATTTGTTAACCCCGTCCTGACGGATGTATGGGGCTGTGTCCGCTCCAAATATGGTACCTACCTGTGACAGCAGCAACTGGAGCTGAGCTCGGATCGCTGCTGATCCACTTCTTGAATGCATCTGTCAATCAACCGTTGCGGTGTCGATCGCCCCCATTGGCGTAACTTCAGGTCCAGGGCCCCGATGCGAAAGGTCTAACGGGGCCCCCAATTATTGAAGATCTTTAATAGTATTAGTCTTTTTCTATAGGCCAAAGGGACTTTTGGGGACCCCCTAGGCTGCAGGGCCCGGATACTATTGCAACCCCTGCACCTATTGTAGTTACGCCCCTGATCGCCCCCCACAATGTGATCGCAGGAGGCACACTAAAGGATCCCCATCTTTACAATCAGCTGAGATTCTAGGGGTCTTTATATATATATAGAGAGAGAGATTGCATTATATATCTATATATATATACATACATACTGCAGTCAATAGTGCAATAAAACATATAATTAAGAAAAATTAAGAATAAAATAAAGAATAAAATTGAATAAAAATGAACATAAATGAAAAATAAATACAGTTGATATCGCCACGTTCAGCAACATGGGAAGAAAAGAATCAAAACAAAAGAATTGCTCCAAAAATGTGATAAACCACAGATAATTTATGTCACTTTCTCACACAGGGCCCTGCAGGTTTGGATTTCTTCTTACCTTAATAATAAAGATCTTCATTTATAAACTGCATTGTGTGATTTCTTGTATTATCTTTGATATTTACATTTGTTTGATGATCTTAAAACATTTATGTGACAAACATGCAAAAGAATAAGAACTTGGTCGACCAATCGTATTGGCAGCTGTTTGGTCTGTTAGGGTGCGAGTACAGGATCAGCGCGTCTCGCCGCTGCATCCAAAACTCTGCGTTGTACAGTAGAAGCATGGTGGATGATTTCAAGAAATCCCATCCTCACTATGCTGTTCTCAACCGCAGCGTTTTGACAGCTACAGTGCAGGTGTCCGCTCCTCCGCAGTATGTTCATTTCATGTTGCGGAATCGGAAGCGGCCACCATTGGGTGCACACAGAGAGAAGCCGCCCTGCACCTGCCGCAGATGGTGAGTACAGGGCGGCTGCGGTCTCCCTGTGGCCACCCACGGGTGTGCCCAACACGCAGCTCCTCCGGACCATGAGCACACAGCTCAGGCCTTGTGCACACACTGAGTATTTGCAGAATTTTCTGTACCAAATCTGCACCGTGTCTAAAAAAACGAAATCTACAAGGCGTTTTTGCATATTTTACTGTGTTTTTGGTGCATAGAAAGAGAGCGACCAGAGATGATTTTGTACATTTTATAAAGCATGCAGATTTCACCAAAAACCCATCAATTATACAAAACATTCAGTTCCCAGTGTGAACACCCCGGAGGTTTTGCAGCGTTTTACACACATTATAATGGGAGTCTATGGGTAAAAAATGTTTAAAAAAAACACTGAAAGAATTGACATGCACAATTTTCTGTGGAAATATATAATTATATTCATTCATTTATATAGCACTATTAATTCCATAGCACTTTACATACATCAACATCACTGTCCCCATTGGAGCTCACAATCTACATTCCCTATGAGTCTTTGGAGTGTGGGGGGGAAATCAGAGATCCCGGAGGAGGAAACACGGGGAGAACACGGGAGTCCATACAAACTGCTGCAGATGTCATCCTTGGTGGGTTTTGAACCCAGGACCCCAATGCTGCAGTGCTAACCACTGAGCCGCCATACAGTGTTAACCACTGGCCGCAGCGGCCGCATGAGATATACTGTTGACCCAGTGAACATCTGCCGAGGTATAAACTGACTCCTCCATACAAGCTGCCGGTCACCGAACTCAGAGGTTCTGAAGCAGCGGCGGGCCGCATACTGCAGGTGGCATCACGAATACCCCTTTCCCTAGTCATCCCCCATCATCTACCCCCGTTTATTAAAATAACACCACAAGGGTCACAGCACCGGGTCTCGGCCCCGTCTGTCCCCGTGAAAAGGACCAAGAAGTGAAGAAGAACAACTGCTGCCCGGTTCCCGAGTCTTTCCTGACCCTGGAGTAGGCGTGTCATATACAGTACAGTGCTAACCACTAAGCCACCCTATATAATAGTACAGTGCTAACCACTGAGCCACTGTGCGGCTCTATATAGAGTTCAGTGATAACCACTGAGCCACCCTGTATATAGTACAGTGATAACCACTGAGCCACTGTGCTGCTGTATATAAAGCTCAGTGATAACCACTGAGATACCTTGCTGCTCAATATATGGTACAGTGCTAACCACTGAGCCACCCTGTATATAGTACAGTGCTGACCACTGAGCCACCCTGTATATAGTACAGTGCTGACCACTGAGTCACCCTGTATATAGTACAGTGCTAACCACTGAGCCACCCTGTATATAGTACAGTGATAACCACTGAGCCACTGTGCTGCTGTATATAAAGCTCAGTGATAACCACTGAGATACCTTGCTGCTCAATATATGGTACAGTGCTAACACTGAGCCACCCTGTATATAGTACAGTGCTGACCACTGAGCCACCCTGTATATAGTACAGTGCTGACCACTGAGTCACCCTGTATATAGTACAGTGCTAACCACTGAGCCACCCTGTATATAGTACAGTGCTGACCACTGAGCCACCCTGTATATAGTACAGTGCTAACCACTGAGCCACCCTGTATATAGTACAGTGCTAACCACTGAGCCACCCTGTATATAGTACAGTGCTGACCACTGAGCCACCCTGTATATAGTACAGTGCTAACCACTGAGCCATTGGGCCTCCCTTTGTAGACTATACATCGCCAATATGGCGTCGGCCCGGCTTTCCCAGGCTCCTGAATGGCAGAGACCATTCAAGATCATGTACAGCGGTCATATTGTATAGTTGTCAGTACAGCGGCCATATTGTATAGTTGTCAGTACAGCGGGCGGCCATATTGTATAGCTGTCAGTACAGCTGCCATATTGTATAGATGTCAGTACAGTGGCCATATTGTATAGTTGTCAGTACAGCGGCCATATTGTTTAGCTGTCAGTACAGCGGCCATATTGTATAGTTGTCAGTACAGCGGCCATATTGTATAGCTGTCAGTACAGCGGCCATATTGTATAGCTGTCAATTTAGTGGCCATATTGTATAGTTGTCAGTACAGCGGCCATATTGTATAGCTGTCAGTACAGCGGCCATATTGTATAGCTGTCAGTACAGCGGCCATATTGTATAGCTGTCAATATAGTGGCCATATTGTATAGTTGTCAGTACAGCGGCCATATTGTATAGATGTCAGTACAGCGGCCATATTGTTTAGCTGTCAGTACAGCGGCCATATTGTATAGCTGTCAGTACAGCGGCCATATTGCATAGATGTCAGTACAGCGGCCATATTGTTTAGCTGTCAGTACAGCGGCCATATTGTATAGCTGTCAATATAGTGGCCATATTGTATAGTTGTCAGTACAGCGGCCACATTGTATAGCTGTCAGTACAGCGGCCATATTGTATAGCTGTCAGTACAGCAGCCATATTGTATAGCTGTCAATATAGTGGCCATATTGTATAGTTGTCAGTACAGTGGCCATATTGTATATTTGTCAGTACAGTGGCCATATTGTATAGCTGTCAGTACAATGGCCATATTGTATAGCTGTCAGTACAGCGGCCATATTGTATAGCTGTCAGTACAGCGGCCATATTGTATAGATGTCAGTACAGCGGCCATATTGTATAGCTGTCAGTACAGCGGCCATATTGTATAGATGTCAGTATAGCGGCCATATTGTATAGATGTCAGTACAGCGGCCATATTGTTTTAGCTGTCAGTACAGCGGCCATATTGTATAGCTGTCAATATAATGGCCATATTGTATAGTTGTCAGTACAGCGGCCACATTGTATAGTTGTCAGTACAGCGGCCATATTGTATATCTGTCAGTACAGCGCTATATTGTATAGCTGTCAGTACAGCGGACATATTGTATAGATGTCAGTACAGCGGCCATATTGTTTAGCTGTCAGTACAGCGGCCACATTGTATAGTTGTCAGTACAGCGGCCATATTGTATATCTGTCAGTACAGACGGCCATATTGTATAGCTGTCAGTACAGCGGCCACATTGTATAGCTGTCCAGTACAGCGGCCATATTGTATATGCTGTCAGTATAGCGGCCATATTGTATAGCTGTCAGTACAGCAGCCATATTGTATAGCTGTCAGTACAGCGGCCATATTGTATAGATGTCAGTACAGCAGCCATATTGTATAGCTGTCAGTACAGCGGCCATATTGTATAGCTGTCAGTACAGCGGCCATATTGTATAGCTGTCAGTACAGCGGCCATATTGTATAGATGTCAGTACAGCAGCCATATTGTATAGCTGTCAATATAGTGCCATATTGTATATCTGTCAGTACAGGGACATATTGTTTAGGCTGTCAGTACAGCGGCCATATTGTATAGCTGTCAGTACAGCAGCCATATTGTATAGCTGTCAATATAGTGGCCATATTGTATATTGTCAGTACAGCGCGCCATATTGTATAGCTGTCAGTACAGCGGCCATATTGTATAGCTGTCAGTACAGCTGGCCATATTGTATATCTGTCAGTACAGGGGACATATTGTATAGCTGTCAGTACAGCGGCCATATTGTATAGCTGTCAGTACAGCAGCCACATTGTATATCTGTCAGTACAGGGGACATATTGTATATCTGTCAGTACAGCGGCCATATTGTATAGCTGTCAGTACAGCAGCCACATTGTATATCTGTCAGTACAGGGGACATATTGTATATCTGTCAGTACAGCGGACATATTGTATAGCTGTCAATATAAGGCCATATTGTAAGTTGTCAGTACAGCGGCCACATTGTATATTGTCAGTACAGCGGCCATATTGTATATCTGTCAGTACAGCGGCTATATTGTATAGCTGTCAGTACAGCGGCCATATTGTATAGATGTCAGTACAGCGGCCATATTGTTAGCTGTCAGTACAGCGGCCACATTGTATAGTTGTCAGTACAGCGGCCATATTGTATATCTGTCAGTACAGCGGCCATATTGTATAGCTGTCAGTACAGCGGCCACATTGTATAGCTGTCAGTACAGCTGGCCATATTGTATAGCTGTCAGTATAGCGGCCATATTGTATAGCTGTCAGTACAGCAGCCATATTGTATAGCTGTCAGTACAGCGGCCATATTGTATAGATGTCAGTACAGCAGCCATATTGTATAGCTGTCAGTACAGCGGCCATATTGTATAGCTGTCAGTACAGCGGCCATATTGTATAGCTGTCAGTACAGCGGCCATATTGTATAGATGTCAGTACAGCAGCCATATTGTATAGCTGTCAATATAGTGGCCATATTGTATATCTGTCAGTACAGGGACATATTGTATAGCTGTCAGTACAGCGGCCATATTGTATAGCTGTCAGTACAGCGGCCATATTGTATAGCTGTCAGTACAGCGGCCATATTGTATATCTGTCAGTACAGGGGACATATTGTATAGCTGTCAGTACAGCGGCCATATTGTATAGCTGTCAGTACAGCAGCCACATTGTATATCTGTCAGTACAGGGACATATTGTATATCTGTCAGTACAGCGGCCATATTGTATAGCTGTCAGTACAGCAGCCACATTGTATATCTGTCAGTACAGGGGACATATTGTATATCTGTCAGTACAGCGGACATATTGTATAGCTGTCAGTACAGCAGCCACATTGTATATCTGTCAGTACAGGGGACATATTGTATATCTGTCAGTACAGCGGACATATTGTATAGCTGTCAGTACAGCAGCCATATTGTATAGCTGTCAATATAGTGGCCATATTGTATATTTGTCAGTACAGCGGCCATATTGTATAGTTGTCAGTACAGCGGACATATTGTATAGCTGTCAGTACAGCGGCCATATTGTGTAGCTGTCAGTACAGCGGCCATATTGTGTAGTTGTCAGTACAGCGGCCATATTGTATAGCTGTCAGTACAGCGGCCATATTGTATAGCTGTCAGTACAGCGGCCATATTGTATAGCTGTCAGTACAGCGGCCATATTGTATAGCTGTCAGTACAGGGGACATATTGTATAGCTGTCAGTACAGCGGCCATATTGTATAGCTGTCAGTACAGCAGCCACATTGTATATCTGTCAGTACAGGGGACATATTGTATAGCTGTCAGTACAGCGGCCATATTGTATAGTTGTCAGTACAGCGGCCATATTGTATAGTTGACAGTGTCACCAAGCTTTCCCAGGCTCAGACATCACTAGGAGCCTCTGGCTGGCAGCCAGGAAGCCATTATGGTTTTATTCGTTTATTATTATGCCATCAAAAACAGGAGCAGATGCCACAGCACAAAACCGGAAGTCACCAGTCTCCATAGCAACCCTGCCCGGGGCAAAGTCCGCCTGCCAACTCAGTGCGTACTGTGCGTATCATCCAATCAGCTAACCTGCGTAACGTACGTAGCAGCCTATTCTACAAACCAGCCTGACGTACGCTATCAACGTAGATTCCGTCATAGTTGTGTGCGGTTAATCTACGCCAACTGCTATTCGCAGAGTGTTACGCTATACCCTCGGATGAGGCCTGGTTGGCGGTTGCGGGGCCAGGGAGGAGACCAGGGCGGCAGTGAGGGGCTCAGGTGAGAATGATGGGGGCAGTAGTCCGTGTGTGGAGGAAGTGACGATGTGTGGAGGATTGTTATTATAATATGGTGGGTGGAGAGGAGTCCTGTATATGGCACGAGGTGATTACAGGGCAGGTCCTCCCCCAGCTGGATACAGCAGTGCTCTACAGCTCACATGGACTACAAGTCCCAGCAGGCCCACATCTGCTACCTACCTTATTACAGAACTACAAGTCCCAGCAGCCCACATCCGCTACTATTATTGCAGAACTACAAGTCCCAGCAGGCCCAATCTCTACCTTTATTACAGAACTACAAGTCCCAGCAGGCCCACATCCGCTACTATTATTGCAGAACTACAAGTCCCAGCAGGCCCACATCTCTCACCTATTATTACAGAACTACAAGCCCAGCAGAGCCCACATCTGCTTACTATTACAGAACTACAAGCCCAGCAGGCCCACATCTCTCACCTGTTATTACAGAACTACAAGCCCAGCAGGCCCACATCTGCTCACCTTTATTACAGAACTACAAGTCCCAGCAGGCCCACATCTCTACCTGTTATTACAGAACTACAAGTCCCAGCAGGCCCACATCTCTCACCTGTTATTACAGAACTACAAGTCCCAGCAGGCCCACATCTCTACCTGTTATTACAGAACTACAAGTCCCAGCAGGCCCACATCTCTACCTGTTATTACAGAACTACAAGCCCAGCAGGCCCACATCTCTCACCTATTATTACAGAACTACAAGCCCAGCAGGCCCACATCTCTACCTATTATTACAGAACTACAAGTCCCAGCAGGCCCACATCTCTACCTGTTATTACAGAACTACAAGTCCCAGCAGGCCCACATCTCCACCTGTTATTACAGAACTACAAGTCCCAGCAGGCCCACATCCTGCTACCTTTATTCAGAACTACAAGTCCCAGCAGGCCCACATCTGCTACCTGTTATTACAGAACTACAAGTCCCAGCAGGCCCACATCTCTCACCTGTAGTATTACAGAACTCCAAGTCCAGCAGGTCCACATCTCTCACCTTTATTACAGAACTACAAGTCCCAGCAGGCCCACATCTGCTACCTATTATTACAGAACTACAAGCCCCAGCAGGCCCACATCTCTCACCTGTTATTACAGAACTACAAGCCCCAGCAGGCCCACATCATCTGTTATTACAGAACTACAAGTCCCAGCAGGCCCACATCTGCTACCTATTATTGCAGAACTACAAGCCCCAGGATGCCTTGTCTGCTGATATCATGCTAGGAGTTGTAGTTTTCCAGCCTCTGGTTGCACACGTTGCTATTTGCAGGTCGCGGTGCCTCCTTCAGTCAGTACAATTACAGGCAGAACACATTTGTATATTTACATATATATTTTAGTGGTTAATAAATTCCAAAAGGAAAATTTACTTTGTTTCTCCATTTGAAGCCTCTTTTTATTATTATTATTATTAATATATATTATGTTTATTTTCTATTTATTTTCCATTCGTATTGGTGGATTATTATAATTTTTTTCATTATTTATTTTATTTAGATTTATTTTTCATCTGGATTGGTGGGTTATTATTTTTTTATTATTTTTGTATTATTTTTATATTTATTTTCAATTCTTATTGTTGGATTGCTGTATTATTATTATTATTATTATTATTTTATATTTATTTTCCATTTGGATCGGTGGATTATTATTTATTTTATTATTTTTTATATTTATTTTCCATTCGTATTGTTGGATTGGTTGACTATTATTATTATTATTATTATATATTTTATTAAGTATTTTTTTATTTATTTTTTATATTTATTTTCCATCTGGATTGGTGGATTATTATCAATTTTTATATTTTCTATTTATTTTCCATTCATATTGTTGGATTGCTAGATTATTATTATTTTTATTTTATTATTTTTTATATATATTTTCCATCTGTATTATTGGATTGGTGGATTATTATCATTATTTTTTATTTCTATTTATTTATGTCTTTTCCATCCATATGTTGGATTTGTGGAAATGCTGATATTTATTTTTTTTCTTTTAATTCTTCTTTTATTTTTTGCCTTTTTATTGTTTACATAATGTGAAATAGACCGGACTTTTCCGGGGCCGGCGATGCTAGACGTGTATATAATCATTATTTGGTAATGGGGTAGGGGGTGTGTTATACTTTTACACTTTTTTTTATCATTTATTCTTTACCTTTTAATTTTTCTCCCCCAAAGAGAATTTTTACAGAATTGAGTGAAAGTAACAATCTGCAGCCCGGATCAGAGGAGGCGACGAGCGGCACCAACGTAACAAGAGACTGTTCACACAGACATACCTGACCGTCAGATCTCGCACTCACTGAATGATGGAGAGCGGGATGGTTCACGGCTAAGGACCCCGGCATCCGGTGAGACAGGCCTCGTCTGGATAAAAAACGTCTCTTGTTTTAAAGTATCATATAAAAACAGCCGGGCATGCCAACGCAGGGTGGAAGTGGGGAAAGAGGGAGCTAAGGGGTGCAGGCTGGACGACAACGGCTGTTTCGCATACTTACACTTCAATAGGTCCAGTGGCATGCCGATACAGTGAGTAACGGGGGGACAGGGAGATAAGGCTGGCAACAACGGCGCAGTCCTGTCCGGTGTAAACCAGACAGCCCCGGACCAATTTTTGGCCCCATGGTAGCCTATGGAGCCGGATGGCAGCTCTCTTAAATCCGGTTTCCATCTCTCCGGATGAATCCAGGAGAATTCGGATTATTCTCACCGGACAAAATATCTCCCCAATTTGCCGAATCTCAGATTCTTCAGGATTCCCCAGGATCCTCCCGGATCCCGTGAAATGCGGCGCTCCCTAACATGGGAGCCTATGGGGCCGGATTGCATCGGTCCGGGAGGATCTGATTTCAGGACCGCGGCTAGCTCTGTGTGAGCCGCGGTCCTGAATCATTAGCAGCTGCAGCTGCGTCCGGCTGCACACAGGACCGGAGGGCACATTTGGCCCTCTGATTCTGTGTGCTGATCCGGTCCGGGGCTGTCAGAGTCATCCCTGACAGCCCCGGATCTTACCGTGGTGTGAAGCCAGCCTAAGGGGTGCAGGCTGGACAACGACTGCCGTTTCGCATACTTGCGCTTCAACGGGTCCAATGGTTGTGGACTCGTTAAAGGGTAACTACGCGAAACGGCAGTTGTCTAGCCTGCACCCCTTAGTTCCCTCCCCCCACCACCACTGCGTTGGCATGCCGTTGGACCCGTTGAAGTATAACTATGCGAAACGGCCATTGTCCAGCCTGCACCCCTTAGCTCCTTCTCACCTTAGCCACCGTATTGGCATGCTCTTGGACCCACTGAAGCGTAACTACGAAAAACGGCCATCGACCAGCTGGCACCCCTTAGCTCCCTCTCCCTCTAGAGCAGAGTTGCAGTGTAAAGCATCATAGAGGACAGGGCAGAGCTACAGTGTAAAGCATCATAGAGGAAGGGACAGAGCTGCAGTGTAAAGCACGTTTTCCATTGTTCTGTAGTTGCTGATATGATGCAGGACGGGTCGGGTGACAGCGCTGCAGTGCCGCTGGGGCAGTCGCTGAGTGAACCCTCGCGTTTCGCCTACGCCGGGCTGTGCGGACTGTCGCTGGCTCAGCTGTACCCAGAGAAAGGACAGAGGTAATGGCTGGTTATATCGGGGGGGTCCTCCTTGTCCTACGACCCCCGTGGTCACTGTGTGCTGTGTCCCCTCTGTACAGGGAGTTTTGCAGGAAGTTCGTGGAGGATCTGGTGCGATGGTTGGACCTCAGCCCATCTGTCATCCCCGCCATGGAGGCTTTCGCCAGTGGTCTGGGCGGAGAAGGGACCGACACCTTCACACACGTCCTTCTGGAGGATCCGGTCATGAAGACCAAACCGTCCATCATCACTCAGGTAAGGAGCGGTGAGTAGGAGGACAGGGGTTGTGAGGGAGGAATAGACCTGAGGGGTCCAGACGAGGGTGGGGTCGGAAGGATGGAGACGGAGGGGTCCGGAGGAAGGAGACAGAGGGGTCCGAAGGAGGAGGACGGAGGGGTCTGGAGGAGGGGGACGCAGGGATCCAGATGAGGAGGGTGGAAGGGTCTGGTGAAGGCGGAGGGAGGGGTCCAAAGAAGGAGGGAGAGATTTGGAGGAGGAAGACGGAGAGGTCTGGAGGAGGAGAACGGAGGGGTCTGGAGGAGGGTGACGGAGGGGTCTGGAAGAGGAGGACTGTGGCCGGTGTCTTTGGCGGTGTTCATTGTCTCTGATAGAGGACGGCGCCTTCTCTGCTGTCAGCCTCCATTGTGCTGACGCAAAATATCTCTATTGCAGGATCTGGTGTCTTTCTGTCTGCGGGACGGTGAGTTCTGGACGTTTGCTCCATCTATTTCTGTACATTGTCATTGTTACATCTGATCCTCTGGACGGTGATTGTGCGCCGGCATCGGCCGCCCCGGATGGGACTGATTCGTTGAGTTTTCTGGTCTCAGATGTGATCGGATTTAAAAGAAGGTCAATGGGGCTGGAGGGTCACGAGTTTGCAATGCGCACTGTCAGGATTCCCCGTGCGGGCAGACGGTCACATGACCTCACGTTTGTGATTTGCATATTAGCCGTCACATGTCGACTAGACTCCTGTACTTTTCACGGGTCAAACTAGTCGGCCAGGACTGAACATGAGACCACCCACCGCACAGGGATAATTGACCTCAGCCGCTCCGCCGTGTGTGCAGGGGTCGGTGCTCGGCCGTGTGTGCAGAGGTCGGTGTTTCCGGTTCTGTCCATCTCGCGGATTGTGACTCCTCTCTGTATATTCAGGGTTCTATGACTCCCGGAGCCGAGTGCTGATCTCACACGTGTCCTGGCTGCTGCGCGTCCCTCCAGAGACCATAGAGCTGAGCGAGGAATCCATGATGGAAAGTCTGAAGAAATACACTGAGGAGCCAACAGAGTAAGCACCGCCGCATGGAGGAGAGAAGGAGGCAATCACGGGAGGGGGAGTGAGGGGTCAGGAGGGGGGAGAGAGTCTGGAGGGAGAGAGAGGGGTCTGGGGGTGGGAGTGAGGGATCTGAAGTGGGAGAGAGAGTCTGGATAGGGAGAGAGGGGTCTGGAGGGGAAAAGAGGAATCTGAAAAGGGATAGAGGAATATGGAGGGGGAGAGAGGGATCTGGTGGGAGACACAGGAGACTGAAGGTGGGGAGAAGAGGGTGTGGAAGCCGAGTGTGGAGTCTAAAGGGGAAAAGAGGAATCTGGAGGGGGAAAGAGGTGTCTGGTGGGAAACAGAGGAGACTGGAGGGGGAGTGAGGGGTCTGCAGGGGCAAGAGGGGTTTTGATGGGGAGCGATGTGTCTGGAGGGGGAGAGAGAAGTCTAGGGGTTTGGGTTGTGGGATGGGCATAGATTAATTAAAAATAATAAATGACGTTACACTCTCCTTACTATAGGCCGCTTTTCACATCTGCGTTTTTTTACCATTTGTGGCAGATTGAGCTTTTGACCTCAGTTTGCCTGATCTGCCAGAAGCCGGACACCTGCGGCAGGATCGCAGCACGCCTGCGTTCGGCCCAGTTGATTCCCTATAGGACTTACGGTCACGTGTGACACTTGCGGCAGGATCGCAGCACACCTGTGTTCGGCCCAGTTCATTCCCTATAGGACTTGCGGTCACTTGTGACACTTGCGGCAGGATCGCAGCACGCCTGTGTTCGGCCCAGTACATTCCCTATAGGACTTGCGGTCACGTGTGACACTTGCGGTTTTGCACTTGCAGCTGATAGCAGCATTTCTTTGTCGGTTGCTGCAAGTGCCGCATTCGTCGAATCGCAGCAAAACCGCAACTGACGCACAAGTCCCATAGGGAATGCAATGAATTCTGGGTCTCAAAACAAAATGGCGACACAATAATGGTAATGAGCGGTCAAATTGCTTTAGCAAAAACATCTTTATTTTTTTGCTTATTGTCTTTTTGAAAAAATCCCGATGTTTCGACTCATTGAGTCTTTTTCCAGGGAAACACAACGTTTTTTTACATTACCTATGCAATCACAATTAGTAGCACAGGCTTGGTGAGTGAATGCACAATTTAAGTTTCTTAGGTCCAAAAACAACTTTATATCGGACGGTGTGTGATGTATGCTCAGTTGTATTTACCTACTAGACAATATATAGGCATTTTAGGGGTTATAAACGTAAGTATCATGAGTCAAAAGGTGCCATACATCTATTACAATGTATTAGATGTATAAACAGACAACATGAAATTCTGACTACCGTGTTTGTAGGTTTCCACAAAGCCTGTGTATATGGTGCTTTGATCGGCACCTGCTGATTACTGTGTGAGCAATCGCCTGGTAGGTAAGAGAAAAGGGTAACTCACATGGGTTAACTGAATGGAACGGAATGGAAGATGGCACAATTCGCACGGCTACAAATAACATAGTGGGCAGTGGAATGAACAGAGTCTTGGGGTGTTGTAAATACCTGTCTACTTGTCTGGTGGACGATGGGGCAGAAGGATGTATATCACCTCCCTGCTTATATGTGCTAAGGGTGCCGGGAGGAGGACTTGTGATGCCGCATCCAGTTTGCCGACATCAACTGGATGTGTGAGGTCGCATGATGTACACGAACGTCCCAGGAAAGTCTGTGTTTGAGATCTGTGCCCGAACACCAGGTGTTCAGTACGAACCCCGAACTTTACAGTTCGGGTTCTCCCATCATTACTGATAAGCGCTGTGTGTAGCAGAATAGCGCTGATAAGCGCTGTGTGTAAAGGCCCCATCACACACGTCAATGTCGTCAGCGATCTGATCGCTGGCGACATTGACGGCTGATCGCTGGTGAGCTGTCACACAGGCAGACTCCCCAGCGATCATTGGACCAGAGACATCGTGGAAATGATTTAAATATCGTTTCCATGATGTCTGCAGGCTGGTATCCAGGGTAAACTGCATGTATCTAGGCAGCGCGTGCTGCCTAGATACCCAATGTATGCCTTGGTTACCAGCCTTCTCCGTTCACCGGCTGGTATCCAAGGTACACAGCGGGTAATTAAGGACCCTAGTTACCCACTGTGTACCTTGGATACCAGCCAGTGAGTGGAAAAGGCAGGTAACCAAGGTATACATCGGGTATCTAGGCAGCCTAGTTACCTGCAGTTTACCATGGATACCAGCTCCCAGCGCTTGCTGAGAGGCGCTGGGAGCTGGCTTAACGGTCGCGATGCTGCGTGGCCACCGGGCAACTATCGCCAGGTTTTCGGTTCAGTCCGAAAACCTGGTGACCATCAACGCTGGTTGATATACCATGTCACACGCGTCAATATCGCTGCAACATCACGTGCACCAGCGATATTGCACGTGATATTGACACGTGTGACTGCCCCTTTAGGAGAAGGAAGAAGAAGCAGCCGGTGTAGACAGGTTTATTCACTGATTATGACTCAAATATTCTCTGTAAAAGAGAAGAAGGAAAAAATATTAAAGTGACCTGTATGTTATAACGTATCATTCCTAGTATGGTAAACATTGTTGCATCAAGTATAGCATGCATCAATGTTTTTATTATGTCACATAGATATATAAAGGTGTCTATTTCAGGCGGGAGGGCAACTGGATCAACAGATATATAGGAATAAAATGAGTACATGACTTCATATTCCCTGTTAAGACCTAAATGTTCCAGGTTTGTAGTGTGTGTATCCAGTAAGATTCTCGCTGTTTTAACATTTTAACCCTATTGCCTCCCCGTCTGGGCTGTGGTACATGATCAATGACTTGACAGCGCAATTGGCTGATGCTGTGGCCCCTCTCCAAAAAATGAGCAGGGGCTGGCAGCATCGAGTTTTTACACCTTATGCTTGCTTATGCAGTCCTGGAAGTGCTGGGTAGTTTCCCCAACATATCCGAGACCGCACGGGCATTTGAGCAAAAACTTGACTTACAAGTAAATAATCCCTTTATCCCAAATCTGTTCCCTGTCCTTGGATGGGTAAAGGACTCGCCTTTGATGACATTTGAACACTGCATACAGTGGAGACATGGTACGTACCCTTCCTTTCTGTTGAAAGGGTCAGCTGTCTTCATTTCGGTTTTGCTCAGCCCTAACCAGGTGATCTCTCAGGTTGCGGGACCTTTTATTACAAAATAAGGGAATATTTTTGAATTCTTGTATTTCTGGGTATGCGGTGGATAGTAATGGCCAGTGTTCAAAACCTTTTTTCGAACGGCACTAAAGTATGGGTGATACGTGGTTACATACGGGAGCCTAGATGTAGATGGTATTGTATCTCTTACACCTACAGCACGGTTCTCTGATAGACTCTGTGGATAGCCTCTCTGCATGAACTTTCTAGAAGTCTCCGCGTGTCTAGTATGTCGTGTATTGGGATCTGAGACAATCCTCCTAATTCTCCAATGTTCAGAATTAGGTAAGGATCTCTTAATATGCTTTGGATGACAACTGTTATAGTGGAGCAAATTATTACCATCCTTTGGTTTCGTGTATAAATCAGTAGACATGCCCTCCGCTGCGTTCCGAATAACCATAGTGTCCAGGAAGATGATGCTGGATGTGCCGTGGTGTAGGGTGAAGGTTAGTCCCGGGACTCTACTGTTTAGGTAGTTTAAAGAGGTCCGTAAGATTGTCTAATGTCCCCTACCAGATCATAAAGATGTCATCTATGTAACGTTTCCATGTTATTGCATGTTCGTGAAATAACGGATGACGGTACACGTGGGTTTCTCCGAAATGTGTCATGTGCATATTTGCATAAGGGGGCGCAACATTGGACCCCATTGCGGTCCCCTTCTGCTGTAGATAGAACATGTCTTCGAATAGGAAATAATTCCTTTTGAGTACCAGTTGAGGAAGATCCATACATAAGTCTTTTATATCATCTACCAGCTCACGTTTACTGTCCATAAACCCTTTAACCACTTCTAGACCCTTTGGGTGATCTATACTCGTATATAATGAGTTTACGTCCATAGTGGCCAGAATGCAACCTTGTGGGAGCCCCTGTACGCCTTGGATGTGGGTTAGGAATGGTGAAGTATCTTTAAGTAAAGAGGCAGACCTAGGGATAAGGGCCCTTTCACATCAGCGGTGTACACTGATGTGCGGCAGATCCAGTAGGTGGCGCCGGATCTGCCGCCTAAAAGCCGACTTGCGGTCCAGATCCGGCAAGCCCCATGTATTGTCTATGGAGCTTGCGGTCCGGTGCGGTTCTACAGGATGCGGCAGATCCGGCACCCAATTTAGGGAGTGCATAAAACAAGGCCCGGGATAGGATGGTCGTTAATCAGAAACCCCTGTGATGAGTCGAAACGTTGGGATTTTTTTCAAAAAGACAATAAGCAAAAAATAAAGATATTTTTGCTAAAGCAAATTGACCGCTCATTACCATTATTGTGTGTGCCAATTTTCTCTAAAATACTGAAGCATTTTCTTGTGCACCACTCAGACGGTGAGCCGAGAACTCATTATAGATCAAAACACAATGGCAAATGACAATCAGGTTTGTTCTTTTTTTTTTAGCAATTTAAATCACTTGGAATTTATTCAAATGTATTTCTTGTTTATCCCGTACATGATAAAATGTCGTTTAAAGCTACAGCTCCTCCCACAAATCAATAAAAATAATAAAAAACAGTTGTGACTCTTGGAAGAACGAGAGGAAATAAAAAAAAAAAACCCTGTCCTTAAGGGGTTAAATAGATCCTTAATGATTCTACAATTAGAGAAATGTAGCGAGGCCCCGAGGTTCAGGAACTGGAACTATTGATCGGAATCATTCATTATCTCCACGGCGACGGCAGCGAAATAAATCACCGAGACGTTACAGACGTTAATATCTCTCACCCCAGTAATGAAAGGTGTAAAGAACAAAGCCGCTGTGTATGTGATAAACACCGCGCTGCTACGTGTACAATAACATTGTCTTTATTCATTGTGCTGCCAAACCAGGAGCCGCCACCAAGGTACGTACTGATATCATCTGTCTCCTGTGTGTCTATGTGACCAACTCCAATCACATCCATAGGGGCAGTATTATAGTAGTTATATTCTTGTATATAGGAGCAGTATTATAGTAGTTATATTCTTGTATATAGGAGCAGTATTATAGTAGTTATATTCTTGTATATAGGGGCAGTATTATAGTAGTTATATTCTTGTATATAGGGGCAGTATTATAGTAGTTATATTCTTGTATATAGGGGCAGTATTATAGTAGTTATATTCTTGTATATAGGAGATGTATTATAGTAGTTATATTCTTGTATATAGAGGCAGTATTATAGTAGTTATATTCTTGTATATAGGGGGTAGTATTATAGTAGTTATATTCTTGTATATAGGGGCAGTATTATAGTAGTTATATTCTTGTATATAGGAGCAGTATTATAGTAGATATATTCTTGTATATAGGAGCAGTATTATAGTAGTTATATTCTTGTATATAGGGGCAGTATTATAGTAGTTATATTCTTGTATATAGGAACAGTATTATAGTAGTTATATTCTTGTATATAGGGGCAGTATTATAGTAGTTATATTCTTGTACATAGGAGCAGTATTATAGTAGTTATATTCTTGTATATAGGAGCAGTGTTATAGTAGTTATATTCTTGTATATAGGGGCAGTATTATAGTAGTTATATTCTTGTATATAGGGGCAGTATTATAGTAGTTATATTCTTGTACATAGGAGCAGTATTATAGTAGTTATATTCTTGTATATAGGGGCAGTATTATAGTAGTTATATTCTTGTATATAGGAGCAGTATTATAGTAGATATATTCCTGTATATAGGGGCAGTATTATAGTAGTTATACTCTTGTACACAGGAGCAGTATTATAGTAGTTATATTCTTGTACATAGGGGCAGTATTATAGTAGTTATATTCTTGTACATAGGAGCAGTATTATAGTAGTTATATTCTTGTATATAGGAGCAGTATTATAGTAGTTATATTCTTGTATATAGGGGTAGTATTATAGTAGTTATATTCTTGTATATAGGGGCAGTATTATAGTAGTTATATTCCTGTATACAGGAGCAGTATTATAGTAGTTATATTCTTGTATATAGGGGCAGTATTATAGTAGTTATATTCTTGTATATAGGGGCAGTATTATAGTAGTTATATTCTTGTATATAGGAGCAGTATTATAGTAGTTATATTCCTGTATACAGGAGCAGTATTATAGTAGTTATATTCTTGTATATAGGGGCAGTATTATAGTAGTTATATTCTTGTATATAGGGGCAGTATTATAGTAGTTATATTCTTGTATATAGGAGCAGTATTATAGTAGTTATATTCTTGTATATAGGAGCAGTATTATAGTAGTTATATTCTTGTATATAGGATCAGTATTTTTCTGGTCATCATAATGGGAGACCCAGACAATGGGGGGTTTAGGGCACTGCCCTCCGGAGGTCACACTAGGTACTACAAGTTTGTAGACACCGCCTCCTCCGCTTATAAACCCCTACCGCAGGGAACATCCTCAGTTTTAAACTTAGTGTGCTCGGACAGTGGGTTCGAGACGTAGTCTCGCGAGGTTACAGGATAGAGCTGACGTCAAAACCATTATCCCGATTCCATCGGTCTGTTCCATCCCCAGAAAAGACTCAGGCTTTTCTCCGGGTGTTGGAGGGACTCCGCAGAGACGGAGTAGTGGTCCCAGTGCCCACGGCAGAGAGGTTCAGGGGTTTTTACTCCAACCTCTTTATTGTCCCAAAGAAGGACGGCTCCTTTCGACCGGTCCTAGACCTAAAATTGTTCAACCGTCACGTGTTGGTGCGGAAGTTCCGCATGGAATACCTACGTTCCGTTATCGCGGCTCTGTCGCAGGGGGACTTCCTAGCGTCCATCGATATCAGGGACGCTTACCTTCACGTGCCCATTGCACCGGCTCATCAACGCTGGTTACGATTCGCAGTGGGGGACGAACATCTCCAATTTGTGGCCCTACCCTTCGGGTTGGCCTCTGCACCAAGGGTGTTCACGAAGGTGATGGCATCTATGATGGCTCTCCTGCATGTGCAGGGTCACGCCGTCATACCCTATCTAGACGACCTATTGGTCAGGGCGCCATCGGAAGACCTTTGTCGGGTGAGCCTGGAAGCGACCATGAGGTCTCTGGAACAGTTCGGGTGGCTTCTCAATACTCAGAAGTCGACCCTGGTTCCGACCCAGTCATTGACATATCTGGGCATGGATTTCCACACGGACTCAGCCCTGGTGTCTCTACCTCAGGCCAAGCAGCTGGCGATCCACTCAGGAGTACAGCACGTTCTCCTGTCACCTCACTCATCCCTTCGGGAATTGATGAGACTGGTGGGACGCATGGTAGCGGCAATAGAGGCGGTGCCATTTGCACAGTTTCGTCTCCGTCCTCTCCAGCTGGAGATTCTTCGCCGGTGGGACAAGAGAGCGATCTCTCTGAATCGGTTGGTGGCACTATCGCAACCGACCAGGGACTCCCTGCAGTGGTGGCTACAGCCACGTCACTTGTCACGGGGAAGATCCTTCCTCAAACCTTCTTGGTTAGTGGTGACCACCGACGCCAGTCTGAAGGGCTGGGGCGCGGTGTTCTTACACCACAGGGCTCAAGGCCTCTGGACTCAGGCGGAGTCGACGTTGCAGATCAACGTCCTGGAGATCAAGGCGGTCTATCTGGCGCTCCTGGCGTTTCAGAAATTCCTGGCAGGACGACCCATTCGGGTACAGTCCGACAATGCGACGGCCGTCGCCTACATAAATCATCAGGGAGGGACCAGAAGCGCTCAGGCCCTCGCCGAAGTCCACCGCATCCTATCGTGGGTGGAGGAACACGACTGCTTGATCTCCGCAGTTCACATCCCAGGGGTCGAGAACTGGGAGGCCGACTACCTGAGCCGGCAGGGGATGGACGCCGGAGAGTGGTCCCTGCATCCAGACGTCTTCCGGGACATCTGCAGCAGATGGGGCACTCCGGACGTGGATCTGATGGCCTCAAGGCTGAATCATCAGGTGCCCCAGTACGTGGCGAGATCGTGGGATCCTCAGTCCCTGGGGGCGGATGCTCTGATACTGAGTTGGTCCAGCTTCCAACTGCCGTATGTGTTCCCTCCTCTGGCTCTGATTCCCAGGGTCCTGTGGAAGATCAGGTCGGAGTGCAGGATAGCCATTCTAGTGGCTCCAGATTGGCCCAGGAGGTCCTGGTATCCGGACCTGTGGCAACTGTCAGGCGGACACAGGTGGGCTCTTCCAGAACGCGCAGATTTACTCGCACAAGGCCCATTCTTCCACCTCAATTCCAGGGCCCTCAGATTGACTGCATGGCTCTTGAGGCCTGGCTCCTGACATCTAGGGGTTTCTCCCCTACAGTGGTGGCCACTATGAATCGGGCTAGGAAGCCTGTTTCCAGGAAGATGTACCACCGGACGTGGAAGATCTTTTTTACCTGGTGTGCCTCTGGTGGACGGTCTCCTTGGCCCTTGTCCATCCCGACGTTGTTGGCTTTCTTACAGTCGGGTTTGGAGTTGGGATTATCCCTTGGCTCTTTGAAATGTCAAGTATCAGCACTTTCGGTGCTGTTTGACAGGCGATTGGCGCTCCTCCCGAAGGTGCGTCAATTTCTGCAGGGGGTGTCGCGGATGGTTCCGCCCTACAAGAGACCTCTGGACCCTTGGGACCTTAACATGGTCCTGGCGGCATTACAGAAACCGCCGTTTGAGCCGTTGAGAGATGTTTCTCTATCTCGTCTGTCCCAGAAAGTGGCCTTTCTGGTGGCGATTACGTCTCTAAGGAGGGTCTCAGAATTGGCTGCACTATCGTGCAAGTCACCCTTTCTGGTGGTTCACCAAGACAAGGTGGTGTTGCGCCCACGGCCAGAATTCTTGCCGAAGGTGGTTTCAGCTTTTCACCTGAACCAGGAGATTGTTCTCCCATCATTTTGCCCCGCTCCCGTTCATCAGGTGGAGCGCGACCTCCATACTCTGGATCTCGTGAGAGCTGTACGCATTTATGTGTCCAGGACCGCCTCCTTCAGGAGTTCGGATTCCTTATTTGTTCTTACGACAGGTCGCTGTAAGGGGTCCGCGGCTTCGAAGTCAACCTTGGCCAGATGGATTAAGGCTTCCATTCAAGAGGCTTACCGGTCCTCTGGTTTGCCTCTCCCGGTGGGATTGAAGGCTCACTCTACCAGGGCTGTAGGTGCCTCTTGGGCCTTGCGACATCGAGCGTCTGCTCTACAGGTGTGTCAGGCGGCCACTTGGTCCAGCCTGCACACTTTCTCTAAGCACTATATGGTGCATGCCCATGCCTCTGCGGATGCAAGTCTGGGCAGGCGGGTTCTCCAGGCGGCGGTTGCCCACCTTTGAAGGGAACCATGTGTTATCCGTCTTGTTGAGGAACTCTTCCCGCCCTGGGGTATTGCTTTAGGACATCCCCATTGTCTGGGTCTCCCATTATGATGACCAGAAAAAAGAGAATTTTGTTTACGTACCGTAAATTCTTTTTTCTTTAATCATCAATGGGAGACCCAGCACCCACCCAGTTGTTCCTTTGCATGTTTTGCATTTGTTCTGCTCTCTGTTGAGACAGTGTTTGCCGGGTTGTTGAACCGTCTGTGCACGGCATTCGTCCCGATGTTTCGGGTGTGGTTTATTTTCTCCTCGCAGCTTATGGACCAAACTGAGGATGTTCCCTGCGGTAGGGGTTTATAAGCGGAGGAGGCGGTGTCTACAAACTTGTAGTACCTAGTGTGACCTCCGGAGGGCAGTGCCCTAAACCCCCCATTGTCTGGGTCTCCCATTGATGATTAAAGAAAAAAGAATTTACGGTACGTAAACAAAATTCTCTTTATAGTAGTTATATTCTTGTATATAGGAGCAGTATTATAGTAGTTATATTCTTGTACATAGGAGCAGTATTATAGTAGTTATATTCTTGTATATAGGAGCAGTATTATAGTAGTTATATTCTTGTATATAGGGGCAGTATTATAGTAGTTATATTCTTGTATATAGGAGCAGTATTATAGTAGTTATATTCTTGTATATAGGAGCAGTATTATAGTAGTTATATTCTTGTATATAGGAGCAGTATTATAGTAGTTATATTCTTGTATATAGGAGCAGTATTATAGTAGTTATATTCTTGTATATAGGAGCAGTATTATAGTAGTTATATTCCTGTATATAGGAGCAGTATTATAGTAGTTATATTCTTGTATATAGGAGCAGTATTATAGTAGTTATATTCTTGTATATAGGGGCAGTATTATAGTAGTTATATTCTTGTATATAGGAGCAGTATTATAGTAGTTATATTCTTGTATATAGGAGCAGTATTATAGTAGTTATATTCTTGTATATTGGGGCAGTATTATAGTAGTTGTATTCTTGTACATAGGGGCAGTATTATAGTAGTTATATTCTTGTATATAGGAGCAGTATTATAGTAGTTATATTCTTGTATATAGGAGCAGTATTATAGTAGTTATATACTTGTATATAGGAGCAGTATTATAGTAGTTATATTCTTGTACATAGGGACAGTATTATAGTAGTTATATTCTTGTATATAGGGGCAGTATTATAGTAGTTATATTCTTGTACATAGGGGCAGTATTATAGTAGTTATATTCTTGTATATAGGAGCAGTATTATAGTAGTTATATTCTTGTTAATCAGGGCAGCAGTGAGCACAGATATTATCTATATTATAATGACACTATGAGTTCTGTATGGCTTTTTCCTGCATTGCTCTCTCTTTTTGCGGTGGGCGGTATTATTCTTTTCTCTGCTGTGTTCTCTCCTCATTGTTTTGTCTGTAGTGTTTGTTCCCTTTGCAGCAGTTTTCCCTGTATAGTTTTGGGCTTTGTCCCGCACCTCCTGTTCCCCCGGTACAGTAGCGTCTCATTTCTCGCCTCCTGATGGCGTTGGAGGATTGTGCGCTGATCCCGTCCTCCTCTCGTGCTGCTTCTCAGTTCCCGTCTGCGCTCCTGTATAGATGGCGTCACACTGCTCCTGCCTGTAATCATTTTGCTTGTTTTCTTGGTTCTTTGTACACAGGCACTGAGCTGATTGTGCTCGCCAGTAACGCCCCTGTGATAATTGCAGCCATTATTAATCTCCTGCATGACGCCATGTGCCGGTATTTACCCTGGGTCTGTGCCAGGTTCACCTGCCGGGCCGCAGACAATATGGCGGCCGCTCCAGCAGCTTCATACATGTGTTTTGTGTTTCAGGTCAGAGCAGGCGTCTCGTAGGAAGAAGGAAAGTCGGAAGAAGATGAAGCGCTACCTGCTGATCGGCCTGGCCACCGTGGGCGGCGGGACGGTTATAGGTGAGGGGCTTTCATGGCTGTATCAGGAGACATGGACGAGGCATAAGATCGCAGCGTCTGGCCAAACAGCCAAAATCTTGAATTGTGAGAGGTATTTCTCTCCTTGGTGATAGCTGGACTTCACTAGGCTCCAGCAGATCTCCTCCCTGCCTACCTTCAGCTGTCTCTATTTATACCCCATGGCTCCTATGATTCACTGCTGGTGATAGCATGTTTGGAGTTGGTGTTGCCTCCTGGCTCTGCAGTGTATCATGGATTTCTGGTGTCGTTTGCTGTCTGGCTCTTTCAGCTAAGTGTTTCTCCCTTTCTCCTTTGTTATCTGGTGTTTCCCTTTACTTGTCAGCAGCATTGACCAGTGTTCACCCTGTCTAATCCCTAAGTAGTCTTAGTTGAGGGAAAGACAGGGACGAGGTTTCCTGATCGGCGACAGTTGTGGAGACTGTATAGGGTTGTTAGGGGAGCCAGGTGTCAGCGCTAGTGTTTCTAGGGGTCACAGTCTCCCCTTTTCCCTTAGCGTCAGGGACCCCTTTTCCCCCCTGTTCGTTCTGTGCTGGGTGTCTCCCTACGCCCTCTTCCCTTTGTTCTCCTGATATTTTACTTTATTTTTATCTGGGTTGACCAGTGTTCACTCTGATCCCTAAGTAGTCTTAGTTGAGGAACAGATAGGGACGAGGTATCCTGATCGGCGACAGTTGGGAGACTGTATAGGGTTGTTAGGTGAGCCAAGTGTCAGTGCTAGTGTTAGGGTCACCAGCTCTCCTTTTACCCCCTCCACGTCCTTCGCTGGGTGCCTCCCTATGCCCAGCGTGACGGGCTCAGTTCTCCGCACATTGAGCCCATGGCACTGGAACCGCTCTCACCGCCTCTTCTTACAGGTCTCACC
The DNA here is from genome assembly GCA_033576535.1 of Allobates femoralis. Lineage (NCBI taxonomy): Eukaryota > Metazoa > Chordata > Amphibia > Anura > Aromobatidae > Allobates > Allobates femoralis. The sequence continues at coordinate 52,933,093 of JARQOC010000009.1, forward strand.
GGAGGACTGGCAGCACCACTGGTGGCTGCCGGAGCCGCCACCATAATTGGGAGCGCGGGAGCCGCCGTCCTGGGGTCCACCGCTGGCATCGCCATCATGGCGTCCCTCTTCGGAGCAGCTGGGGCCGGGCTGACAGGTGAGAGGTCCGGGTCATGGCAGGGCTTTATTGTGTACCACATCCGGTCTCACATGGCATCCTCCTCACTCAGGGTACAAGATGAAGAAACGCGTTGGCGCGATAGAGGAGTTTGAGTTTCTGCCTCTGACTGGCGGTCGTCAGCTCCACATCTGCATCGCCATCACCGGGTGGCTGTCCACCGGGAAATACGGTGAGGGCTGGTATACCGTCTGCTGCTGCAGTGTCTAGTAAGACGGGTCAGGGTATAACTTCCTCATATCGTGCAGGGAGCTTCGCCGCCCCGTGGCCGAGTCTGCTACACTCCACCGAACAATACTGCCTGGCCTGGGAGTCTACCTACCTGATGGAGCTCGGGAACACACTGGACACCATACTGAACGGCCTGGTGAACATGGTGGCACAGGAGGCCCTGAAATACACCATACTGTCAGGTACTGATCCTGTAGTATACCCCAACAGCTGCACTCACTGTTCTGCTGCAGTCACTGTGTACATACATTACATTACTGATCCTGAGTTACCTCCTGTATTATACTCCAGAGCTGCACTCACTATTCTGCTGGTGCAGTCACTGTGTACATACATTACATTACTGATCCTGAGTTACCTCCTGTATTATACTCCAGAGCTGCACTCACTATTCTGCTGGTGCAGTCACTGTGTACATACATTACATTACTGATCCTGAGTTACCTCCTGTATTATACTCCAGAGCTGCACTCACTATTCTGCTGGTGCAGTCACTGTGTACATACATTACATTACTGATCCTGAGTTACCTCCTGTATTATACTCCAGAGCTGCACTCACTATTCTGCTGGTGCAGTCACTGTGTACATACATTACATTACTGATCCTGAGTTACCTCCTGTATTATACTCCAGAGCTGCACTCACTATTCTGCTGGTGCAGTCACTGTGTACATACATTACTGATCCTGAGTTACCTCCTGTATTATACTCCAGAGCTGCACTCACTATTCTGCTGGTGCAGTCACTGTGTACATACATTACATTACTGATCCTGAGTTACCTCCTGTATTATACTCCAGAGCTGCACTCACTATTTTCCTGTGCAGTCACTGTGTACATACATTACATTACTGATCCTGAGTTACCTCCTGTATTATACTCCAGAGCTGCACTCACTATTCGCTGGTGCAGTCACTGTGTACATACATTACATTACTGATCCTGAGTACCTCCTCTATTATACTCCAGAGCTGCACTCACTATTCTGCTGATGCAATCACTGTGTACATACATTACATTACTGATCCTGAGTTACCTCCTGTATTATACTCCAGAGCTGCACTCGCTATTCTGCTGGTGCAGTCACTGTGTACATACATTACATTACTGATCCTGAGTTACCTCCTGTATTATACTCCAGAGCTGCACTCACTATTCTGCTGGTGCAGTCACTGTGTACATACATTACATTACTGATCCTGAGTTACCTCCTGTATTATACTCCAGAGCTGCACTCACTATTCTGCTGGTGCAGTCACTGTGTACATACATTACATTACTGATCCTGAGTTACCTCCTGTATTATACTCCAGAGCTGCACTCACTATTCTGCTGGTGCAGTCACTGTGTACATACATTACATTACTGATCCTGAGTCACCTCCTGTATTATACTCCAGAGCTGCACTCACTATTCTGCTGGTGCAGTCACTGTGTACATACATTACATTACTGATCCTGAGTTACCTCCTGTATTATACTCCAGAGCTGCACTCACTATTCTGCTGGGCAGTCACTGTGTACATACATTACTGATCCTGAGTTACCTCCTGTATTATACTCCAGAGCTGCACTCACTATTCTTCCTTCTCCAGGCATTGTGACTGCCCTGACGTGGCCGGCCTCGCTCATCACTGTGGCCAGTGTGATTGATAACCCCTGGGGAGTGTGTCTGAGTCGATCGGCGGAGGTCGGGAAGCACCTGGCTCATGTTCTGCTCAGGAGGCAGCAGTGATTGTGGAGGAGGTCGGGTCTGGTGATGGAGGAGGTCGGGGTCTGGTGATGGAGGAGGTCGGGGTCTGGTGATGGAGGAGGTCGGGGTCTGGTGATAGAGGAGGTCGGGGTCTGGTGATGGAGGAGGTTGAGGTCTGGTGATGGAGGAGGTTGGGTCTGGTGATGGGGAGAGGTCGGGTGTGGTGGTCGGTGGGGAGGTCGGGGTCTGGTGATGCAGGAGGTCGGGGTCTGGTGATGGAGGAGGTCGAGGTCTGGTGATGGAGGAGGTCGGGTCTGGTGATGGGGGAGAGGTCGAGGTCTGGTGATGGAGGAGGTCGAGGTCTGGTGATGGAGGAGAGGTCGGTGTGGTGGTTGGTGGGGAGGTCGGGTCTGGTGATGCAGGGGTCGGGTCTGGTGATGGGGGAGGTCGGGGAGAGGTCGGGTGTGGTGGTCGGTGGGAGGTCGGGGTCTGGTGATGCAGGAGGTCGGGGTCTGGTGATGGAGGAGGTCGAGGTCTGGTGATGGAGGAGGTCGAGGTCTGGTGATGGAGGAGGTCGGGTCTGGTGATGGGGAGAGGTCGAGGTCTGGTGATGGAGGAGGTCGAGGTCTGGTGATGGAGGAGGGTCGGGTGTAGGTGGTTGGTGGGGAGGTCGGGGTCTGGTGATGCAGGGGGTCGGGGTCTGGTGATGGGGGAGGTCGGGGGGAGGTCGGGTGTGGTGGTCGGTGGGGAGGTCGGGGTCTGGTGATGCAGGAGGTCGGGGTCTGGTGATGGAGGAGGTCGAGGTCTGGTGATGGAGGAGGTCGGGGTCTGGTGATGGAGGAGGTCGAGGTCTGGTGATGGAGGAGGTCGAGGTCTGGTGATGGGGGAGAGGTCGGGTGTGGTGGTTGGTGGGGAGGTCGGGGTCTGGTGATGCAGGGGTCGGGGTCTGGTGATGGGGGAGGTCGGGGGAGAGGTCGGTGTGGTGGTCGGTGGGGAGGTCGGGGTCTGATGATGGGGGAGGTCGGGTGGGGTTCTCGGGGGGGAGGTCAGGTGAAGTTCTCGGGGGGGAGGTCGGGTCTGGTGGTCGGGGGGGGAGGTCGGGTTTGGTGATGGGGAGGTCTGGTCTTTCTCTTTTCTTCCCTCCTTTTTTCCCTCCCTTCCTTTCTTCCTCACTCCTTGCCTTCCCTTCTTTCCATTTTATTTGTCTTTTAATCTCCTTTTTTTCTCTCCTTACCTCCTGTTTCCCTTCTCCCTTCATTTCCCTTAATTTTTCCCTTCTTTTCCTTCCCCTTGCCTTTTTCCACTTTTCTTCCCTCCCTTTAATTCTTTTCTACATTTTTTTCCCATTTCATTTTTCTTTCCCTTCCTTCTTTCCATTTTCTTGTTTCCTTCTTTTCTTCCCCTTACCTTCCTTGTTTCCTTCCCTCTCTTCCTTTCTTTCATTCCTCCCTTCCCTCTTTCCTTCTTTTGTTTCTTTCCATACCTCTTCCCTTCCTGTTTCTCATTATTTCTTCATGTCTGTTTTTCCCTCTTTCTTTGTGTCTGTCTCTTTCCTTCTGTCTCTTCTCATACCCTCTCACTTTACTCTGTGCCTCCTCCTTTATCCCTCTGCCTCTCTCTGTCTCTCTCTGCCCTCCTCCATCTTGCATCTGTCTCTCCCAGTCTCATCTCTCTTGTTGCAGTCTCGGTGTCATCCCTCTGTCCCGATCCTGCTCGCATCGTTCACACTTCAGAGCAGCGCTCTGTATGTGCATATACATGTGGGCTGGTGCAGTGAATCTCTGCCTGTCTCCGGGGGTCTCTCTGCCTGTCTCCAGGGGTCTCTGCCCATCTCCGGGCGTCTCTCTCTGCTGGCGGGGGCCTCTCTCTGTCTCTGATGGTCTGTCTCTGGTGGGCTCTCTCTGTCTCCGGCCGTCTCTCTCTGTCTCTGGTGGTCTCTCTCTGTCTCCAGGGCCTCTCTCTCTCTTTCTCTGGGGTCCCTCTCTCTCTGTCTCTGGTGGGCTCTCTCTGTCTCCGGTCGTCTCTCTCTGTCTCCGGGAGTCCCTCTCTGTCTCCGGGGCCTCTCTCTCTCTGTCTCCAGGGTCTCTCTCTCTCTTTCTCCGGGGTCTCTCTCTGTCTCCAGGTCCCTCTTTCTCTGTCTTTGGGAGACCCTCTGTCTTCGGGGGTCTCTCTCTGTCTCTGGGGTCCCTCTCTGGCTCTGCAGGTCTCTCTCTGTCTCCGGGGTCTCTCTCTCTGTCTTCGGGGGTCCCTCTTTCTCTGTCTCGGGAGTCCCTCTCTGTCTTCGGGGGTCCCTCTCTGTCTCCGGGGGTCTCTCTCTGGCTCTGCAGGTCTCTCTCTGTCTCGGGGTCCCTCTCTGTCTCCGGGGGTCCCTCTCTATCTCCGGGGTCCCTCTCTGTCTTCGGGGGTACCTCTCTGTCTCCGGGGGTCTCTCTCTGGCTCTGCAGGTCTCTCTCTGTCTCCGGGGGTCCTCTCTCTGTCTCCGGGGGTCTCTCTCTCTCTGTCTCGGGTCTCCTCTCTGTCTCTGGGGGTCTCTCTCTGTCTCCGGGGGTCCCTCTCTGGCTCTGCAGGTCTCTCTCTGTCTCCGGGGGTCTCTCTCTGTCTTCGGGGTCCCTCTCTATTTCCGGGGTCCCTCTCTGCGGCAGGGGCCTCTCCTCCTGCGTCTTACACGTATTGATTCCATCTCTTCTCTGCGCTCTCGTTAGTGACCGTCCGTCCTCGGAGCTGAAATCACATAATTGTGGCGCTGAGTGCGGATTAACCACGGCGGGGACTTAATTAGGGGCAGATATTCAGAGCGGCGGTGCAGCGTGTTCCTGCTACTCTCTGTGATCAGACATGGGGGGCACCGCTGAGGTGTGGGGGGCATTAAGTCATTCACATTAGAGCTCAGGGTCCCCACCCCCACCCCCGCAAAGTTATTTTACCTGCATTGATACATTGTAACAAACACGAGAAATATGTGTTGTGCTCATAGAAGATTGTAACAAAGCTCAGCTGTGAGAAGTAAAATCTGGTCATTAAATGGGTGCTCTTAAAGTGACTGCAGTACCAGAGAGCGACCACTACAGGTGGAGCCAGTAATCCATCATGAGGTCTTCATAGATGTGGCTGATGAGAGTGGTTGTCCCATACAGTTACCCGATGTTCTTTCTTCCAGGGCCGGCGGCCGGTCACGCTCATCGGCTTCAGCCTGGGGGCACGCGTCATTTACTTCTGCCTGCAGGAGCTGGCGCAGGAGGCAGGTAAGCGCCGCTGTCATCCGCGGGTCAGGGGTCTACGGGAGACCTGGGGGCATCCAATATGGCTGACAACCTCCCTCACCTACCATCATACTGATTGTATCCCCCCGGCAGGCGCAGAGGGGATCATCGAGGACGTGGTGCTGCTGGGGGCCCCCGTAGAAGGCGACGTGAAGAAATGGAAGCCGCTGACGCGCGTCGTAGCCGGCCGGATAATCAATGGTTACTGCAGGTGACCCTGGGATATCCCCCTCCCCCGCGCCCTATAGATACATATATTCATGTGTGGGTATATCTGTTATGTATTCTTCGCCCTCTGAATCACTTCGTCTTTGCAGAAGAATGAATAATAATTACCCTGATTATAGAAACCCAAGAATAGATCAGAAGAATACAAGAGTGATGTCATACAATCCTGGCCGGAAAACACTGCTGGGAGGGATAGACTGTTATATCTGCCATTATATGGTGTCTGTATGGGGTAGGGAGCTCCCCCTACTGGTGACTGTATGGGGTTAGCAAGCTCTGCCTACTGGTGACTGTACAAATATGTATGTAGTGAGCTCCCTCTAGAGGTGGCTGTATAAATCTGTATGTAGTGAGCTCCCTCTAGAGGTGGCTGTATAAATCTGTATGTAGTGATCTCCCTCTAGTGGTGGCTGTATAAATCTGTATGTAGTGATCTCCCTCTAGTGGTGGCTGTATAAATCTGTATGTAGTGAGTTCCCCCTAGTGGTGGCTGTAAAAATCTGTATGTAGTGAGCTCCCCTTAGTGGTGACTGTATAAATCTGTATGTAGTGAGCTCCCTCTAGTGGTGACTGTATAAATCTGTATGTAGTGAGCTCCCGCTAGTGGTGGCTATATAAATCTGTATGTAGTGAGCTCCCTCTAGTGGTGACTGTATAAATCTGTATGTAGTAAGCTCCCTCTAATAGTAACTGTATAAATCTGTATGTAGTGAGCTCCCGCTAGTGGTGGCTATATAAATCTGTATGTCATGAGCTCCCTCTAGTGGTGACTGTATAAATCTGTATATAGGGAGGTCCCTTTAGTGGTGACTGTAAAAATCTGTATGTAGTGAGGTCCCTCTAGTGGTGACTGTATAAATCTGTATGTAGTGAGGTCCCTCTAGTGGTGACTGTATAAATCTGTATGTAGTGAGGTCCCTCTAGTGGTGACTGTATAAATCTGTATGTAGTGAGGTCCCTCTAGTGGTGACTGTATAAATCTGTATGTAGTGAGGTCCCTCTAGTGGTGACTGTATAAATCTGTATGCAGTGAGCTCACGCTAGTGGTGACTGTATAAATCTGTATGTAGTGAGCTCCCTGTAGTGGTGACTGTATAAATCTGTATGTAGTGAGCTCCCTCTAGTGGTGACTGTATAAATCTATATGTACTGAGCTCCCTCTAGTGGTGACTGTATAAATCTGTATGTAGTGAGCTCCCTGTAGTGGTGACTGTATAAATCTGTATGTAGTGAGCTCCCTCTAGTGGTGACTGTATAAATCTATATGTACTGAGCTCCCCCTAGTGGAGACTGTATAAATCTATATGTAGTGAGCTCCTTCTAGTGGTGACAGGAGTTTTATTTCCATCTTTATCCTCTTCTTATGGCAGAGGTGACTGGTTGCTGAGCTTCGTGTACCGCAGCTCTTCGGTGAAGCTCAGCGTGGCCGGTTGCAGCCCGTTGACCTGGATGACCGCAGAATGGTGAATGTGGACCTGTCGTCTGTGGTAAGCACCAGAGATGTGGCAGCGGCTCCTTTATCTCATACCCCGGGGGCCCGTGCTGTGGGTACAGGGCTCAGAACCAGAGATGTGACGGCGGCTCCTTTATCTTATACCCCGGGGGCCCGTGCTGTGGGTACAGGGCTCAGTACCAGAGATGTGGCGGCGGCTCCTTTATCTCATACCCCGGGGGCCCGTGCTGTGGGTACAGGGCTCAGTACCAGAGATGTGGTGGCGGGTCCTTTATCTCATACCCTGGGGGCCCGTGCTGTGGGTACAGGGCTCAGAACCAGAGATGTGGCGGCGGCTCCTTTATCTTATACCCCGGGGGCCCGTGCTGTGGGTACAGGGCTCAGTACCAGAGATGTGGTGGCGGGTCCTTTATCTCATACCCTGGGGCCCGTGCTGTGGGTACAGGGCTCAGAACCAGAGATGTGGCAGCGGCTCCTTTATCTCATACACCGGGGGCCCGTGCTGTGGGTACAGGGCTCAGAACCAGAGATGTGGCGGCGGCTCCTTTATCTCATACCCCGGGGGCCCGTGCTGTGGGTACAGGGTTCAGAACCAGAGATGTGGCGGCGGCTCCTTTATCTTATACCCCGGGGGCCCGTGCTGTGGGTACAGGGCACAGAACCAGAGATGTGGCGGCGGCTCCTTTATCTTTACCCCGGGGCCCGTGCTGTGGGTACAGGGCACAGAACCAGAGATGTGGCGGCGGCTCCTTTATCTCATACCCGGGGGCCCGTGCTGTGGGTACAGGGCACAGAACCAGAGATGTGGCAGCGGCTCTTTTATCTTATACCCGGGGGCCCGTGCTGTGGTACAGGGCACAGAACCAGAGATGTGGCGACGGCTCCTTTATCTCATACCCCGGGGGCCCCTGCTGTGGGTACAGGGCTCAGAACCAGAGATGTGGCGGCGGCTCCTTTATCTCATACCCCGGGGGCCCCTGCTGTGGGTACAGGGCTCAGAACCAGAGATGTGGCGGCGGCTCCTTTATCTTTACCCGGGGGCCCGTGCTGTGGGTACAGGGCTCAGAACCAGAGATGTGGCGGCGGCTCCTTTATCTTATACCCCGGGGGCCCGTGCTGTGGGTACAGGGCTCAGTAGCTCCGCAGGTGGCCCCGTACTGGATCCTGATGTACTGATCCGGAGGACCTCTGCCCCGTCTCGCTCTCTATGACGCATCCGCGCCCCACTGACGAGATGTTGCCGTAATCCTCCTCCCCGGGGATCAGACATAAGAGCCGGCGCCGGCTCTCCCCCCTCCCCCGCTCTACATCCAGGCACTTCTTTTCCTAGAATTGGAGGAATCGCAGTCAGATGTAATTATGTCTCAATCCGTCCTGGTGAGCGGAGGGTCCCGCTAAATCCTGCACAAGTGGAGAAGAGCGGAGCCCCCACCGCCACTGCTAATCCCCCGACATGATGAGAGCGAGAGCCGCGCAGCTACAAAGCCCCGGAAAATGAAGGGACACAGTCAAGTGGGTGATGGATGATCTGCATCGGGTGCAGCCGAAGTCCCACCAACGAGGCACAGTGTAACGAGCCAATCACAGAACCGCAACACACTCAGCTCCACTACATGTGCACGCAGCTCCGCGATCACTAATGTATGCACACAGTGCCTGCACCAGCAGAATAGTGAGTGCAGATCTGGAGTATAATACAGGAGGTAACTCAGGATCAGTAATGTAATGTATGTACACAGTGACTGCACCAGCAGAATAGTGAGTGCAGCTCTGGAGTATAATACAGGAGGTAAGTCAGGATCAGTAATGTAATGTATGTACACAGTGACTGCACCAGCAGAATAGTGAGTGCAGCTCTGGAGTATAATACAGGAGGTAACTCAGGATCAGTAATGTAATGTATGTACACAGTGACTGCACCAGCAGAATAGTGAGTGCAGATCTGGAGTATAATACAGGAGGTAACTCAGGATCAGTAATGTAATGTATGTACACAGTGACTGCACCAGCAGAATAGTGAGTGCAGATCTGGAGTATAATACAGGAGGTAACTCAGGATCAGTAATGTAATGTATGTACACAGTGACTGCACCAGCAGAATAGTGAGTGCAGCTCCGGAGTATAATACAGGAGGTAACTCAGGATCAGTAATGTAATGTATGTACACAGTGACTGCACCAGCAGAATAGTGAGTGCAGCTCTGGGGTATAATACAGGAGGTAACTCAGGATCAGTAATGTAATGTATGTACACAGTGACTGCACCAGCAGAATAGTGAGTGCAGCTCGGAGTATAATACAGGAGGTAACTCAGGATCAGTAATGTAATGTGTGTACAGAGTGACTGCACCAGCAGAATAGTGAGTGCAGCTCTGGAGTATAATACATGAGGTAACTCAGGATCAGTAATGTAATGTATGTACACAGTGACTGCACCAGCAGAATAGTGAGTGCAGCTCTGGAGTATAATACAGGAGGTAACTCAGGATCAGTAATGTAATGTATGTACACAGTGACTGCACCAGCAGAACAGTGAGTGCAGCTCTGGAGTATAATACAGGAGGTAACTCAGGATCAGTAATGTAATGTATGTACACAGTGACTGCACCAGCAGAATAGTGAGTGCAGCTCGGAGTATAATACAGGAGGTAACTCAGGATCAGTGATGTAATGTATGTACACAGTGACTGCACCAGCAGAATAGTGAGTGCAGCTCTGGAGTATAATACATGAGGTAACTCAGGATCAGTAATGTAATGTATGTACACAGTGACTGCACCAGCAGAATAGTGAGTGCAGCTCTGGAGTATAATACAGGAGGTAACTCAGGATCAGTGATGTAATGTATGTACACAGTGACTGCACCAGCAGAATAGTGAGTGCAGCTCTGGAGTATAATAAAGGAGGTAACTCAGGATCAGTAATGTAATGTATGTACACAGTGACTGCACCAGCAGAATAGTGAGTGCAGCTCTGCAGTATAATACAGGAGGTAACTCAGGATCAGTAATGTAATGTATGTACACAGTGACTGCACCAGCAGAATAGTGAGTGCAGCTCTGGAGTATAATACAGCAGGTAACTCAGGATCAGTAATGTAATGTATGTACACAGTGACTGCACCAGCAGAATAGTGAGTGCAGCTCTGGAGTATAATACAGGAGGTAACTCAGGATCAGTAATGTAATGTATGTACACAGTGACTGCACCAGCAGAATAGTGAGTGCAGCTCTGGAGTGTTCTGTGGGATATAGTGTATACTCTGTGGGTGATTTTTCTATGTACCTGTGGGTCAGTGAGTGCTAGCTCTGCAGGGTCACTCGGCGCTCTCTCGGGCTGTTCCTCTATTGTCTCCGGCCTTTTCCCATCTCCTCCATTATACAGTCAGTCCGGGGCCCCCTGGGGCCGATGAATAAGTCATGCAGCCCCTCCGCCTCCTCTGCTTTTTGCGGCTCTGGCGGTGCCTCCCCTGGGACTCTTCTCTGCCCAGCGATGTTGGATGGTATATAGGGCAGGACGCCTGTGTGTGGCCCCTGGGGGTCCGGTAATGGCTGCAGGTGATAAAAGCTTTGTGTGCGGAGGTGGAAGCTGTAGATCTCAGACTCACAGGAGCGTCACTAACTGCCCTCGCTGCAGAACTACAACTCCCAGCATGGTCGCCTGTGTACATTCCTTTAGTTCTTCCTCTGTACTTGTCTCCGCTGTGTGTACGGTTGAGCGCGGCCGCCCGCTGCAGATAATCACCGCTACGCCCCCACCTGGCAGAAGGTAATTACACCCCCGGTTTAGGCGCTGATCCGCTGTCCCTTTCACAGCCCCTCGGAGGCGCAGCGGCACAATGTCGCCCCCCGCAGTCGCTGCTGCGCTCGTTTCACTCCACTTTTGTTTTCCTGTTTTTTGCTCTCGTGACTCCTTTGTGTTCCTGCGCCCTCCGGACCTGAACTTCGCAGCGCTGGAAAGCAATGCCCCGTAATCACTGCCTGAATGAGCCCAGGGAATACAGCGGGGTCAGCCAACTTTCCTGTGATCAGAGTATATACAGAGTTAATTTAAAGAGGCCTCGCTCTTTATAGTAATGGCTTTATGTCTCCCCCGTAGGTGAACGGACACCTGGACTACATGAAGCAGATGGACACCATACTGAAGGCAGTGGGCATTAAGACCCAGGAGTGCCGGCTGGAAGAGCACAGCGCCCTCCTCCTGCCGGCGGCGGGATCCGCGGCTCCGCAGCAGAGAAGGGAGGTGAAAGAAGAAGGACGCAGCGACCAGGACGTTTCACCATGGGACTGGGAGCCCATCACAACCCCAGAGGCGCCCCTGTCACCCTGCGCCCGGTGCGGGACCGCGCAGGTGGAGGAGGCGTTCTGTAAGGACTGCGCTAACAACAACATGGCAAGAAAAGACCAGAGTGACGCTCCGCAACCGCATAAAGAGACAGAGCACAATTCAGAAATCGCCACCAATTCTGTTGGGTGATACTGACCCATGTAATAGATACTGTGATACACGAAGGGCCCCACCAGACAGGACAGGCGGGATCCAGAGATTGGATACAGTGTATGACACTGGAGGTGAAGCCGGAGAGTGTTATAGCGCCACTGCCTGGTGGTGACACGTGAGTGCCCACTTGCCTTCGCCTGGTGGTGACACATGAGTGTCCTCTCCATCTGCCTGGTGGTGACACGTGAGCGCCCGCTGCCTTCGCCTGATGGTGACACGTGAGCACCCGCTGCCTCCGCCTGGTGGTGACACGTGAGCATCTGCTGCCTCCGCCTGGTGGTGACACATGAGCGCCTGCTGCCTCCGCCTGGTGGTGACACGTGAGCATCTGCTGCCTCCGCCTGTTGGTGACACGTGAGCGCCTGCTGCCTCCGCCTGGTGGTGACACGTAAGCACCTGCTGCCTCCGCCTGGTGGTGACACATGAGCGCCTGCTGCCTCTGCCTGGTGGTGACACATGAGCGCCTGCTGCCTCCGCCTGGTTGTGACACGTGAGCGCCTGCTGCCTCTGCCTGGTGGTGACACGTGAGCGCCTGCTGCCTCCGCCTGGTTGTGACACGTGAGCGCCTGCTGCCTCTGCCTGGTGGTGACACATGAGCGCCCGCTGCCTCCGCCTGGTGGTGACACATGAGTGTCCACTCCATCCACCTGGTGGTGACACATGAGCTCCTGCTGCCTTCGCCTGGTGGTGACACGTGTGCGCCTCCTGCCATTAAAATCTACAGAAAACACATCATTATGTCTATGGTGAAGCCTTCCATCATGCACATACAGCCAAAAATGTTCTCAGTTGTGCAGCTCCATCCCCCTCCTGCCGCCCTTTCATGATTCTCCTCGTGGACACGACACACTTGTATCCTTCCTCTTCATTATTAATAGTAAGCAATACTATGTCTGTGTCAAAGTAACAAACCCTCAGCTGTATAAAGTAATGGACAGAGCAGGTTTACACTGTACCCGTCCTTCTACCCAAATCCTGTACAGACCCCTGGTCTTGCTGTCCTCATCTATATAAAACTGTTATATGTGCACATACCAGTGTAATATGTACCACAACCGTCCGGATTGCCATGCTGGACGCCTCTATCCATTATTATTGAGGGGCTGCTTCCTCCCATTCCGCCAGCACTAATGGTGCAGGAACTCTCTTCCATTTCTCCTGGTCATTGTCCAGTGGTTTGTCTGACCTGAACACAAAGCCGATCGTGGGTGTGCAGCTTGTCAAATTGCAAAGCAGAAGAGTCGCGCCCTCCCCACTTCCTGTACAAAGATGAACAGCACCCTCACTTTCTGCAGAGAAAGACCTGCTGTTAGGTCCCCTGGCACCGCTCCCCAGCTCACCTCTCCTGGGTCTGCATCCTCTGCTCCTCTACCTATCGGGTATCCGGCGTCCAGGCGTGCTGTGTCTCAGAGCCATCGCCGGGTCCCCTTCCTGTCTGCTGACCACCGTGCTCACACATCAGCACACTACAATGGTCGGAGTCATGAATCTAATCAGCGGTGCACTAGGTGCACTCCTCCCCTGTGAATCTAGGGGCCGGCATGGCTCAACCTGACACTCCCCTTGACCAATAGCTGTCCGTCATCCGGTATATTAGGCCACCTCCACTGCTGGGAGGTGCCTGCTTATTGAGTTAGTAAGCTTCTGCTTCTCTGGCTGTTAGTCAGGCCCTCCTTGTGCTCTCCTCCGGTTCCAGCTCTCCTGACCCCGGGTTCTGGTGCCTCCTTCCCTGTTTGGCCTTACCGTAGTATAGGCTAACCCTATGAGCCGCCCCCCTGGTACTAGCAGCTGTGGTATTTAGATCCCCTGGGCTTGCCCTTGACAATCCCTGTATAGGGGTTGGTTAAACTAGGACCTGCTCATCCAGGGGAGTTCGGTATCATGGCCCAGTGGGTCCACTCCAGGGCACCTTCCCCTGGAAGTGTGACAGAATAATCAGGTCATGGAACCCGCTGGTACTACGTTCTCAGCGCAAAAGGAGCTGGCTTGTCTTCGGGACAATCAGAACTGCATTAAGGCTTTCCTTCCATCCATGGATACCCGGTTAGCCTCCCTTCAGACTTCCGACCTAGCGTCCGCCGCTCAGCTGGCGAGCCTACAACAGGAGCTGTCCGTGCAACGAGACACGCAGTCTCGCATGCTGTCTTGTATGTCTTCGGTGGACGATCGTCTGGTCTCCCTGCAGTCTGCAACCGCGGCCTCGGCTCAAGCCGGAGCCCGTGACCGGTCTCTGGGAGGGGCCCCAAATCCTCCGCCTTGCCTTGGAACTAGATACAGCGGTGACAATGAGATGTGCCGCAGCTTCCTCAACCAGTGTCGTCTACACTTTGAACTGCTGCCACAGCAATACCCCACCGATCGGGCCAGGGTGGCTTTGTGGTGTCCCACCTGGAGGGCGCGGCCGTGGCGTGGGTTAACCCTCTATGGGAGCGTGATGACCCCATGGTCTCTCACTTGTCGACCTTTCTGGAGACATTCCGTAAGGTCTTCAATTAACCCGGCCGGGTCACATCTAATACAGAATCCCTCTTCTACCTCCATCAAGGGGCCCTCACCGTTGGGCAGTACGCCATACGCTTCCGCACCCTCTCCTCCGAGTTGAGATGAAATAACGAGGCGCTGACTGGGGTTTTCTGGCGTGGCCTGTCCGGCAGGATAAAGGACGAACTAGCGGATCGGGATATCCCAGCGGAGCTGGAGGACTTGATCTCGCTAGCCACTCGCATCGATTTGCGTTTTCAGGCACGCTCATGTGAATCTGTCAAGGAGAGGAGATCCGTCCAGCCACTTCCCTCTGAATGCAGTTCGTCCAGTCCACGGGCCGTCATGTCTGCCGCCGTCCCCTTTTCCGATCCTATGCAGGTGGATCGGGTCAGGATGGCGGAACAATGCCGAGAGGTGAGGCTGGCACACGGCCTACGCCTGTACTGTGGGGACGCATCCCATCAGTGTCCTCCGCCTAGGTCAAGTAAGAGAGGCCATCCTAGGAGAGAGCGATGCCTCTAAACCCCTCAACCTGCCTGTACAGGTGATACATCCACAGAGACGCTTCTCTGAGCTAGCCTACGTGGATTCCGGGACAGCAGGAAACTTCATTCGGCAAGAAGCGGTGACTCGGCTTGGAATCCCCGTAATACCCCTGGTGACGCCTCACCTCATTGCGTCGGTGGATGGCAGACCCGCTGCAGGAGGTCATCACCAAGGTGGAGATGTAGATCGGGGCTTTACATCGTCAAAGAATTGCCCTCATGAACCTGCCCTGGACTGGCGCTCTGGGGACATGCTGCGGTGGGGTCCTCTCTGCCAAGAGAGATGCCTGCAGTCCCTTCTGCCACCTGGTTCCCCGCAACCGGCTTCTGTTCTTCCTGGTTTACTGGCTACCTATTGGCAGTACGCGGACGTCTTCAACAAGACAGAGGCAGAAGTCCTCCCGCCTCATCGGCCGTATGATTGCCCTATAGACCTGGTTCCCGGTGCTACACCACCCAGGGGACGAATCTACCCATTGTCCCCAGCCGAGTCACAAGCCATGTCTGAGTATATCACGGACAATTTGGCTAGGGGCTTCATTCGAAAGTCCATGCCTCCTGCTGGTGCAGGGTTCTTCTTTGTGAAGAAGGAGGGCACCCTTCGACCCTGTATAGATTACAGGGGCATTAATGCCATCACCATCAAGAACAAATACCCACTGATTCCGGAGCTCTTTGACTGGTTCAAAGGGGCGCACATCTTCACGAGATTAGACCTCCGAGGAGCATACAACCTGGTGCGCATACGTGCCGGGGACAAATGGAAGACGGCTTTCAACACCAGGGACGGCCATTATGAGTATTTGGTCATGCCATACGGGTTGTGTAACGTCCCCCGCGGTGTTCCAAGAGTTCATCAATGACATCTTCCGCGACCTGTTGTACACATGTGTAGTGGTGTATTTGGATTTATCCTCTCATAGACGGCACGTACAGCAAGTCCTTCCTACGACTGAGGAGGAATCGGTTGTACGCCAAGATGGAGAAATGTGTCTTTGAGCAGACCTCTTTGCTCTTTCTCGGATACATCATCTCGGATTCCGGACTATGGATGGACCCTGAGAAGCTCTCCGCCGTTCTGAAGTGGCCCCGTCCTGTGGGGACTAAGGCTATCCGGCAGTTCCTTGGTTTTGCAAATTATTACCAGCAATTCAGTCCCCATTTCTCTTCCTTGATCAAATCCATCACGGCTCTCATCTGTAAGGGAGCAAAGTCCTGCAACTGGACCCCGTAGGCTGAAGAAGCCTTCTCCACCATAAAGCGCTCCTTCTCCGAGACTCCTACCTTGCACCGACCAGCGGTAAACAGACAGTTTATTGTAGAGGTAGACGCCTCCTCCATAGGAGCAGGGGCTGTCCTCTCCCAGAAATCCTCTTCGGGTCAGTCACCTGCGGGTTTTCCTCCAAAGCATTTACCGCATTGGAGCGCAAGTACTCTATAGGGGATCGTGAATTGCTGGCCATCAAATTGGCATTAGAGGAGTGGTGACACCTTGAGTGTGCCGTTCATCCGTTCATTATCTTCACCGACCACAAGAACCTGGCTTATCTCCAGTCCGCCCAGAGGCTCAACCACCGGCAGTTCTGGTGGTCCCTGTTCTTTGCTCGTTTCAATTTTGAACTGCACTTCCGGCCTGGCAGCAAAAACGTCAAGGCTGATACCCTGTCAAGGTCCTTCCAGCCGTCAGATGTGGAGGAGGAGTCCTTCCATATCATTGATCTCACCAAGATAATCACTGTGGCTCCCGTACGTATAGCTGGACTTCCGCGGGGTAAGACCTTCGTGGCACAGAATAAGAGGAAGACCTGTCATGGGGACACTCGTGGAGAATTGTCGGCCATATTGGAGTGAAAAAGTCTGACTCTTTAATCTCTCGTCAATATTGGTGGCCTACTGTCCGTCAAGATGTCCACGATTTTGTTGCTTCATGTCCGTCTTGTGCTAGAAATAAGGTGTCCAGAGAGTTACCGGCTGGACATCTACTGCCTCTCCCAGTTCCTTCAGCTCCGTAGCAACACATAGCCATGCATTTCATTACGGATCTTACCTACTCCTCCGGCTGTACGGTCATATGGGTTGTTCTGGATCGCTTCTCCAAAATGGCTCACTTCGTTCCTTTGCCCGGTCTATCATTTGCTCCAAGATATTCATCGAACACATCTTCCGGCTCCACAGATTTCCTCACCATATCGTGTCCGATAGGGAAGTTCAGTTCACTTCCCGTTTCTGGAGAGCGCTGTGCAAGCATGTGGACATCACGTTGGACTTCTCTTCTGCCTATCACCCTCAGTCCAATGGGCAGGTGGAGCGCATTAACCAAGTCCTCACCACCTACCTCCGACACTTCGCCAATGCTCATCACGATAAACTGGACCTGTCTCCTCCCTTGGGTGGAATTCGCTTACAACAATCACTCTAGTGAGCTGTCGGCTAAATCTCCTTTTGGTGGTATTCGGGCAACATCCTGGTTTGCCTTTTCCGATCTCAGCGTCCAGCAACCCGGCGGCTGATGCATTGTCCGTGGACTTCTCCAAGATATGGAGAGAGCCCATACACAAGCCTCCGGCAGGATGAAGAGACATGCCGATAAGAGACGTCTGAATTCGCCATCTTTCCTCCCGGGCGATAAAGTGTAGCTTTCTTCCAGATATGTCTGGCTGAAGGAGCCATCCTACAAGTTGGGGCCGCATTATATCAGTCCCTTCGAAGTCCTGGGTTGCATCAATATTGTTGCCTGCAAGCTGAGACTGCCTGCCTCGCTTCACATCCCTAACTGTTTTCATGTCTCGTTGTTGAAACCAGTGGTGCTTAATCGCTTTCATCCATCCTCCGGCACTGTGCCATGGCCTCTCAGCTCCAAGAATGTCTATGAGTTCAGGGACATCCTTGCCATGAAGAAGAGTAGAGGCAAAACCCTCTTACTGATTGACTGGGTTGGCTTCAGTCCTGAGGAGAGGACATGGGAGCCCCGGGAGAACATTGATGCGCCACGCATTCTGGCAAGGTGCTTAGCACGCCTTCGGAGGTGGGGGCGTGAATGAGGGGGTACTGTTAGGTCCCCTGGCACCGCTCCCCAGATCACCTCTCCTGGGTCTGCATCCTCTGCTCCTCTACCGATCGGGCATCTGGCGTCCAGGCGTATTGTGTCTCGGAGCCATCGCCGGGTCCCCTTCCTGTCTGCTGACCACCGGGCTCACACATCAGCACATTACAATGGTCGGACTCATGAATCTAATCAGCGGTGCACTAGGTGCGGCCGCGCTCCTCCCCTGTGAATATAGAGGCCGGCACGGCTCAACCTGACACTCCCCTTGACCAATAGCTGTCCGTCCTCCAGTATATCAGGCCACCTCCACTGCTGGGAGGTGCCTGATTATTGTGTTAGTATGCTCCTCTGACTGGTAGTCAGACCCACCTTGTGCTCTCTCCTGGTAGAACCGTTCCAGCTCTCCTGACCCCAGGCACTGGTGCCTCCTTCCCTGTTTGGCCTTACTGTAGTATACGGTGGGTCCACTCTAGGACGCCTTCTCCCGGAAGCGTGACACCCTCACTTCCTGTACAGACCTGCCCTCACTTCCTGTAGATGGACATAGACCCACCCTCACTTCCTTTACAGACCCACCCTCACTTCCTGTAGAGTGACATAGACCCACCCACACTTCCTGTGGAGACATAGACCCGCCCCCACTTCCTGTAGAGTGACATAGACCTGCCCACACTTCCTGTAGAGTGGCATAGACCCGCCCCCACTTCTTGTAGAGTGACATAGACCCGCCCACACTTGTAAAGTGACATAGACCCGCCACACTTCCTGTAGAGTGACATAGACCCGCCCACACTTCTTGTAGAGTGACATAGACCTGCCCACACTTCTTGTAGAGTGACATAGACCCGCCCACACTTCCTGTAGAGTGACATAGACCCGCCCCACACTTCCTGTAGAGTGACATAGACCTGCCCACACTTCCTGTAGAGTGACATAGATCCGCCCCCACTTCCTGTAGAGTGACATAGACCCGCCCCCATTTCTTGTAGAGTGAAATAGACCCGCCCACACTTCTTGTAGAGTGACATAGACCCGCCCACACTTCTTGTAGAGCAGGGGTGGGGAACTCCAGTCCTCGAGGGCCGCCAACAGTGCAGGTTTTCAGGATTTCCTTAGTATTGCACAGGTGATAACATAATCACTTGCACTGGTGATGATTCCAATCCCTGTGCAATACTAAGGAAATCGTGAAAACCTGAACTGTTTGCGGCCCTCGAGGACTGGAGTTCCCCACCCCTGCTGTAGAGTGACATAGACCTGCCCACACTTCCTGTAGAGTGACATAGACCCACCCACACTTCCTGTAGAGTGACATAGACCCGCCCACACTTCCTGTAGTGACATAGACCCGCCCCCACTTCCTGTAGAGTGACATAGACCCGCCCACACTTCTGTAGAGTGACATAGACCCGCCCTCACTTCTTGTAGAGTGACATAGACCGCCCACACTTCTTGTAGAGTGACATAGATCCGCCCACACTTCTTGTAGAGTGACATAGACCCGCCCACACTTCCTGTAGAGTGACATAGACCTGCCCACACTTCCTGTAGAGTGACATAGACCTGCCCACACTTCCTGTGGAGTGACATAGACCCGCCCACACTTCCTGTAGAGTGACATAGACCCGCCCACACTTCCTGTAGAGTGACATAGACCCGCCCCCACTTCTGAGAGTGACATAGACCCCCCACACTTCTTGCAGAGTGACATAGACCCACCCACACTTCTTGTAGAGTGACATAGACCCGCCCACACTTCTTGTAGAGTGACATAGACCCGCCCACACTTCTTGTAGAGTGACATAGACCCGCCCACACTTCCTTTTAGAGTGACATAGACCCGCCCACACTTCTTGTAGAGTGACATAGACCCGCCCTCACTTCCTGTAGAGTGACATAGACCCGCCCTCCACTTCCTGTAGAGTGACATAGACCCACCCTCACTTCTTGTAGAGTGACATAGACCCGCCCACACTTCTTGTAGAGTGACATAGACCCGCCCACACTTCCTGTAGAGTGACAGACCCGCCCACACTTCCTGTATAGTGACATAGACCCGCCCACACTTCCTGTAGAGTGACATAGACCTGCCCACACTTTCTGTGGAGTGACATAGACCCGCCCTCTCTTCCTGTAGAGTGACATAGACCCGCCCACACTTCATGTAGAGTGACATAGACCTGCCCACACTTCCTGTAGAGTGACATAGACGCGTCCACACTTCCTGTAGAGTGACATAGACCTGCCCACACTTCCTGTAGAGTGACATAGACCCGCCCACACTTCATGTATAGTGACAGACTTGCCCACACTTTCTGTAGAGTGACATAGACCCGCCCACTTCCTGTAGTGACATAGACCTGCCCCCACTTCCTGTAGAGTGACATAGACCCGCCCACACTTCTTGTAGAGTGACATAGACCTGCCCACACTTCCTGTAGAGTGACATAGACCCTCCCCCACTTCCTATAGAGTGACATAGACCCGCCCACACTTCCTGTAGAGTGACATAGACCCGCCCCCACTTCCTGTAGAGTGACACAGACCCGCCCACACTTCCTGTATAGTGACATAGACCCGCCCACACTTCCTGTAGAGTGAAATAGACCCGCCCACACTTCCTGTAGAGTGACATAGACCCGCCCCCACTTCCTGTAGAGTGACACAGACCCGCCCACACTTCCTGTATAGTGACATAGACCCGCCCACATTCCTGTAGAGTGACATAGACCTGCCCACACTTCCTGTGGAGTGACATAGACCCGCCCTCTCTTCCTGTAGAGTGACATAGACCTGCCCACACTTCATGTAGAGTGACATAGACCTGCCCACACTTCCTGTAGAGTGACATAGACGCGTCCACACTTCCTGTAGAGTGACATAGACCCGCCCACACTTCATGTATAGTGACAGACTTGCCCACACTTTCTGTAGAGTGACATAGACCCACCCACACTTCCTGTAGTGACATAGACCTGCCCCCACTTCCTGTAGAGTGACATAGACCCACCCACACTTCTTGTAGAGTGACATAGACCCGCCCTCACTTCCTGTAGAGTGACATAGACCTGCCCACACTTCCTGTAGAGTGACATAGACCCTCCCCCACTTCCTATAGAGTGACATAGACCCGCCCACACTTCCTGTAGAGTGACATAGACCCGCCCCCACTTCCTGTAGAGTGACACAGACCCGCCCACACTTCCTGTAATCCATCACGGTGTGCACATAATCGCTAAATGTTAATGAATGTTTTCCACTGATCACATGATGCAGTGATGTCAGAGCCACTATTGGCCCCATGGATGTGACTGTCCAGAATAACGTATGACGCCTCATTTACATAAAGTGGAGGAGCCCTTTAATTCCTGATTTGGGATTTTGCCTGGATCGACCCTTTAATGACTCACACTCCTCGTACCTGACATTTCTCTAATGTCATCGAGCTTGTTCCATCATTGCCGGTGGCGAGGACGGCGCCTCCCCCTCCCCCAGAGCTGCGCTCCTCAAATATCACTGAATTTATTATATAAAACCGGACACAAGAGCGTTAATTATAAAATGTCATCGCCGGAGCCCCAGGATGCGGTCACATGGTGCAGCGAGGACCCTGCCGCCAATCAGGGGCCACAGTGACTGCAGAATACTGTGTCTCCTCCAGAGCTGCATTCACAATTCTGCTTGTTTCCTGTTCTGAGGGCAATGTATATTGGGAGGAGCTCAGGTGTCGGGTCTGTAGTGCAAAGGTCACATTGGACAAGTGGGTGGAGCTAAATCATGGTGTTTTGGGTTATATATTGGGTGGAGCTAAATGATAGTGTTTTGGGTTACATATTGAGCAGGTGGTTGGTACTAAATATGGTGTGCTGGGTCAAGTGGACAAGTGGGTGGAGCTAAAATGTGTTGGATCACATATTGAACAAATGGGTGGAGCTAAATCATGGTCTGTTGGATAATATATTTAACAAGTGGGTGGAGCTAAATCATGGTTTGTTGGGTCACATATTGTACAAGTGGGTGGAGCTAAATCATGGTCTGTTGGGTCACAATTGGACAAGAGAGTGGAGCCAAATCCTGGTGTATTGAGCCACATAGTGTACAAGTGGGTGGTGCTAAATCATGGTGTGTTCTCAAACGCAACTCTGGACATGAATGAAATAAAAAGACAAAATAAATAACATTAAAATATAAATAAAATATTCATTGCCACAATGTAACAAGACGTGGCACATGCTGGAGATTTTCATCGACTCACTGTAATTGAGGAGGCGCTTCCTCTGTATCAGCGTTCTGCCAGCACTATAGGTGCAGGAACATCCCAGCATGAATAATACAAGTGATGATCTGAGCCGGGAAACAACTATACGGCCCCAATACATAAATCACCCCCATCCAATCCAACATGAAAAAACTGTTTATAAATATGTGGTACGTCCCCGAGTCACCATCTGAGTATCTCCATAGCTGGTAGTACTGCGTCCATTGTGATTGTCACCCAGCTTTCTAGGACCCTGAGTGCCATTTTTCACCAATGATTACCTCTGCTCGAATAAAGTATCAGTCTTCACTGCTGTTTAGGAATTCCATTTTTGAAGCAGGAGGCTCAGGATGAACACGGAGGCTCAGGATGAACACAGAGGCTAAGTATAAGCACGGAGGCTCAGGATGAACACGTGTGCTCAGGATGAACACGTGTGCTCAGGATGAACACAATGACTCAGGATGAACTCGGAGGCTCAGGATGAACACAATGACTGAGGATGAACACGGAGGCTCAGGAAAAGCACGGAGGCTCAGGATGAACACGGAGGCTCAGGATGAACACGGAGGCTCAGGATGAACACGGAGGCTGAGGATGAACACGGTGGCTCAGGATGAACATGAAGGCTCAGGATGAACACGGGGGCTCAGGATGAACACGGAGGCTCAGGATGAAAATGGAGGCTCAGGATAAACACAATGACTGAGGATGAACACGGAGGCTCAGGATGAACACAATGACTCAGGATGAACACGGAGGCTCAGGATGAACACGGAAGCTCAGGATGAACACGGAGGCTCAGGATGAACACAATGACTCAGGATGAACACAATGACTCAGGATAAACATGGAGGCTCAGGATGAACACAATGACTCAGGATGAACACGGAGGCTCAGGATGAACACGGAGGCTCAGAATGAACACGGAAGCTCAGGATGAACACAATGACTCAGGATGAACATGGGGGCTCAGGATGAACACAATGACTCAGGATGAACACGGAGGCTCAGGATGAACATGTAGGCTCAGGATGAACACGGAGGCTCAGGATGAACACAATGACTCAGGATGAACACGGAGGCTCAGGATGAACACGGGGGCTCAGGATGAACACGGAGGCTCAGGATGAAAATGGAGGCTCAGGATAAACACAATGACTGAGGATGAACACGGAGGCTCAGGATGAACACAATGACTCAGGATGAACACGGAGGCTCAGGATGAACACGGAAGCTCAGGATGAACACAATGACTCAGGATAAACATGGAGGCTCAGGATGAACACAATGACTCAGGATGAACACGGAGGCTCAGGATGAACACGGAGGCTCAGAATGAACACGGAAGCTCAGGATGAACACAATGACTCAGGATGAACATGGGGGCTCAGGATGAACACAATGACTCAGGATGAACACGGAGGCTCAGGATGAACATGTAGGCTCAGGATGAACACGGAGGCTCAGGATGAACACAATGACTCAGGATGAACACGGAGGCTCAGGATGAACACGGAGGCTCAGGATAAGCACGGAGGCTCAGGATGAACACAATGACTCAGGATGAACATGGGGGCTCAGGATGAACACGGAGGCTCAGGATGAACACGGAGGCTCAGGGTGAACACAATGACTCAGGATGAACACGGAGGCTCAGGATGAACACAATGACTCAGGATGAACACAATGACTCAGGATGAACACAATGACTCAGGATGAACACGGGGCTCAGGGTGAACACTGTGGTTCAGTCCATGGGTGTGTTCAGCTGGTGCACCTGCATCTCCTGCTCCAAATCAAACAGGTTGACGGAATCGGCGGCGGTGACGGGTAGCGGGTCGGTGCTGTGGTCCTTGTAGTTGTGCAGAAGGTGCTCGTTGCCCATTGTGGCAGAGTATATGGAGTCGGTCTCCCCGCGCAGGGTCAGCACGTTCCTCAGTGACAGCCCCAGGCGCGGGGCGCTGTTGGAGTTGCGAACAGAGAGCGAGATGACTCTGGAGCGCCGGCAGCAGGGCAGGTACTTCCCCATGGCGCGCTTGAAGTCTCTCATGAAGAGCGGGTAGATGATGGGGTTCATGGTGCTGTTACAGTATCCCAGCCACGTGAGGATGTCAAACAAGCCTGGGGGGACGCAGTCACAGACAGCCTGCGGGGGATAGAAGAGGACGGTCAGTGCACTGATATAAACTGCGAGCAAGACATCCCCTACTAGGGACCAGGAGCCATTTAAAGGGACACTATCTCCGGGACTGGGTCTTTTACAAAAAGGCTTTTTATAAATGCATTAATAATATTAGCACAAACCGACAACTATATAGCCCTCCATTGAGCCATACGCAGAGCTTGAACATAGATTTTTTTAAGCCCTCCCATTTAGTTATGTAGCAGGGGGGGGAGTTAGAACTCTGCTTTCTGAACAGCACTGTATGAATCACTGAAGATCTGAGAGTCACAGTAATGCCCCATAAGGGTGAAGGCACACTATCATGCATCAAAAACAGAGCGATGACCATGTGTGTGCAGTGCTGCTGTCCATAGTGCTGATCTGTCAGCCTGTGTGTGCAGTGCTGCTGTCCATGGCGCTGATATGTCAGCCTGTGTGTGCAGTGCTGCTGTCCATGGTGCTGATCTGTCAGCCTGTGTGTGCAGTGCTGCTCTCCATGGTGCTGATCTGTCAGCCTGTGTGTGCAGTGCTGCTGTCCATGGCGCTGATATGTCAGCCTGTGTGTGCAGTGCTGCTGTCCATGGTGCTGATCTGTCAGCCTGTGTGTTCAGTGCTGCTCTCCATGGTGCTGATCTGTCAGCCTGTGTGTGCATTGCTGCTGTCCATGGTGCTGATCTGTCAGCCTGTGTGTGCAGTGCTGCTCTCCATGGTGCTGATCTGTCAGCCTGTGTGTGCAGTGCTGCTGTCCATGGTGCTGATCTGTCAGCCTGTGTGTGCAGTGCTGCTCTCCATGGTGCTGATCTGTCAGCCTGTGTGTGCAGTGCTGCTCTCCATGGTGCTGATCTGTCAGCCTGTGTGTGCAGTGCTGCTCTCCATGGTGCTGATCTGTCAGCCTGTGTGTGCAGTGCTGCTCTCCATGGTGCTGATCTGTCAGCCTGTGTGTGCAGTGCTGCTCTCCATGGTGCTGATCTGTCAGCCTGTGTTTGCAGTGCTGCTGTCCATGGTGCTGATCTGTCAGCCTGTATGTGCTGTGCTGCTCTCCATGGTGCTGATCTGTCAGCCTGTGTGTGCAGTGCTGCTGTCCATGGTGCTGATCTGTCAGCCTGTGTGTGCAGTGCTGCTGTCCATGTGCTGATCTGTCAGCCTGTGTGTGCAGTGCTGCTGTCCATTGTGCTGATCTGTCATCCTGTGTGTGCAGTGCTGCTCTCCATGGTGCTGATCTGTCAGCCTGTGTGTGCAGTGCTGCTCTCCATGGTGCTGATCTGTCAGCCTGTGTGTGCAGTGCTGCTCTCCATGGTGCTGATCTGTCAGCCTGTGTGTGCAGTGCTGCTCTCCATGGTGCTGATCTGTCAGCCTGTGTGTGCAGTGCTGCTCTCCATGGTGCTGATCTGTCAGCCTGTGTGTGCAGTGCTGCTCTCCATGGCGCTGATATGTCAGCCTGTGTGTGCAGTGCTGCTGTCCATGGTGCTGATCTGTCAGCCTGTGTGTTCAGTGCTGCTTCCTATGGTGCTGATCTGTCAGCCTGTGTGTGCGGTGCTGCTGTCCATGGTGCTGATCTGTCAGCCTGTGTGTGCAGTGCTGCTCTCCATGGTGCTGCTCTGTCAGCCTGTGTGTGCGTGCTGCTGTCCATGGTGCTGATCTGTCAGCCTGTGTGTGCAGTGCTGCTGTCCATGGTGCTGATCTGTCAGCCTGTGTGTGCAGTGCTGCTCTCTCCATGGTGCTGATCTGTCAGCCTGTGTGTGCAGTGCTGCTGTCCATGGTGCTGATCTGTCAGCCTGTGTGTGCAGTGCTGCTGTCCATGGTGCTGATCTGTCAGCCTGTGTGTGCAGTGCTGCTCTCCATGGTGCTGCTCTGTCAGCCTGTGTGTGCAGTGCTGCTCTCCATGGTGCTGCTCTGTCAGCTTGTGTGTGCAGGCTGCTCTCCATGGTGCTGATCTGTCAGCCTGTGTGTGCAGTGCTGCTGTCCATGGTGCTGATCTGTCAGCCTGTGTGTGCAGTGCTGCTCTCCATGGTGCTGATCTGTCAGCCTGTGTGTGCAGTGCTGCTGTCCATGGTGCTGATCTGTCAGCCTGTGTGTGCAGTGCTGCTCTCCATGGTGCTGATCTGTCAGCCTGTGTGTGCAGTGCTGCTGTCCATGGTGCTGATCTGTCAGCCTGTGTGTGCAGTGCTGCTGTCCATGGTGCTGATCTGTCAGTCCTGTGTGTGCAGTGCTGCTCTCCATGGTGCTGATCTGTCAGCCTGTGTTTGCAGTGCTGCTGTCCATGGTGCTGCTCTGTCAGCCTGTGTGTGCAGTGCTGCTCTCCATGGTGCTGATCTGTCAGCCTGTGTGTGCGGTGCTGCTGTCCATGGTGCTGATCTGTCAGCCTGTGTGTGCATGCTGCTGTCCATGGTGCTGATCTGTCAGCCTGTGTGTGCAGTGCTGCTCTCCATGGTGCTGCTCTGTCAGCCTGTGTGTGCAGTGCTGCTCTCCATGGTGCTGCTCTGTCAGCCTGTGTGTGCAGTGCTGCTGTCCATGGTGCTGATCTGTCAGCCTGTGTGTGCTGTGCTGCTCTCCATGATGCTGATCTGTCAGCCTGTGTGTGCAGTGCTGCTCGTCCATGGTAGCTGATCTGTCAGCCTGTGTGTGCAGTGCTGCTCTCCATGGTGCTGCTCTGTCAGCCTGTGTGTGCAGGTGCTGCTGTTCCATGGTGCTGATCTGTCAGCCTGGTGTGTGCAGTGCTGCTCGTCCATGGTGCTGATCTGTCAGCCTGTGTGTGCTGTGCTGCTCTCCATGATGCTGATCTGTCAGCCTGTGTGTGCAGTGCTGCTCTCCATGGTGCTGCTCTGTCAGCCTGTGTGCGTGTGTCAGTGCTGTCTTCCCATGGTGTGCCGTCCATATGCATCCACCTGTGTGGATGCAACTGACTCACCGGCTGGCAGATCAGCTACATCATTGAGGTGGATGCTGCACTGACGCACACATGTGCTGACAGATTCAGCACTATAGTGGGCGAACATGCCATCAGCAGGTGTTGTGCAAGCTCAGTCTCCATGGAGTGAGCTGAGTGCACTGCTCCCACATGGTGACGAATCAGCACCATGGAGAGCAGCACTGCACACACAGGCTGACAGATCAGCATCCATGGAGAGCAGCACTGCACACACAGGCTGACAGATCAGCACTGGACAGCAACACTGCACACACAGGCTGACAGATCAGCACCATGGCAGCACAGACATGCAACACAGGCTGACAGATCAGCACCATGGAGAGCAGCACTGCACACACAGGCTGACAGATCAGCATCATGGAGAGCAGCACTGCACACACAGGCTGACAGATCAGCACCATGGACAGCAGCACTGCACACACAGGCTGACAGATCAGCACCATGGACAGCAGCAGAAACCGATTCCTGCAACAAACAGGATGGGAGGACATATTTGCCACACTTTATGCTCATCCTTGGATAACATCTATATATCTGTCAGTACTGTCTAGTCTAACTTTCAGCAGCATGGGAATAACCATGCGACTATCACACAGTGTGGGTGGGTGACTTTCTTGCACCCATGTACTTTCATTGTCCACTCGCACGTGAAAATCACGTTCCATTGCAGCATGTACAAATATGTCCAGAATGATTTATTAATACTGGTCTGAGTACAAGGCGAGTTTTTCACGCATTGCACTCGCATGAGTCTCTGCGCCAGTGTGCCTCCACCCTAAGAGACATATACATGCAAAATAGCTCTCTACCGGAAGGAAGGAGCCTCGGTTCTCTACTGCCCCCATCTGGAGCCTTTGCATCTTGACCACGGGTATTGGCCATTCCAGGCACCCTCTGTTGGCAGCACTTTGAGGAACTTACCCATCAGACCTTTATATGAAGTAGGAAAGCCCAGAGGTAGTTTCCTTCCTTCTGGGAGAGAGCTAATTTCCATGTTTTTTTCCTATGGAGCATTGCTATACTGTAGATGGATCTCTGTCTTGGATCATATCTCTTACATTGCAAGGAAACTTCCTCCAATAGGAGCATTGCTATACTGTAGACAGGTCTCTCTCTTGGCTAATATCTCTTCTTACTCTTAATATCTCAAGGCCCAGACTCTGATTTATAGAAAGCTTCCTCCAATAGGTGGCACTAGAGAGGTAGTTTTCTTCCTTCTGGGAGAGAGCTAATCTGCATGTATTTTTCCCATGGAGCATTGCTTGCAGTGGCGTAACTTGAGGCTCATGGGCCCCAATGCAAAAGTTCCAACGGGGCCTCCAATTATTGCAGATCTTAAATAGGTCTTTTTAGATAGGACTTTGGGGCCCCAATAGGGACTATTGTAGTTACGCCCCTCCCGGTTTGGCTAATATCTCTGCTTACATTACAAGGGTCGGCATCAATTTACAGCTCTTCACAATGCATTAAGTTAGACATTACCACTAATCACCACAAGGAGTCGCTGTTGGACAGATGTAGCGCCATCTTATGGCCACTGCTGGTAATGCATCTCTTGCTTAGTTTGTAAATGGGGATTTAGGGGGCATTAGTGAGACGGATTTCGACCATGAGTGGTGAAACCCCCCCACTTGGCTGCCCTATTTATTGTACGTCTGACCTTTCATGTGTCCGTCTTACCTGAACCATGTTGGCGATAAAAAACGGAAGCCACGCCACGAAAAACATGCCCAGGAGGATGCCCAGCGTCAGACTTGCTTTCAGCGCCTTCTTACTGTGCTTGGTGACAAACCTCCTCCCCTCCACGACCGGAACCGCCAGCACCTGGGACAACAGCGGAGAAGAGGTAGAAGTGACTACATGGAGAGGTCCAGTCACTACTGATCTGCAACCTAAAGGGGTTTTGCAGCCTGAGGGGAGCAGCAGAATTGTGGGTGCAGCTCTGGAGGGGACGTACTGCTCTGTTTTCTCCAGTAATGTGAGGGCTGGGAGTGATCAGTAATAGGTCGTAGTGTAATACAGTCATGGCTGAAAGTGTTGGCACCCTTGAAATTGTTCCAGAAAGTTATCACAGTTCCCCATGTTTTGTTATAAATATGATTATTTTCTTTGTCTGTATTGGAACAACACTAAAGAAAATGAGACAAAAAGGCAAATTGGACACAAAACCCCCAAATTATGTATAAATAACTTTGTTTCCAGCATGTGACACTCGTTCACTCTCACCCGTGCCAAGTAATACATATGGGCAATATGAAAATCTCGTCTCATAAAAAGAGGAGAAGTTGCCTCAATCTTTGCATTGTGTGTCTGTGTGCTACACTAAGCATAGAGGACAGAAAGAGGAGAAAAGAACTGAGGACGCGAGATCCAAAGTTTGCTTCTTTCCAAAATTGTGGGTAAATGACTTTGTTTCAGTCATGTGACGCTCGTTCACACTTACCTATGGCAAGTAACAGGTGTGGGCAATAGAAAAATCATACTTGATAAAAAGGGAAGAAGTTGGCCCAGTCTTTGCATTGTGTGTTTGTGTGTGCCACACTAAATATGAAGGACGGAAAGACAGGAAGAGAACCGTCTGAGGACATGAGAACCAAAATTGTGGGAAAATATCAACAATTTCAAGGTTACAAGTCCATCTCTAGAGATCTTGATGTTCCTTAGTCCACGGTGCGCAACACAATCAGGTAATTTACAACCCATGGCACTGTAGCTAATCTCCCTGGACAATATGAAAGTCACACCTGATTAAAAGGGGAGAAGTTGCCTCAATCTTTGCATTGTGTCTATGTGCTACACTAAGCATGGAGGAGAAGACAACTGTCTGAGGGCGCGAGAACCAAACTTGTGGAAAAATATCAACAATTGCAAGGTTACAAGTCCATCTCCACGGATCTTGATGTTCCTTAGTCCACTGTGCGCACACAATCAGGATGTTTACAATCCATGGCACTGTAGCTAATCTCCCTGGGCAATATAAAAATCACACCAGACAAAAAGGGGATAAGTTTCCTCAGTTTTTAGATTGTGTCTGTGTGTGCCACACTAAGCATGGAGAACAGAAAGAGGTGAAGAGAACTTTCTGAGGACATGAGAACCAAAATTGTGGGAAAATATCATCAATTTCAAGGTTACAAGTCCATCTCTAGAGATCTTGATGTTCCTTAGTCCACGGTGCGCAACATAATCAGGTAATTTACATCCCATAGCACTGTAGCTAATCTCCCTGGGGAATATGAAAATCACCCCAGATAAAAAGAGAGGTTTCCTCAATTTTTAGATTGTGTCTGTGTGTGCCACATTAAGCATGGAGAACAGAAAGAGGTGAAGAGAACTGTCTGAGTTCGCGAGAACCAAAATTATGGAAAATATCAACAATCTCAAGGTTACAAGTCCATCTCCAGAGAACATGATGTTCCTTTGTCTTCGGTGCACAACACAATCAAGAAGTTGACAGCCCATGGCACTGTAGCTAATCTCCCTGGACGTAGACAGCAGAGAAAAAATGATGAAAAGGTTGTAACGTAGGATAGTCCGGATGGTGAATAAGCCCCAATCAAGATCCAAAGATATGCAAGCCGTCCTGCAGGCTCAGGGGGCGTCAGTGTCAGCGGAAACTATCTCCGTTATAGGAGGCGACTGATTGCAGGAATTTATTCCAAAGGGGGAAACAGATATTAAGGTGAGGGGCAACTGTGTGCAATTTGGCTTTTTTTCTCTGTTTTTATGTTGTTCTAAAGACACGAAGGAAATAATGCCGTGTATCACAAAACATGGGGAAATGTGAGAATAACCTGGAGAAATACTTCATTTTCTGGAACAATTTCAAGCTGCCGACACTTTGCGCCATGATTGTATAATCTGTTCCACCACGGCCATCCATCAGCTGTGATTAGTTTACATTGTGTATTCCGGCCACGCACCGTCCCCCTGGCACCGCCGCGCTCACATGTAACCTGACAATCCTCCATCTGGCTCCGGATTACATGCACATGCACAGCGCTGCGCAGCTAATGTGGGTCAGGCTGCAGCCGATCCGCGGCTCAGGTGTGTCTTACCGCTCATTACATTACACAACCTAAAATAAGGATTGATACCTCTCAGTGGGAGAAATAAAATCATAATCTCGTAATATTGATAACTTTTAATGACAGCCAAAAAAAAAGTGATTGATGTCACAAAAGGAGCTCTTGAGACTTCTTACCTCTCCTCATCAGGCATGATATATGAAGTGAGGTAAGCAGTCTCGAGAGCTCGCCTTGTAACATCATTTGTCATATTTTTGTTAGCCATTACAAAGTATATTACAAAGCGAGCTCTCGTGACTGATTACCTCTTTTCATGTGCCATGCCTGATATAGAGAGGTAGCAGTCTCGAGAGCTCGCTTTGTAACATACTATTTAATGGCCAATCAACATATAATAAATGATGTTACAAAGGGAGTTCTTGAGACTGCTTACCTCTCTTGTT
The DNA here is from genome assembly GCA_033576535.1 of Allobates femoralis. Classification (NCBI taxonomy): domain Eukaryota; kingdom Metazoa; phylum Chordata; class Amphibia; order Anura; family Aromobatidae; genus Allobates; species Allobates femoralis. The sequence continues at coordinate 52,964,515 of JARQOC010000009.1, forward strand.
ATACAGTGCCTTATAAAAGTATTCGGCTTTAAACGTCTCCACAACAGTATCTCGGACCTGCCTGGTGTGTTCCTTGGTCTTCATGAAACAGAGCCCTGAGCCTATCACAGAGCAGGTGCATTTATACGGAGACTTGATTACTCTGATAGTTTGCTACAATGTATCAGTGCAGCTAAAAGTGTACCAGAATGAAATCCATATTGTAAGCTGTATACAATTGTAACAAATGTCTGCAAGTGTTGGATCTGGTGCAGATTCTGCAGCGAAATCTGCATCAAATTCAGAGCAATCCACATCCCCTCAGTCCCTATAAATGGAATCTGTCAGCAGGTTTTCGCTGTGTGATCTGAAGGCTGCAGGGGTTAACACACAGATGTCAGCAATGTGTCTCTTATTACATTGTGTGCTGTTGTTTACCTGCAATGTTTGTTTTAGCTGGACTAGGTTAGGAAGTCTGGAACGCTAGGCTTAGCAGCTCGCCGTCTATAGACATTGTACATGCAGAATGTCCGGCACACTGTGCTTAGCAGCTCACCGTCTATAGACATTGTACATGCAGAATGTCCGGCACACTGTGCTTAGCAGCTCACTGTCTATAAACATTGTACATAAAGGAAGCCCGACACGCTGTGCTTAGCAGCTCACTGTCTATAAACATTGTACATAAAGGAAGCCCGACACGCTGTGCTTAGCAGCTCACTGTCTATAAACATTGTACATAAAGGAAGCCCGACACGCTGTGCTTAGCAGCTCACTGTCTATAGACATTGTACATATAGGAAATCCGACACGCTGTGCTTAGCAGCTCACTGTCTATAGACATTGTACATAAAGGAAGTCTGGCATGCTGTGCTTAGCAGCTCACTGTCTATAGACATTGTACATAAAGGAAGTCTGGCATGCTGTGCTTAGCAGCTCACTGTCTATAGACATTGTACATACAGAACCTTTTTTGGGTGGGGTCAGCATTCTGAGCTCTGCTGCATTGCTAAACCTAAATTCCTTGATAGTGTCAGAACGGCTGCAGGGAGTAAAGTAAGTGATACATCATTGGATTCAGGGTCTCTTCTCCTACGTTATACTGCTCTGAGATGTGATAGAAAATACCTGCTGACAGCTTTGCTTTAAAGATTCCATTTACAGGCCATACATTAGAGTTCTGAGTACTCAGCTGCTGCAGAACATCTTGTGCGTTAGTTTTGGTGGGCACCGTGCATTCTTTATCACTCTTCAGTATTTTTATGGGTATTTTTTTCAGATGATTCAGGTTTACTGGTGACAAATGTCTTGTTATATGAGGGGCATGGAAACCATTGTGCGGATAGTGTGTGCGCCCCCTCCTCCGGGCACACGGAGTTGGCAGCAGTTACCCCGCAGCAGAGGGTGGAGGGGTGTGGATGCTTCATGCATGCGTGGCGCTGGAGCCGAGCCTGGCAAGAGACTGGAGCCCACAGTTCTCATGTTCAGGACTGGAAACATATCACTCTGGGTGTAGGGGGATGACGTGAGTCATCACCGGCTGCAAATCACAACCAGAGTGACGAGAAGAAGCTCAGGGTCAGGAGAGCGGCGCTGACAATGGGGAGAACGTGATGGAGAAAACTATACTATACTGAGACCCATCCTCACCGGTCCTGACATCTGTGACCCATCCTCACCGGTCCTGACATCGGAGACCCATCCTCACCGGTCCTGACATCGGAGACCCATCCTCACCGGTCCTGACATCAGTGACCCATCCTCACCGGTCCTGACATCAGTGACCCATCCTCACCGGTCCTGACATCGGAGACCCATCCTCACCGGTCCTGACATCGGAGACCCATCCTCACCGGTCCTGACATCTGTGACCCATCCTCACCGGTCCTGACATCAGTGACCCATCCTCACCGGTCCTGACATCAGTGACCCATCCTCACCGGTCCTGACATCGGAGACCCATCCTCACCGGTCCTGACATCGGAGACCCATCCTCACCGGTCCTGACATCGGAGACCCATCCTCACCGGTCCTGACATCGGAGACCCATCCTCACCGGTCCTGACATCTGTGACCCATCCTCACCGGTCCTGACATCGGAGACCCATCCTCACCGGTCCTGACATCTGTGACCCATCCTCACCGGTCCTGACATCTGTGACCCATCCTCACCGGTCCTGACATCGGAGACCCATCCTCACCGGTCCTGACATCAGAGACCCATCCTCACCGGTCCTGACATCTGTGACCCATCCTCACCGGTCCTGACATCTGTGACCCATCCTCACCGGTCCTGACATCAGTGACCCATCCTCACCGGTCCTGACATCTGTGACCCATCCTCACCGGTCCTGACATCTGTGACCCATCCTCACCGGTCCTGACATCGGAGACCCATCCTCACCGGTCCTGACATCGGTGACCCATCCTCACCGATGTACCCTGACATCGGAGACCCATCCTCACCGGTCCTGACATCTGTGACCCATCCTCACCGGTCCTGACATCAGTGACCCATCCTCACCGGTCCTGACATCTGTGACCCATCCTCACCGGTCCTGACATCGTGACCCATCCTCACCGGTCCTGACATCGGAGACCCATCCTCACCGGTCCTGACACTGACATTCACGGTGACGGAGTGAGGGACCCATCCTCACCGGTCCTGACATCTGTGACCCATCCTCACCGGTCCTGACATCAGTGACCCATCCTCACCGGTCCTGACATCAGTGACCCATCCTCACCGGTCCTGACATCGGAGACCCATCCTCACCGGTCCTGACATCAGTGACCCATCCTCACCGGTCCTGACATCGGAGACCCATCCTCACCGGTCCTGACATCTGTGACCCATCCTCACCGGTCCTGACATCGGAGACCCATCCTCACCGGTCCTGACATCGGAGACCCATCCTCACCGGTCCTGACATCTGTGACCCATCCTCATCGGTCCTGACATCGGAGACCCATCCTCACCGGTCCTGACATCGGAGACCCATCCTCACCGGTCCTGACATCTGTGACCCATCCCACCGGTCCTGACATCAGTGACCCATCCTCACCGGTCCTGACATCGGAGACCTATCCTCACCGATCCTGACATCTGTGACCCATCCTCACCGGTCCTGACATCTGTGACCCATCCTCACCGGTCCTGACATCGGAGACCCATCCTCACCGGTCCTGACATCGGAGACCCATCCTCACCGGTCCTGACATCTGTGACCCATCCTCACCGGTCCTGACATCAGTGACCCATCCTCACCGGTCCTGACATCGGAGACCCATCCTCACCGGTCCTGACATCGGAGACCCATCCTCACCGGTCCTGACATCAGTGACCCATCCTCACCGGTCCTGACATCGGAGACCCATCCTCACCGGTCCTGACATCTGTGACCCATCCTCACCGGTCCTGACATCTGTGACCCATCCTCACCGGTCCTGACATCTGTGACCCATCCTCACCGGTCCTGACATCTGTGACCCAGCCTCACCGGTCCTGACATCTGTGACCCATCCTCACCGGTCCTGACATCAGTGACCCATCCTCACCGGTCCTGACATCTGTGACCCATCCTCACCGGTCCTGACATCAGTGACCCATCCTCACCGGTCCTGACATCGGAGACCCATCCTCACCGGTCCTGACATCGGAGACCCATCCTCACCGGTCCTGACATCGGAGACCCATCCTCACCGGTCCTGACATCTGTGACCCATCCTCACCGGTCCTGACATCTGTGACTCATCCTCACCGGTCCTGACATCGGAGACCCATCCTCACCGGTCCTGACATCTGTGACCTCTGCCAGCACAATGCATTAATATGGACATTACCACTAATCTCCACTAGGTGTCACTGTTAGAAAAATATATCGCCACCTTATGGCCATAGCTGCTAATGCACCTCCATATCTACGTGCTCAGGGACATCCGCTTATCCTCAGCGATAGGACACTGATCAACTGTCCTGTGATAAATATATTTATTGGGAAAAATATACTTTTATTATTTCCTAGTTAGAGAGGAAGTCATATAATTATTACAGGCTGTAAAGATAAATGATTAACTCTAAAAAGACAGAACAGTGTTATTTCCATCGTAATACCCAGAGTGTATTATTCTGTATATATACACTGCACAGTACCACTTCTCCTGTCCTGTATACTGGGTGTAATCCTCAGTATCTGTATTATTCTGTATATACACACTGCACAGTACCACTTCTCCTGTCCTGTATACTGGGTGTAATCCTCAGTATCTGTATTATTCTGTATATATACACTGCACAGTACCACTTCTCCTGTCCTGTATGCTGGGTGTAATCCTCAGTATCTGTATTATTCTGTATATACACTGCACAGTACCACTTCTCCTGTCCTGTATACTGGGTGTAATCCTCAGTGTCTGTATTATTCTGTATATATACACTGCACAGTACCACTTCTCCTGTCCTGTATACAGGGTGTAATCCTCAGTATCTGTATTATTCTGTATATACACTGCACAGTACCACTTCTCCTGTCCTGTATACTGGGTGTAATCCTCAGGATCTGTATTATTCTGTATATATACATTGCACAGTACCACTTCTCCTGTCCTGTATACTGGGTGTAATCCTCAGTATCTGTATTATTCTGTATATATACACCGCACAGTACCACTTCTCCTGTCCTGTATACAGGGTGTAATCCTCAGTATCTGTATTATTCTGTATATACACTGCACAGTACCACTTCTCCTGTCCTGTATACTGGGTGTAATCCTCAGTATCTGTATTATTCTGTATATACACTGCACAGTACCACTTCTCCTGTCCTGTATACTGGGTGTAATCCTCAGTATCTGTATTATTCTGTATATATACACTGCACAGTACCACTTCTCCTGTCCTGTATACTGGGTGTAATCCTCAGTATCTGTATTATTCTGTATATACACTGCACAGTACCACTTCTCCTGTCCTGTATACTGGGTGTAATCCTCAGTATCTGTATTATTCTGTATATATACAATGCACAGCACCACTTCTCCTGTCCTGTATACTGGGTGTAATCCTCAGTATGTGTATTATTCTGTATATATACAGTGCACAGTACCACTTCTCCTGTCCTGTATACTGGGTGTAATCCTCAGTATCTGTATTATTCTGTATATATACACTGCGCAGTACCACTTCTCCTGTCCTGTATACTGGGTGTAATCCTCAGTATCTGTATCATTCTGTATATATACACTGCACAGTACCACTTCTCCTGTCCTGTATACTGGGTGTATTCCTCAGTATCTGTATTATTCTGTATACTAGCTGGGTGCCCGATGCACATGCATCGGGATTCTAGCAGAGCGAGTCTCTGACTCGCAAGGGCCGCTTCGCGGCCAATGCTTCGCGCTGCTAAGGCGACTCGCCATGCCCACTGCGCGGACATAGCGAGTCGCCTTAGAACTGGTCGCAATGGCCGCTGCGCGGCCAATGCTTCGGGCGTATCCAAATGACCACGCTGACTCGCAGCGTGAGCGGACTCAAAAGGGGCAAAAAACCCTTTCGTGATTATATAATAGATATACACTGCACAGCACCACTTCTCCTGTCTTGTATACTGGGTGTAATCCTCAGTATCTGTATTATTCTGTATATACACACTGCACAGTACCACTTCTCCTGTTCCAGTATACTGGGTGTATCCTCAGTATCTGTATTATTCTGTATATATACACTGGACAGTACCACTTTCTGTCCTGTATTACTGGGTGTAATCCTCATGTATCTGTATTATTCTGTATATATATACACTGCACAGTACCACTTCTCCTGTCCTGTATACTGGGTGTAATCCTCAGTATCTGTATTATTCTGTATATATACACTGCACAGCACCACTTCTCCTGTCCTGTATACTGGGTGTAATCCTCAGTATCTGTATTATTCTGTATATATATACACTGCACAGTACCACTTCTCCTGTCCTGTATACGGGTGTAATCCTCAGTATCTGTATTATTCTGTATATATACACTGCACAGCACCACTTCTCCTGTCCTGTATACTGGGTGTAATCCTCAGTATCTGTATTATTCTGTATATATACACTGCACAGTACCACTTCTCCTGTCCTGTATACTGGGTGTAATCCTCAGTATCTGTATTATTCTGTATATATACACTGCACAGTACCACTTCTCCTGTCCTGTATACTGGGTGTAATCCTCAGTATCTGTATATTCTGTATATATACACTGCACAGTACCACTTCTCCTGTCCTGTATACTGGGTGTATTCCTCAGTATCTGTATTATTCTGTATACTATGGTGCCGATGCACATGCATCGGATTTAGCAACGAGTCTCTGACTCGCAAGGGCCGCTTCGCGGCAATGCTTCGAGCTGTAAGGCTCGACCATGCCCACTGCGCGGACTGGAGTCCTTAGAACTGTGCAATGCCCTGCGCGGCCAATGTTCGGCGTATCAATGACCACGCTGACTCCAGCGTGAGCGGACTCAAAAGGGGCAAAATAACCCTTTCTGTATTATATATATATACACTGCACAGCACCACTTCTCCTGTCTGTATACTGGGTGTAATCCTCAGTATCTGTATTATTCTGTATATAACACTGCACAGTACCACTTCTCCTGTTCTGTATACTGGGTGTAATCCTCAGTATCTGTATTATTCTGTATATATATACACTGCACAGTACCACTTCTCCTGTCCTGTATACTGGGTGTAATCCTCAGTATCTGTATTATTCTGTATATATACACTGCACAGTACCACTTCTCCTGTCCTGTATCCTGGGTGTAATCCTCAGTATCTGTATTATTCTGTGTATATATACACTGCACAGTTACCACTTCTCCTGTCCTGTATACTGGGTGTATTCCTCAGTATCTGTATTATTCTGTATATATACACTGACAGCACCACTTCTCCTGTCCTGTATACTGGGTGTAATCCTCAGTATCTGTATTATTCTGTATATATACACTGCACAGCACCACTTCTCCTGCTCTGTATACTGGGTGTAATCCTCAGTATCTGTATTATTCTGTATATATATACACTGCACAGCACCACTTCTCCTGTCCTGTATACTGGGTGTAATCCTCAGTATCTGTATTATTCTGTATATATACACTGCACAGTACCACTTCTCCTGTCCTGTATACGGGTGTAATCCTCAGTATCTGTATTATTCTGTATATATAACACTGCACAGTACCACTTCTCCTGTCCTGTATACTGGGTGTAATCCTCAGTATCTGTATTATTCTGTATATATACACTGCACAGTACCACTTCTCCTGTCCTGTTTACTGGGTGTAATCCTCAGTATCTGTATTATTCTGTATATATACACTGCACAGTACCACTTCTCCTGTCCTGTATACTGGGTGTAATCCTCAGTATCTGTATTATTCTGTATATATACACTGCACAGCACCACTTCTCCTGTCCTGTATACTGGGTGTAATCCTCAGTATCTGTTATTATCCTGTATATTATACACTGCACAGTACCACTTCTCCTGTCCTGTATACTGGGTGTAATCCTCAGTATCTGTATTATCCTGTATATATACACTGCACAGTACCACTTCTCCTGTCCTGTATACTGGGTGTAATCCTCAGTATCTGTATTATTCTGTATATATACACTGCACAGTACCACTTCTCCTGTCCTGTATACTGGGTGTAATCCTCAGTATCTGTATTATTCTGTATATATACACTGCACAGTACCACTTCTCCTGTCCTCTATACTGGGTGTAATCCTCAGTATCTGTATTATTCTGTATATATACACTGCACAGTACCACTTCTCCTGTCCTGTATACTGGGTGTAATCCTCAGTATATGTATTATTCTGTGTATATACACTGCACAGTACCACTTCTCCTGTCCTGTATACTGGGTGTAATCCTCAGTATCTGTATTATTCTGTATATATACACTGCACAGTACCACTTCTCCTGTCCTGTATACAGGGTGTAATCCTCAGTATCTGTATTATTCTGTATATATACACTGCACAGTACCACTTCTCCTGTCCCGTATACTGGGTGTAATCCTCAGTACCTGTATTATTCTGTATATATACACTGCACAGCACCACTTCTCCTGTCTTGTATACTGGGTGTAATCCTCAGTATCTGTATTATTCTGTATATATACACTGCACAGTACCACTTCTCCTGTCCTGTATACTGGGTGTAATCCTCAGTATCTGTATTATTCTGTATATATACACTGCACAGTACCACTTCTCCTGTCCTGTATACTGGGTGTAATCCTTAGTATCTGTATTATTCTGTATATATACACTGCACAGCACCACTTCTCCTGTCCTGTATACTGGGTGTAATCCTCAGTATCTGTATTATTCTGTATATATACACTGCACAGTACCACTTCTCCTGTCCTGTATACTGGGTGTAATCCTCAGTACTGTATCATTCTGTATATATACACTGCACAGCAACCACTTCTGAAGGAGACAGGCGGTCACTCAATATTGAGGACGGAGGAGACGGGGGTCAATGAATACTGATCTGTCTATTGTTGTGTGCAGGTCACAGAGTCACAGATGTTGGAGTGTTACTTACTTGCACATGATTTTCAGGTGCATTAGGAACGTTCGTTGTCAGGGAGGCCACCTGCACCGCCTGCTTTCTGGCCGCCAGTAGTATCCGGCAGTAGGTGAATGAGATGGCCGCTGACGGGAGAAAGAAAGTCAGACAAGAGGCGATCAAGGCGTACGGTAGACTGACGAGCAGACGACACTGCTTCTCCTCTGACGTCGATGTCAGGTTGGATAATTGTAGCTCGAAGTCTGGCTCATGCCAACCCATCTCAATGGGCAAGAAAGAAGCCAAAGCAGCCAATGTCCATGTGGCCAAAATCAACCCCAGCGCCCGGCAGGACGTCATCCGGAGCTTGTACTTGAGCGGGGAGATAATGAGCAGGTAGCGGTCCAGGCTGATGACGCACAAGTTGAGTATTGATGCGCTGCAGCACATGACATCAAAGGAATACCAGACGTAGCAGAACTCGGCATCCAAGATCCACCGCCCATAGAGTTCATTCAACATGGCCGGCGGCATCACCACCAGGCCCACCATGAGGTCTGACATGAAGAGAGACACGAGGAAATAGTTGGAGGTATTCCGGAGGGATCTCTGGGTGAAGATCAGTAGAATGAGCAGTGAGTTGCCCAAGGTGGTGAGAAAGATGATCAAGCAAAGGAAGGCGGCCATCCACACCCGGCGGCCATTGGGAAATGCCCCCTCTTTGCCGTACAGTCCATTCCAATGTTCATCCATTTAATGAGCCATGAAGGATCATTCTAGTGAGAGGTAACCATTGCCAGTGTCTCCTTGTTGTTAAGTGCTCTCCCATCGATCCTAGACCTTCTGAAACATCTTGACCATGGATCTGTCTTATCTTCTTTACTATTCCCACCCTGCTCCCATTTTAGCTTGTCCTTTTTCCACCACCCTGACCCTGGTCCTGTCTTATCTTCCAACCTTCTCCACCCCACATCTATAGTCCTGTCTTATCTTCTCCACCATTCTAGACTCCTTTTTATATCTGACTTTTTATCTCCTTCACTTTCCACCATCCTTGTCCTGTGTTATCTTATTTTCACCACCATCTCGACCCTGGACCTTTTATCTTCTTACCTTCTCCACCACCCAGATGTTGGTCCAATATTATCGTCCTCCCCTATCCTGGTCCTGTCTTATCCCCTCATCTTCTCTATCATCATGTTCCTTTCGTTGTCCTCACTATCGTGTTCCCCTTATCCTCTCGCCTTCTCCACTTTTTGGTCCTATTCTATCTTCTCACCATTTTCGACACCCAGATCTTGGTCTTGTTTTGGCTTCTCACGTTCTCTATATCTTAGTCTTGTTTTAATTCTAATCTTTCATTATTTTGGTTTTGTCTTATCTTTGCGTCTTTTCTCCATTCCTAGTCTTGTTTTACCCTAACACTCCCTTCACCACCCTTATCTTTGTCCTGTATCCTCACACATTTTCAACGATCTTGGTCCATTCTTTTCCTCTCACCTTCTCTTCTGTCCTGGTCCGTCTTATCCTCTCACCTTCTCTACTGTCCTGGTCCCGTCTTATCCTCTCACCTTCTCTACTGTCCTGGTCCCGTCTTATCCTCTCACCTCTCTACTGTCCTGGTCCCGTGTACCCTCTCACTTCTTACTGTCCTGGTCCATCTTATATTCTCACCTTCTCTACTGTCCTGGTCCCGTCTTATCCTCTCACCTTCTCTACTGTCCTGGTCCCATCTTATCTCTCATCACCTTCTCTACTGTCCTGGTCCCGTCTTATCCTCTCACCTTCTCTACTGTCCTGGTCCCGTCTTATCCTCTCACCTTCTCTACTGTCCTGGTCCCGTCTTATCCTCTCACCTTCTCTACTGTCCTGGTCCCTCTTATCCTCTCACCTCCTCTACTGTCCTGGTCCCGTGTTACCTCTCACCTTCTCTACTGTCCTGGTCCATCTTATATCTCACCTTCTCTACTGTCCTGGTCCCGTCTTATCTCTCTCACCTTCTCTATTGTCCTGGTCCCGTCTTATCCTCTCACCTTCTCTACTGTCCTGGTCCCGTCTTATCCTCTCACCTTCTCTACTGTCCTGGTCCTGTCTTATCCTCTCACCTTCTCTACTGCCCTGGTCCCGTCTTATCCTCTCACCTTCTCTACTGTCATGGTCCCGTCTTATCCTCTCACCTTCTCTACTGTCGTGGTCCCATCTTATCCTCTCACCTTCTCTACTGTCCTGGTCCCGTCTTATCCTCTCACCTTCTCTACTGTCGTGGTCCCATCTTATTCTCTCACCTTCTCACTCTCTTGGTCCCTTCTTACCCTCTCACCTTCTCACTGTCTGGTCCCTCTTATCCTCTCACCTTCTCTACTGTCGTGGTCCATCTTATCCTCATCACCTTCTCTACTGTCCTGGTCCCGTCTTATCCTCTCACCTCCTCTACTGCCTGGTCCCGTGGTATCCTTCCACTTCTCTACTGTCGGTCCGTCTATCCTCAGTTTCTTATCTTGGCCTCCTATCTGTTTTTATCCAGATCTTAGTCCTATGTTATCGCCCCTCTCTTATCCTCACCTTCTTCACTGCCCTGTTCCTATCTCTTTTTACCTCCACTCTCTTGGTTCCTTCTTATCTTTCTCCCCTTTCCACTATCCAGATCTTGGTCCCGTCTTATTCTTTCACCTTCTTCACTGCCCTGGTTTTGATTCTTTCTTCTGCATATACCTTCTTTACTGACCTAGCATTGTCTTATCCTCTCACTTTCTCCACTATCTTGGTTTGTTATCTTTTTTATCAGATCTTAGTGACATGTTATCGCTTCCCTCTTATCCTCACCTTCTTCACTGTCCTGTTTCCATCTTCTTACCTCCACTCTCTTGATCCTTTCTTATCTTTCCTTCCTTTCCTGTCACGCAGGGTGGTATAATTGTAAAGGAAGTCAGGAAGCAAGATAGTAAGATGGGCAAAAGACGATCAGGGGAGCTAGTCAAACCCTTAGACTGGGGGTCCCTAACTCACCCTGTTCCCAGAATTACCTCTGATGGTGAGGACATCTGGGCCGCCACCCTTGCCCTTTGCTCCTGATCAGCCCTAGGCTAAGACCTTCTCACCTCCACCCTCGGACTGCGAAAGCACAGCAACTCCCACCAGAAGGAAAACACCAAGGCTTCAGCAAAAAGCACACGTCTTCTCAGCTCCAGGTCTTGCAGAGACTAAACTGTATCGCGACACCTGTTGGTGAAAGAGGGAACTATTTAAAGGCCAGGGGCGTGGTCACCTGAGAAACCCACAACTCCCAACCTGCAGAGCCAATTACACATATACAGCAACACAGCAGCATCTACACATTAACTCTGAATGTGTCAAAGGAAATTTACTCTTTTAAACTACAGAGCGCTGTTCACAAAGGACCTCAGAGCAGTCAACACGTGACATTTCCGCTATAAAGATCTTGATCTTGTCTTATCCTCTCACCTTCTCCACTATCTTGGTCTGTTATCTGTTTTTATCTAGATCTTAGTCCCATGTTATCACCTCTCTCTTATCCTCACATTTTTCTCTGCCCTCTTTCTATCTTACCCCACTCTCTCTGTCCCTTCTTATCTTTATCCCCTTTCCACCATCCAGATCTTAGTCCCGTCTTATCCTTCTCACCTTCTCTACTGTCCTGGTCCCGTCTTATCCTCTCACCTTCTCTACTGTCCTGGTCCCGTCTTATCCTCTCACCTTCTCTACTGTCCTGGTCCCGTCTTATCCTCTCACCTTCTCTACTGTCCTGGTCCCGTCTTATCCTTTCACCTTCTCTACTGTCCTGGTCCCGTCTTATCCTCTCACCTTCTCTATTGTCCTGGTCCGTCTTATCCTCTCACCTTCTCTATTGTTCTGGTCCCGTCTTATCCTCTCACCTGTCTCTACTGTCCTGGTCCCGTCTTATCCTCTCACCTTCTCTACTGTCCTGGTCCCGTCTTATCCTTTCACCTTCCTTTTCTACTGTCCTGGTCCCATCTTATCCTCTCACCTTCTCTACTGTCCTGGTCCGTCTTATCCTCTCACCTACTCTACTGTCCTGTTCCCGTCTTATCCTCTCACCTCTCTACTGTCGTGGTCCGTCTTATCCTCTCACCTTCTCTACTGTCCTGGTCCCGTCTTATCCTCTCACCTTCTCTACTGTCCTGGTCCCGTCTTATCCTCTCACCTTCTCTACTGTCCTGGTCCCGTCTTATCCTCTCACCTTCTCTACTGTCCTGGTCCCGTCTTATCCTCTCACCTTCTCTACTGTCCTGGTCCCATCTTATCCTCTCACCTTCTCTACTGTCCTGGTCCCGTCTTATCCTCTCACCTTCTCAACTGCCCTGGTCCCGTCTTATCCTCTCACCTTCTCTACTGTCGTAGTCCCATCTTCTTCTCTACTGTCCTGGTCCCGTCTTATCCTCTCACCTTCTCTACTGAGCTGGTCCCGTCTTATCCTCTCACCTTCTCTACTGTCCTGGTCCCGTCTTATCCTCTCACCTTCTCTACTGTCCTGGTCCCGTCTTACCCTCTCACCTTCTCTACTGTCCTGGTCCCATGTTATTCTCTCACCTTCTCTACTGTCCTGGTCCCGTCTTATCCTCTCACCTTCTCTACTGTCCTGGTCCCGTCTTATCCTCTCACCTTCTCTACTGTCGTGGTCCCATCTTATCCTCTCACCTTCTCCACTCTCTTGGTCCCTTCTTACCCTCTCACCTTCTCTACTGTCCTGGTCCCGTCTTATCCTCTCACCTTCTCTACTGTCGTGGTCCCATCTTATCCTCTCACCTTCTCTACTGTCCTGGTCCCGTCTTATCCTCTCACCTCCTCTACTGCCCTGGTCCCGTGGTATCCTTCCACCTTCTCTACTGTCCTGGTCCCGTCTTATCCTCTCAGCTTCTCCTTTATCTTGGCCTCCTATCTGTTTTTATCCAGATCTTAGTCCTATGTTATCGCCCCTCTCTTATCCTCACCTTCTTCACTGCCCTGTTCCTATCTCTTTTTACCTCCACTCTCTTGGTTCCTTCTTATCTTTCTCCCCTTTCCACTATCCAGATCTTGGTCCCGTCTTATTCTTTCACCTTCTTCACTGCCCTGGTTTTGATTCTTTCTTCTGCATATACCTTCTTTACTGACCTAGCATTGTCTTATCCTCTCACTTTCTCCACTATCTTGGTTTGTTATCTCTTTTTATACAGATCTTAGTGACATGTTATCGCTTCCCTCTTATCCTCACCTTCTTCACTGTCCTGTTTCCATCTTCTTACCTCCACTCTCTTGATCCTTTCTTATCTTTCCTTCCTTTCCTGTCACGCAGGGTGGTATAATTGTAAAGGAAATCAGGAAGCAAGATAGTAAGATGGGCAAAAGACGATCAGGGGAGCTAGTCAAACCCTTAGACTGGGGGTCCCTAACTCACCCTGTTCCCAGAATTACCTCTGATGGTGAGGACATCTGGGCCGCCACCCTTGCCCTTTGCTCCTGATCAGCCTAGGCTAAGACCTTCTCACCTCCACCCTCGGACTGCGAAAGCACAGCAACTCCCACCAGAAGGAAAACACCAAGGCTTCAGCAAAAAGCACACGTCTTCTCAGCTCCAGGTCTTGCAGAGACTAAACTGTATCAGCGATACCTGTTGGTGAAAGAGGGAACTATTTAAAGGCCAGAGGCGTGGTCACCTGAGAAAACCCACAACTCCGAACCTGCAGAGCCAATTACACATATACAGCAACACAGCAGCATCTACACATTAACTCTGAATGTGTCAAAGGAAATTTACTCTCATTTAAACTACAGAGCGCTGTTCACATGGACCTCAGAGCAGTCAAACACGTGACATTTCCGCTATATAGATCTTGATCTTGTCTTATCCTCTCACCTTCTCCACTATCTTGGTCTGTTATCTGTTTTTATCTAGATCTTAGTCCCATGTTATCACCTCTCTCTTATCCTCACATTTTTCTCTGCCCTCTTTCTATCTTACCTCCACTCTCTCTGTCCCTTCTTATCTTTATCCCCTTTCCACCATCCAGATCTTAGTCCCGTCTTATCCTTTCACCTTCTCTACTGTCGTGGTCCCATCTTATCCTCTCACCTTCTCTACTGTCCTGGTCCTGTCTTATCCTCTCACCTTCTCTACTGTCCTGGTCCTGTCTTATCCTCTCACCTTCTCCACTCTCTTGGTCCCTTCTTACCCTCTCACCTTCTCCACTCTCCTGGTCCCGTCTTACCCTCTCACCTTCTCCACTCTCCTGGTCCCGTCTTACCCTCTCACCTTCTCCACTCTCTTGGTCCCTTCTTACCCTCTCACCTTCTCCACTCTCCTGGTCCCGTCTTACCCTCTCACCTTCTCCACTCTCTTGGTCCCTTCTTACCCTCTCACCTTCTCCACTCTCTTGGTCCCGTCTTACCCTCTCACCTTCTCCACTCTCTTGGTCCCTTCTTACCCTCTCACCTTCTCCACTCTCCTGGTCCCTTCTTACCCTCTCACCTTCTCCACTCTCCTGGTCCCGTCTTACCCTCTCACCTTCTCCACTCTCTTGGTCCCTTCTTACCCTCTCACCTTCTCCACTCTCCTGGTCCCGTCTTACCCTCTCACCTTCTCCACTCTCCTGGTCCCGTCTTACCCTCTCACCTTCTCCACTCTCTTGGTCCTGTCTTACCCTCTCACCTTCTCCACTCTCTTGGTCCTGTCTTACCCTCTCACCTTCTCCACTCTCTTGGTCCTGTCTTACCCTCTCACCTTGCGTACTATCTTGGTCCCTCCTTATCCTCTCACCTTGGCCACCATCCCGTTCTCTTCCTACAGTCTCACCTTCTCTTCTATTCTCTTCCACTTTTCTTCTCCGGGTAATTCTGAGTCTTTGTCCTCGTCGTCCCACGTCTTCGGCGTCTCTAATAATGATCTCCTCTCGTTCTTGGTGTTCCTTCCCTCTAATTACTCTGTATTCTTGCAGTTTATTGTGTCTTCCTCTGTCTCGCTGTCACTTCTTCTCTCCTCACCGTCTTCGCCATACGTCCCCCCCTCCGCAGGAGCAGCAGAGACGATAGAGCGGATTTTAATCACATGTAGCAGCCGTCAGAAGGAAGCAAATGTGAGATGTGTAGAGGAAAGCGGCTGACAGGGAAGTGATGGGGACTCCGGCGGCGGGTCCTCCCTCCGAGCCCCGTCCATCCTCATCATCTCCAGCAATGATTGACTCCTCCATTTCATCCGTGCCCAGCAGATGCCAACGCAGTGATGTGACGGCGGCAGAAAACGGGCAGAACAGGAGCCTCCAATATTCCTCCACTGGTCACAGCTCTGCAGGGGTTAATACATGAGGTAGCGCCCCCCACAGGTCATAGATATGAATGGTGGAGGTCACAGTGATTTCTCACCATTTTACTATGTAATACACAACCTCAGCAGCTGCAGAATATCACAATAAGCCTGAGCTGCTGTAGAACATCATAATACACCTAGGCTGTTGCAGAATCTCATGATACACCCCAGTCACTGCTGAAAATCATAATACACCTCAGCTGCTGCAGGACCTCAAAATTTACCCGAGCTACTGTAGAACCTCATAATACACTTCAGCTGCTGCAGAACTGCATAACACACCTCAGCTGCTGCAGGACCTCATAATATAAATGAGTTGCTGCAGGACCTCATAATACACCCAAGCTGCTGCAGAACATAATAATACACCCCAGTTGCTGCAGAACCTCATAAAACACCCCAGCCACTGCTGAACATCATAATACATCTGAGCTGCTGCAGAACCTCATAATACACTTCAGCTGTTGCAGAACCACATAATACACCTCAGCTACTGAAGAACCTCATAATACAACTAAGCTGCTGCAGAACCTCAATACACCTGAGCTACTACAGAATATTATAATACATCTGAGGTGCTAAAGAACCTCATAAAAACACCCCAGCTCCTGCAGAACATAATAATACACCTCAGCTGCTGCGGAATATTATACACCTGAGCCGCTGCAGAATATTATACACCTGAGCCACTGCAGAATCTCATAATACACCCCAGCTGCTACGGAACATCATAATACACCTCAGCTGCTACGGAACATCATAATACACCTCAGCTGCTACGGAACAGCATAATACACCTATACTGCAATAAAAACTCACAACACACCCAGCTGTTGCAGAATCTCATAATATAAAGCTCAGCTGCTGCAGAACCTCATAATGCAAACCTCAGCTGTTGTAGAACCTCATAATATACAGCTAATCTGCTGCAGAACCTCATGATATAGAACTCAGCAGGTGCAGAACCTCATAATACACACGCCAGCTGCTACAGAACTTCATAATATACAGTTCAGTTTATGAAGAACCGGTTAATACACACCTCAGCTGCTGCAGAACCTCATAATATGCAGTTCAGCTGCTGAAGACCCTCATAATGCACATATCAGCTGCTGCAGAACATCATAATACACACCTCAGCTACTGCAGAACCTCATAATATGCAGGTCAGCTGCTGATGACCCTCATAATGCAAACCTCAACTGCTGCAGTACCTCTTTCTCAAAGCAACAAGTGTTCTGCACCCCCGTCTGTGGACTGGAGCTGCCCTTGGACCCTCTCACAGCTGAAGGTTTGTTACAGTAGCATCCAGTCCGGACTCATCTGTCCCCTGTGCGGATTTTTGTGTAATCTTATTTATAGAAAAGCCAGAAAAGCACTTCTATAAAAAACATTTAAAAGTAGCCAAAGCACAATAGTAACAGCTGGTGTGAACAATCCCCTACAGGACAACCTCAGTGCAAAGGACAATGAATAATTGAAGATATAAAACATAGCGAACAATAATTGCAAATAGATTCAGTAAGGGATCATTAACCCCTTCACTGCCGGGCGATTTTCCATTTTCCGTTTTTCCCTCCCCTTCTTCCATGAGCCATCACTTTTTTTTGCTTCCAGCAGTATAGACATGAGGCTTGTTGTTTGCAGGACGAGTTGTACTTTTGAATGACATCATTTATTTTACTGTCTCCCGTCCTGCGATATCTCCCATCCTGCTGCGTCTCTTGTCCTGTAGCATCTCCCGTCCTCTGGCGTCTCCAGTCTGGTAGCGTCTCCCGTCCAGCTGAACCTCTCGTCCTGCGGCATATCCCATCATGTGGCGTCTCCCGTCCGGCGGCGTGTCCCATCCTGTGGCGAGTGCCGTCCTGCGGTGTCTCCAGTCCTGCGGCGTCTCCAGTCTGGCGGCGGCTCCAGTCCTGCGGCGTCTCCAGTCTGGCGGTGTCTCTCGTCCGGCGGCATCACTCGTGCAGCGGCGTCTCCCGTCCAGCGGTGTCTCCAGTCTGGTGGCGTCTCCCGTCCAGCTGAACCTCTCGTCCTGCGGCATATCCCATCATGTGGCGTCTCCCGTCCGGCGGCGTGTCCCATCCTGTGGCGAGTGCCGTCCTGCGGTGTCTCCAGTCCTGCGGCGTCTCCAGTCTGGCGGCGGCTCCAGTCCTGCGGCGTCTCCAGTCTGGCGGTGTCTCTCGTCCGGCGGCATCACTCGTGCAGCGGCGTCTCCCGTCCAGCGGTGTCTCCAGTCTAGTGGCGTCTCCCGTCCTCTGGCATCTCCAGTCTGGCAGCATTTACCGTTTGCGGCACCTCTCGTCCAGCGACGTCTCCTGTCCTGTGGCGTCTCAAGTCTGGCGGCGTCTCTTGTCCAGCGGAGTCTCTCGTGCAGCGGTGTCTCCTGTCCTGCAGCATCTCCCATCTGCATCGTCTCCCATCCTCTGATGTCTCCAGTCTGGCAGCATCTCCTGTCTGAGACGTCTCCCATCAAGCAGCTTCTCCAGTCCGGCGGAACTTCTCATACAGTGGCGTCTCCCATCCTGCGGCGTTTCCCATCCTGCGGCGTTTCCCATCCTGCGGCGTTTCTCATCCTGCGGCGTTTCTCGTCATATTTCGTCTCCCATCCTGTGGCGTCTGCCGTCCTGAGGCATCTCACATCTGCGGCTTCTCCTGTCCTCTGGTGTCTCCTGTCTGGCAGCGTATCCAGTCTGTGGTGTCTCTCGTCCAGCGACGTCTCCCATCCTGTGGTGTCTCCCGTCCAGCGGCCTCTCCCATCCTGTGGCGTCTCCCATCTGGCGGCATCTCCTGCCATGCAGTGTCTCCAGTTTGGTGGCGTCTCCAGTCTAGCGGCATCTACTGTACTGTGGCGTCTCCCGTCCTGCGACATTTCCCATCATGCAGCGTCTCCAGTCTAGCAGTATCTCCCGTCTGTGGCATCTCCATTCCTGTGGCGTCTCCAGTCTGGTGGTGTCTACCGTCTGGCGGCGTCTCCCGTTTGCAACGTCACCCGTCTGTAGCGTCTCCCATCCTGTGGCGTTTCCCGTCTGCCGTGTCTCCCGTCCTGTGGCGTCTGTCATCCTGCAGCTCCCGTTTGGCGGCACCTCCCGTCCTCTGGCGTCTCCAGTCTGGCGATGTCTTCCATCCCGCGGCGTCTTCCGTCGTCTCCCATCTGCGGCGTCTCTTGATTGGCAGCATCTCCCATACTGCAGCGTCTCCTGTCCTGCGACGTCTCCCATCTGCGGCATCTCTCATCCTGCAACGTCTCCCATCTGCGGCATCTCTCATCCTGCAACGTCTCCCGTCCTGTGGCATCTCCAGTCTGGCGGCGTCTCCCGTCCTGTGGCATCTCCAGTCTGGCGGCGTCTCCCGTCCTGTGGCATCTCCAGTCTGGCGGAGTCTCCCGTCCTGTGGCATCTCCAGTCTGGCGGAGTCTCCCGTCCTGTGGCATCTCCAGTCTGGCGGAGTCTCCCGTCCTGTGGCATCTCCAGTCTGGCGGCGTCTCCCATCCTGTGGCATCTCCAGTCTGGTGGCGTCTCCCGTCCTGTGGCATCTCCAGTCTGGCGGCGTCTCCCGTCCTGTGGCATCTCCAGTCTGGCGGCGTCTCCCGTCCAGTGGCATCTCCAGTCTGGCGGCGTCTCCCGTCCTGTGGCATCTCCAGTCTGGCGGCGTCTCCCGTCCAGTGGCATCTCCAGTCTGGCGGCGTCTTCCGTCCTGTGGCATCTCCAGTCTGGCGGCATCTTCGGTCCTGTGGCATCTCCAGTCTGGTGGCGTCTTCCGTCCTGTGGCATCTCCAGTCTGGTGGCGTCTTCCGTCCTGTGGCATCTCCAGTCTGGCGGCGTCTTCCGTCCTGTGGCATCTCCAGTCTGGCGGCGTCTTCCGTCCTGTGGCCTCTCCAGTCTGGCCGCGCCTTCTGTCCTGCGGTGTCTACCGCCATGCAGCGTCTCCCATCCGGCGGTGTCTTCAGTCTGGCAGTGTCTCCCGTTTGCGGCATCTCTCATCCAGCGACATCTCCCGTCTATACAATCTGCTCCCGATCTCTCGTCTTCTTCCAGTTTTCAGATCTCCACAGGGGATCAATGAGATCTAGATCCGGTCATTGCTGTCACTTCAGATCTCTCCAGCACTTTGTTTCCTCCATTTCTGGGACTTCTTGATGTTTGGGGTCATTGTCCTGCTGGAGACCCCTGATCTAGGACACCCCCAGCTTTCTGATACTGGACTCTACATTCTCACCCAAAATCCTTTGGTACCTTCATATTTCATGATGTCAGGCTATCGGCTTCCCAATCACCTGCTGGTGGTCCAGCCTTCGCACCATCCTCCCGCCTGTGGTCCGGCTGTAACACTCCCCAATCGTCCGACTGTGGGACTTACCCCCTCCAACCCCTCACCTATGGTCTGGCTGTCGCCCCCCCCATCCCCTTGCCTGTGGTCCAGCTCGTCCAGATGGTCCACAAGCGGACAATAAGCAGGGGGTTCGGGCCAGACAACAGGCAGGGGGGTGGGTGGGGCAAGGGCTGAAGCACAGGCGGTTGGGTTGGAGGTGAGAGCCAGACCACAGGGGGGAAGGGGGGGAAGGTGAGAATCGGAGCATAGCCTGGGGCATGGGGAGCGAGAGCCAGACCAAAGGGGTGGGGATGAAAGGTGGAGAGATGGACCACAGGCATGGGGGATTGAGAGTGAGAGCCAGACCACAGATGGGGGGCAAGAGCCGGAACACAAATGAGGGGATGGGGAGGGTGACCACAAATGGGGGGGATGAGGGCGAGAGCTGGACCACAGGGGGGGGATGAGGGTGACAGCCAGGCCACAGGCAGGGGTGGGATGGGGGAGGGGGAGGCAGATGGACCACACGATGGGGGTGAGAGCCGGACACAGGCAGGGGGATGGGGGGAAACGACACAAATGGGGGGGATGGGGGGAGAGCTGGACCACAGGCATGGGGAATGGGGAGCGAGATCTGGACCACAGGCGGGTCGATGAGGGTGACAGCCAGGCCACAGGCAGGGGGATGGGGGTCGAGATCCAGACAACAGGCGGGGATGTGTGTGGGGGGGGAAGCAGAGATGGACACAGGCGGGGGATGGGGGTGATAAATGGACTACAGGCAGAGGGATGGGGTGAAGCCGGACTACAGGTAGGGGATGGGGGTGAGAGCCGGACTACAGGCAGGGCGATGGGGGTGAGAGCCGGACTACAGGCAGAGGGGATGGGGGTGAGATCCGGATACAGGCAGGGGGATGGGGGTGAGAGCCGGACTACAGGCGAGGGATGGGGTGAGAGCCGACTACAGGCAGGGCGATGGGGTGAGAGCCGACTACAGGCAGGGGGATGGGGGTGAGAGCTGGACAACAGGCCTGGGGGATGGGGGTGAAAGCCAGACTACAGGCAGGGGGATTGGGATGAGAGCCGGAATACAGGCAGGGGGATGGGGGTGAGAGCCGACTACAGGCAGGGGGATGGGGGTGAGAGCTGGAAACAGGCAGGGGGATGGGGGTGATAAACGGAATACAGGCAAGGGGATGGGGGTGAGAAGCCGGACTACAGGCAGGGGATGGGGTGAGACCTGGACAACAGGCAGGGGGATGGGGGTGAGAGCCGAGACTACAGGCAGGGCGATGGGGGTGAGAGCCGGACTACAGGCAGGGCGATGGGGGTGAGAGCCGGACTACAGGCAGGGGGATGGGGGTGAGAGCTGGACTACAGGCCTGGGGGATGGGGGTGAGAGCCAGACTACAGGCAGGGGGATTGGGGATGAGAGCCGAATACAGGCAGGGGGATGGGGGTGAGAGCCGGACTACAGGCCGGGGGATGGGGGTGAGAGCTGGAAACAAGGCAGGGGGATGGGGTGATAAACCAGACTACAGGCAAGGGGATGGGGGTGAGAGCCGGACTACAGGCAGAGGGATGGGGTGAGAGCCGGACTACAGGCAGGGGATGGGGGTGAGAGCCGGACTACAGGCAGAGGGATGGGGGTGAGATCCGGACTACAGGCAGAGGGATGGGGGTGAGAGCCGGACAACAGGCAGGGCGGAGGGGGTGAGAGCGGACTACAGGCAGGGGGATGGGGGTGAGAGCCGGACTACAGGCCTGGGAGATGGGGGTGAGAGCCAGGACAACAGGCTGGGGATGGGGGTGAGAAGCCAGACTACAGGCAGGGGGATGGGGTGAGAGAGCCGACTACAGGCAGGGGGATGGGGGTGAGAGCAGACTACAGGCTGGGGGATGGGGGTGAGAGCCAGACTACAGGCGGGGGGATTGGGGTAGAGCCAGATACAGACAGGGAGGATGGGGGTGAGAGCTCTTGCTGCTTCTGTGCGGAGGTGTGGCGCCCCTCTGGCTAGGTGCCACAGAGAGGTATTGCACTGTGACAACAAATGTGGTAACTCTGTAAGTTGTCAGTTCAGGGTTTAACCTATGGAGTCTGTTTTTACACGCACACACCTAAGATTAGGCCACCTAGAATAGGGGGGGGGGGACCTGGTTATTTAGTAGGTCCCAAAAGGGGGTAGAGCCTAGGTTAGAGTAGTGAGAGAGAGTGACAGTTTACCTCAAAGGCAGTCAGTGAGGACGGGCCTGACAGTGCCGCTGACAGGAGGGATCCCCATCTTTAAGTGGGCCAGGACGAAGCACGAGCAGGACTGGTTGGAGCCGGCTGGTCACGTTGGGGGAAGCACCGGCAGCACGGGAAGCCGAGGCGGTCAGTAGTTCAACTCTGACCGCAGACCGACGAGCTGCGGGCCCATAGTCATCGGGTTACCGTTAGCACCACAAGGACATTCACCTTCAGATCGAAACCGATTCAGGACACCAGAGGTAACGGGGCCGAATTCCGGTGGCGGGAGAAATAGTGCGTTCCTGCTGCTCCTGTCCGTACCGGAAGGAAACACCTGACCTACTGGCTACAGACGTAGGACTGCGGGAGAGATCTGCGAAGGTGGTAAAGACAGAGGAGAGTATAGTAGACCCCGAAAGACTAAGAGGGAACATCTGGAGACTCATAAGGGGGACCCTGAACCGGCAACAGACACCAGGTAACCGGACTGTACCGTGTATCGGTTAACATCTGCCGGTACCCGGTAAAGTGGAGTCTGAGTTGAATCGCTCCGAGGACTCCACTACCATCATCAGCATCTCACCGGAGGGGTAAAACAGCTACCAATACTCCCCTCACCATCCTCCATCACCGCTATACGGGGGCTCGGGGGCCACTAGGCCTCAAAACTGAACATATACAACTTTATAAGTATCAGTCGATCCTCACAGGCACACACCGGCCTCATCAGCCAATCACAGCACAGCTTTCATTTTTTATAGCAGTTTCCATAATGAAAGCTGGGCCCTGATTGGTAGAAAAGAGGACAATTCTGATAAAGAGGCTCCTGCTTCTGTGGGATAACAAACACTCAGGTGCTGGGACTTGTAGTTCCTCTACGGTTACAGTGTTATATTTCCTCACACACCAATCGTGACAGGTGAGGGAGGACGGGGTTATTTTCGAAGCAAAATAAGGTGTAGGAACATGGCGCCCGGGAGACTTCACAGCGAGGTGTACAAAGATGGCGGCGGCGCAGACTGATGACGTCATGTTTACGGAAGTGAGAAAGAGAAACAGCTGACGGCGACACCGGGAGATGGAGGAGAAACACCGGCAGATCCTGCAGAGGAACCGGTGAAGCTCGTCACATCCTGCGCTGGAGGAGCTGAGAGACCGCCTGCGGAGAAGGAGGTGTTCACTGACCACATGATGGAGGAGATCCTGGTGAGGAGGGGGCCCGGGGGAGGAGGAGAGGCCCCGGGGGAGAGGAGGGAGGGGCCCCGGGAGAGGAGGAGAGGGGCCCGGGGGAGGAGGAGGGGGAGGGGCCCCGGGGAGAGGAGGAGAGGGGTCCCCGGGGGAGAAGGAGGAGAGAGGGCCCCGGGGAGAGGAGGAGAGGGGCCCGGAGGAGAGGAGCCCAGGGGGAGGGGAGAGGGGCCCCGGGGAGAGGAGAAGGAGGCCCCGGGGAGAGGAGAAGGGCCCCGGGGGAGAGGAGGGAGGGGCCCTGGGGGAGAGGAGGAGAGGGGCCGGAGGAGAGGAGCCCGGGGGAGAGGAGGAGAGGGGCCCGGGGAGAGAGAGAGGCCCGGGGGGAGAGGGGCCCCGGGGAGAGGAGGGAGGGGCCCGGGGAGAGAGGAGGAGAGGGGCCCGGGGGAAGAGGAGGGAGGGCCCGGGAGGAGAGGGGGCCGAGAGAGGAACGGAAGAGGGGAGGGAGGGCCGGGAGAGGAGAGGGGAAGAGGAAGGGCCCGGGGCAGGAGAGAGGCCGGGGGGGGGGGGGGGGGGGGAGGCCGGGGAGGGAAGCCCGGGAAGAGGGCCCGGGAGAGAGGGGGCCGGGGGAGGAGAAGGCCCGGGGAGAGGCGGAGGAGAGAGGCCCGGGGGAGAGGGAAGGGGAGGGGAGAGAGGAGAGGCCCGGGGAGAGGAGGGGGCCCGGGAAGGGAGGAGAGAGGCCCGGGGAGAGGAGGAGAGGGCCGGGGGAGAGAGGAGAGGGCCGGGGGGAGAGGAGGAGGGCCCCGGGAGAGGAGGGAGGGCCCCCGGGGAGAGGAGGAGAGGAGCCCGGGGGAGGAGGAGAGGAGCCCCCGGGGAGAGGAGGGGGGCCCGGGGAGGAGGAGAGGGGGCCCGGGGAGAGGAGGGGCCCGGGGGGAGAGAGGAGGGCCCGGGAGAGGAGGGGCCCCGGGGAGAGGAGGGGAGGGAGAGAGGAGAGCCCCGGGGAGAGGGGAGAGGGCCAGGGGAGAGGAGGGCCGGGGAGAGAGGAGAGGGAGGGGAGGAGCCCAGGGAGAGGAGAGGAGGGGCCCCGGGGGGAGAGGAGGACGAGGAGAGAGGGGAGCCCTGGGGGAGAGGAGGAAGAGCGAGGGAGGAGCCTGGGGGAGAGGGGAGAGGAGGGAGGGAGCCCGGGGGAGAGGAGAAGAGGGGCCCGAGGAGGAGGGGAGAGGAGCGCGGGGAGGGAGGAGAGGGAGAGGGGCCCCGGGAGAGGAAGGGGAGCAGAGGAGGAGAGGGGCCCCCGGGGAGAGCAGAGGAGGAGAGGGGCCCCGAGGAGAGAAGAGAGGGGAGGAGGAGAGGAGGAGAGGAACCCCCGGGGGAGAGGAGGAGAGGAGCCCCCGGGGGAGACTCCGGGGGAGAGGAGGAGAGGAGCCCCGGGGGAGAGGAGGAGAGGAGCCCCGGGGGAGAGGAGGAGACGGGTCCCCGGGGGAGAGGAGGAGACGGGTCCCCGGGGGAGAGGAGGAGAGGAGCCCCGGGGGAGGACTCCGGGGGAGAGGAGGAGAGGAGCCCCCGGGGGAGAGGAGGAGAGGGCCCCCGGGGGAGAGGAGGAGACGGGTCCCCCGGGGGAGAGGAGGGAGACGGGTCCCCAGGGGAGAGGAGGAGAGGAGTCCCGGGGGAGAGGAGGAGACGGGTCCCCGGGGGAGAGGAGGAGAGGGGCCCCGGGGGAGAGGAGGAGAGGGGGCCCCCGGGGGAGAGGAGGAGAGGGGAGGGAGGAGAGGGAGGAGAGGAACCCCCGGGGGAGAGGAGGAGAGGAGCCCCCGGGGGAGAACTCCGGGGGAGAGAGGAGGAGAGGAGCCCCGGGGGAGAGGAGGAGAGGAGCCCCCGGGGGAGAGGAGGAGAGGAGAGGGGCCCCGGGGGAGAGGAGGGAGAGGAGAGGAGCCCCCGTGGGAGAGGAGGAGAGGAGCCCCCGTGGGAGAGGAGGAGAGGAGCCCCGGGGGAGAGGAGGAGAGGGAGCCCCCGGGGGGAGAGGAGGAGAGGGGCCCGGGGGAGAGGAGGAGAGGAGAGGGGCCCCGGGGGAGAGGAGAGGGGCCCCGGGGGGAGAGGAGGGAGGGAGAGGAGCCCCTGGAGGAGAGGAGAGGGGGCCCCCCTGGGGGAGAGGAGGAGAGGAGAGGAGCCCCGGGGAGAGGAGGAGGAGGAGAGGGAGGGGCCCCGGGGGGGGAGAGGAGGAGAGGAGCCCCTGGAGGAGAGGAGGAGAGGAGAGGGGCCCCGGGGGGAGAGGGGGAGAGAGGGCCCCGGGAGGAGAGGAGGAGGGAGAGGGGCCCCGGGGGAGAGGAGGAGGAGAGGGGCCCCCGGGGGAGAGGAGGAGAGGAGAGGGCCCCGGGAGGAGAGGAGAGGGGCCCCGGGGGAGAGGGGAGAGGAGAGGGGCCCCCGGGGGAGAGAGGAGAGGGGCCCCCGGGGGAGAGTAGGGAGAGGAGAGGGGCCCCGGGGGAGAGGAGGAGAGGAGAGGGGCCCCCCGGGGGAGAGGAGAGAGGAGGAGAGGAGGGAGAGGGGCCCCGGGGGAGAGGAGAGAGGAGAGGGCCCGGGGAGAGAGGAGAGGGGCGGGGGAGATAGGGGGGAGGGGGAGAAGAGAGACCCCTGCTGGAGAAGGAGGTGTTGACGGACCACATGATGGGAGGAGAGGGGAGGAGAGGAGATGTGGAGTAGGAGGTGTTCACTGACCACATGATGGAGGAGGAGAGGGACGGTTATTATTATTATTTATTTATATAGCGCCATTAGGTTCCATGGCGCTTTACATGAGGATGAGGGAGACAAGAACGGTACACTAAATCTAGGCGATCAGGACGTACAGGTACAGGAGGGGCAGGGACCTGTCCACGAGGCTCACAGTCTGCTGGAGAAGGAGGTGTTCACTGACCACATGATGGAGGAGATCCAGGTGAGGAGGAGGAGGAGAGGGAGGAGCGGACCCCCTAGCATAGGTAGATGGGGGATGGCCGTTCCCTTTCCTTCCCCTTTGTGACCCATTTTCCTCCCCGTTCTTTCCCGCAGGCGGCCGGCACGCGGAGGGATCAGGCGCGGCAGTTGCTGATCGACCTTCAGACCCGTGGCAGCGCCGCCTTCCCCTGTTCCTGCAGAGTCTGGTGGAGTCCGGGCAGCAGGACCTCGCCGACCTCCTGCAGGACCCCGGGGGGACGAGGGAGGTGAAGAAACCAGCTCCGCTCCACCAGTGACCATCACCAAATCCCAAATGAGGACAAAGGTCAGTGTGATTCTGTGACCCCACATCCCGGTCTGTGCCTCCATGAACCGCAGGCTCTGGATGAACAGGAAGGTATTACCTTGTTTTCTTCCTTCTTCAGGTCGTGTTGATCAGACGTCCCAGCGCCTGGACATGAAAACGGTGGGTGTATGTGGGGGACAATGGCGGGCTGCACACTGGGGGTCATGTGGGATATGGCGGGGTGCCGACTGCAGGTCATGGTGAATATGGTCGGGCGCAGACTGTGCCCTCTGCACCAAGAACTCCAGCGCTGCTTTCACTCTGCACATTGACTGGTCATTGAGGGGTTAATGTCGCCATCCTTCGGCCATTGCTGATGCCCCCTCTAAATGCCAGCTCTCTTTTCAGGATTACCCTATGAACTTTGACCCCTGCGGCCGGTGCTTGATCATCAACAACATGGCCTTCTCCGAGGCGTCTGGCCTGTCCTACCGAACCGGCTCCGACATCGACCGCGAGAAGCTGGAGCGACGGATGCGATCCTATCACTTTGATGTGACGGTGAAGAATAATCTGAAGGCGGTGGTGAGTGCGGGGGGGTCAGGATGGCAGCGACGGCAAAGAAGGGGGGATGAGGATGACAGTGAGTGTCGGGGGGGGGGGGGGGCGAGAGAAAGGTAGCAAATGCAGGGGGGTGAGGGAGGTGGCGAAGGCAATGGGGAGGTGAAAGCGGCAGTGCTAGCATGGGGAATGAGGGAGGCAAGAAAGGCAGTGGTGGGATGAGGGTGGTGGTGAGTAGAGGTGTGGGGGTGAGGGTGACAGTGCAGCAAACCAGGTCCGATAATCTAGAACTGTCCAAGTAACTGATAAGACTCTGGTAATCCGGAGGGTCTGGTAACCTGGCTCTGCTCTGTATACAGGAGATCCAGGAGGAGCTGCAGGCTTTGGCTTCAGCGGATCACAGTGAGCGGGACTGCTGCCTGGTGATCATCTTATCCCACGGCTGTGAGGTGAGTGGCTCCTCGGAGACCAGACTATCCTGGATCATCACGCGCCGGATTAATGGAAATCCCCAGTAAGAATTGTCTTTTCCGTCCTGCCAGACCAGACACACGCGGTTTCCCGGCGGGGTGTTCGGGACGGACGGGGTGAGGATCCCTGTGGAACGGATCGTGAATTTCTTCAATGGCTCCAACTGCCCCGGACTGCGAGGAAAACCAAGCTGTTCTTCATCCAGGCCTGTGGTGGAGGTGCGAGACCCGAGCTCTCCAGGACTCTCCACATGATATGTGCTGGCTGCGGTTACTGGTATCAGCCATTTTCAGATGGGAGGAGATATAACTCCGATGGGATATTCGGCTGATGATGTTTGGTGCTGCCCCTGCGGGTCCCTGTGTGTCTATAGCTCTGATGGGCGCTGATCTGTCTGTTAGGCTGATGATCGTTGGTGCTGCCCCCTGCGGGTCCCTGTGTGTTTATAGCTCTTATGGGTGCTGATCTGTCTGTTAGGCTGATGATGGGCAGTGCTGCCCCCTGCAGGTCCCTGTGTATGTCTATAGCTCTGATGGGGGCTGATCTGTCTGTTAGGCTGATGATGGTTGGTGCTGCCCCCCTGTGGGTCCCTGTGTATGTCTATAGCTCTGATGGGGGCTGACTCTGTCTGTTAGGCTGATGATCGTTGGTGCTGCCCCCTGCGGGTCCCTGTGTGTTTATAGCTCTTATGGGTGCTGATCTGTCTGTTAGGCTGATGATGGGCAGTGCTGCCCCCTGCAGGTCCCTGTGTATGTCTATAGCTCTGATGGGGGCTGATCTGTCTGTTAGGCTGATGATGGTTGGTGCTGCCCCCCTGTGGGTCCCTGTGTATGTCTATAGCTCTGATGGGGGCTGATCTGTCTGTTAGGCTGATGATGGTTGGTGCTGCCCCCTGTGGGTCCCTGTGTGTCTATAGCTCTGATGGGGGCTGATCTGTCTGTTAGGCTGATGATGGTTGGTGCTGCACCCTGCAGGTCCCTGTGTGTCTATAGCTCTGATGGGCACTGATCTGTCTGTTAGGCTGATGATGGGCAGTGCTGCCCCCTGCGGGTCCCTATGTGTCTATAGCTCTGATGGGCACTGATCTGTGTGTTAGGCTGATGATGGTTGGTGCTGCACCCTGCGGGTCCCTGTGTGTCTATAGCTCTGATGGGCACTGATCTGTCTGTTAGGCTGATGATGGTTGGTGCTGCACCCTGTGGGTCCCTGTGTATGTCTATAGCTCTGATGGGGGCTGATCTGCCTTTTTTCCACCCTTTAGATGAGAGAGACCGCGGTTGTGCAGTGGATTTGGGGGGCTCGGGGATCGGCTGCCTCCCTCTCACACTGACTCCTTACAGAGTGATGCCACCGCTGTTCCTCCAGACAAGAATGATTCGGATGAGCCGGACGCTCTGGCAATTCTGCCCACGACCAGCGATATCCTGGTGTCCTACTCCTCCTACCCAGGTCATTCCTCGTGTGATTTCAGTGCGGGGGTTCTCAGATAATTTTCAGCTCTGACATCTTCTCTTCTCCGTCCCCCGCAGGCTTTGTGTCTTGGCGGGAGACCATGACCGGCTCGTGGTACGTGGACAATCTGGATGAAGTCTTGGCTCAGTTCTCTGGGACCTTTGATCTGCAGACGATGCTGGTGATGGTGAGAATCCAGTCTATGGCTGCCTTCATTGAGACCGACGCATTTCGGGTTTGGATGTCCGGTGCTGTGTTATACGGTTAGCAGTAGAGACCGGAGCCAGTCACCTGCGCCACCGCTGTTGACCCCTTACATATTGCTGTCAATCCCAGAGGTGCGCCACGTGGGACACAAATTCACCCCAAGACCCCTCTAGCAAGGCCATGGATTGACAGATGAGATTTCTGGGGTTATCTGAAGGGTCTGTGATGTCACACAGTGAAGGGTGGGGTTATCTGTGATGTCACATAGTGAAGGGCGGGGTTATCTGTGATGTTACCCAGTGATGGGTGGGGTTATAGGTGATGTTACCCAGTAAGGGCAGAGTTATCTGTGATGTCACAGAGTAGGGGTTGGGTTATCTGTGATGTCATTGCTGACTGTCCCTGATCTTCTGTTCTCATTCTGCAGGTTGCAGACAGAGTCGCGGTTAAAGGGACGTACAAGCAGATCCCGGTTTACTTTAATTCTCTCCGGAAGAGATTTTTCTTCAGAACGGACTGATTGTCACGGCAGCGCCACCTTCTGTCGGGGGTCGTTCTGCGCCGGCTCCTTGGGATCGGAGCGTTCCATGTTCCACCTGCACAAGGCGCTAGCTGAGGATCTGCTGCTTGGCTCTTTACGATGGCGCCACTGTGTAATAAACGCTGCTGCTCCCATCACTCCACATGGTGGCAGAATGTGGGACACGAGGACCGCGCTCACCTCTGCCATACGGACTCAGGTTTTGATTTTTTTTGTGTGTGAAAATAATAAAATGGTAAAAAACTTGATTGCGTTTCTCATCAAGCGAAAAACTCTGTGTGGGTCAATGCACAATCCTTATTGGAAAATGTGAACAGATGAAAGAAAAATAGACCATTTTGGCAACAAAGCAACAGTTCGTTTACAGACGGCGCAATGAAGCTTATAAGGAAAAGAACACCCTACCCACAGTTAAGCATGGTGGAGGATCCATAATGCTGTGGGGTTGCTTTGCTGCGTCTGGTACTGGAGGACTTGACCGTATCACAGGAATCATGACATCGGAGAATTATCAAGAGATTTTAGCGTGAAATGTCCGACCCAGTGTAAGACAACTTGGTTTGAGTCGCAGATCATGGGTCCTCCAGCAAGACAATGGTCTGGAGGCTTCACCAATGCCAAAGGGGCGACCAAGTATTAACTATGGGCCTTTATTGCTGCACATGATGTTTATTGTGTTTCTTCTTTGAAATTGTATCATGTAAAGCTTCTTTCACATCCATTAAAACAGATTTTTATCACTTCCGTTTTTGTAACAATAACGGATGCAACCGCATATATCCATTGGTCGGATCTGGTAGAAAACCTGACTGTATACATGAACACGCATCCGGTACTGCACGTTTTCTTGAGGATCCGCTATTTTACTGCCCGTCCACATGCTATATATTGATAGTATTCTAGCGGCTGCAGACCTCATTGTTTGTGGAATGAAGCAGTAAATTGTCTCTCAGCTCAGCAATACAGCTATTGACTGAAATTGGCTCTTCATCTTGCGTGTTTCATAGGTGTAGCCTATCAAAATGAGGGCAGAAGAAGAGTGGCACAGAGACGTCAGCGATTCTGATTGCCTCCTATTACTGCACGGTGAATGACACGTGGTGTAGTCTCTACTTTATTCCTGGAGCTGCGGAAACACTTTGACAAGTTTCCGGACTGTAGAACGTTTTGAAGAGCTGGTTGAACGCATCTGAGGATTAAAGAGAATCTGTCAGGTCAAAAATCCATATATCACATATCATTTTCTAATTCCTTTCTCTAAGATCTCTATTCATGTATTTCTATTATTTATACTTCCCTCCTATACTGTGTAAACTGCAAAATGGAATGAATATTTTATCTGTCCAGTCACAGTGAGTTCTCTTCTGCCCACTCCCCAAGGAATGAATATTCATGCATCACTACACTACCCTGCCCTCCTCTGGTCTGTATGCTGTGTGACTCATTGCAGAGCAGGAAGGAGGGGGGGGAGAAGGTGTGTGCTCTTGGCTGCTACTCTGACCTCTTCATGTCATGGTGTGCTCTGAGATATTCATATGTGATTATGAGCGCATTTGTTTGGCAGATACACACTTTACATGTATGCAGGAAAAGCAACCTTCATTTAATAGAAATCTTAGACACCACACAGTGCAAGACAAAACATGCCCCCCCCCCTCCCAGCACAGAGGGGTGGGACAGAACACCAGCTTGGGTGGGTATGGATATTTAGATAATACTTATACAGCTGGACTATTCGGCTGTGAAAGTAATGGAGAGGACTAATGCACCAGCTGCCTGCAGGGTGTGAAAATGCTTATAGCAAGGAAACTACAAATGGTACAATAATGATTTTACATGTCTTTAAAAGGTCTGCCCAGGCTCTCTTCAAGGGTACTAAAAGTATCTACTATATAATTGCCGTAGGCAAAATCGTGTCGGCCCCCGAAATCGCCGTGGCTATGTCACTATTGTGACGTCATCACGGCGAAGCATTGGCCGCGTAGCGGCCATTGCGAGCCGCTGGCCGAAAATAGAACCAGAGGCTCGGCCACAAAGCTAGCGATTTCCCGCTCAGGTAGCGCGAGCAATGGCCGCGAGGCCATTGCGAGTCGCTACCTCAGTCGCCGCACTTGCCGCAATTCCCCCTATACTTTCAATGGGGATCTATTGCGACTCGCCAGAGGCTCACTACAAAGCTACCGATTTCCTGCGAGTCGCTACCTCTGCCGCCGCACCTGCCGCAATTCCTCCTACATTTTCAATGGGGATCTATTGCGACTCGCTGTGTAGCGCGAGCAATGGCCGCGAGGCCATTGCGACTCGCTACACTTGCGGCGCGGTTGCGCTAATCCCCATAGAAAGTATAGGGCGACTTGCGGCAGGTGCGGCAAGTGCGATTTTGCACTTGCCACAGGTTTGCCCGCGAAAATTCCGTGGCAGACTCTGCTGTTGCTGGGTAGCAACCAATTTTGCCTACCAATCACCATACTCCCCTTTGTCTACCAATCACTATACTCCCCCCTGAAGCAATTTTATAGTGTGTACTTTAAGTTTTCCTCACAAATTATTCCTGCCTTGGTGATCCTGTGGGACGGACGTCGGCAATCCAGTGCTGGAACCTCATCCCTACAAGACATCCTTTTGGGCCAATATAATCGATTATTAATGATTATTAATTATTAATATCATTATTAATGTTAATATTAATTATTATTATTAATCGATTATGCCTTGGTGATCCTGTGGGACGGACGTCGGAAAACCAGTGCTGGAACCTCATCTCTACAAGATCAGCTAAGATATCTTTTTTACTTAATATAATTTAATATTCATTATGATTATTTATTAATATTATTATTATTAGTCTTAATATTAATTATTATTATTAATATAGTATTAATATTTTTATTATATATTGATATATTCATAATTATATATCTTTTTGGCCCAATATAATTGATTATTCATTATGATTATTTATTTAAATTATTATTATTAGTGTTAATATTAATTAGTATTATTAATCCATTATTAATATTATTGTTATATTGATATATTTATTATTATATATATATATATATATTTATATAGATATATGTATAATATATATATATACATTATATAGATTAATATATATAGATATATAGATATATATAGATGTCATATTACATATATGTATATGATTACTATATATATATATTGTATATTAATCTATATATATCAGCTAAAATATCTTTTTGGGCAATTTCATCGATTATTTATTGATATATTCATAATCTACTATATAATTGCTATAGATATATCTACTACATAATTGCCGTAGGCAAAATCGTGTCGGCCCCCGAAATCGCCGTGGCTATGTCACACTGTGACGTCACCACGCGCGACCAATGGCCGCGAAGCGGCCATTGCGAGTCGCTGGCCGAAAATAGAACCAGAGCCTCGGCCACAAACTTAGCGATTTACCGCTGAGGTAGCGCGAGCAATGGCCGCGAGGCCATTGCGAGTCGCTACCTCAGTTGTCGCAACTCCCCCTATACTTTCAATGGTAGCGCGAGCAATGGCCGCGAGGCCATTGCGAGTCGCTACTTCAGTTATCGCAACTCCCCCTATACTTTCAATGGGGATCTATTGCGACTCGCTGTGTAGCGCGAGCAATGGCCGCGAGGCCATTGCGAGTCGCTACACTTGCAGGTTGGTGTAAAGATGTCATTGGAATAATTGGATTATTATTTGAAAATCTACAAAAAAAATTAAAAATATTCTAGACACCCGATGCATTTGCATCGGGCTCACAGCTAGTCATACTGAAAAGTGAACTGACAGAGTCCCTTTAATTACCAAAAAGGCCCACATTTCCACAGTTATTTGTGCTGAGGAGCATCTTGTGTTAACACTAAGGTAAAGATGATTTGATAGTATCGCATCTTGATCAATAAACGCTAAGAAGAGAGATGTGACAGCTCTTAAAAGTCCACAATTGTGAGATGTCTTGCAGAGGGATGCCGCAGTCTGGAAATTGCCAAACCTTTGAAGCGTGATCACCGAACAATCAAGAGTTTCATGGCAAATAGCCAACAGGGTCGCAAGAAGCGTGAGGGCAAAAAAGGCGCAAAATAACTGTCCATGAACTGAGGAAAATCAAGCGTGAAGCTGCCAAGATGCCATTTGCCACCAGTTTTGCCATATTTCTGAGCTGCAACGTTACTGGAGTATCAGAAAGCACAAGGTGTGCCATACTCGGGGTCATGGCCAAGGTAAGGAAGGCTGAAAAACCACCACCTGAACAAGAAACATAAGATAAAACGTCAAGACTGGGCCAAGAAATATCTGAAGACTGATTCTTCAGGCTGACAGATCAGCACCATGGACAGCAGCACTGCACACAGGCTGACAGATCAGCACCATGGACAGCAGCACTGCACACACAGGCTGACAGATCAGCACCATGGAGAGCAGCACTGCACACACAGGCTGACAGATCAGCACCATGGACAGCAGCACTGCACACAGGCTGACAGATCAGCACCATGGACAGCAGCACTGCACACACAGGCTGACAGATCGGCACCATGGAGAGCAGCACTGCACACACAGGCTGACAGATCAGGACCATGGACAGCAGCACTGCACACACAGGCGGACAGATCGGCACCATGCAGAGCAGCACTGCACACACAGGCTGACAGATCAGCACCATGGAGAGCAGCACTGCACACACAGGCTGACAGATCAGCACCATGGAGAGCAGCACTGCACACACAGGCTGACAGATCCGAGCAGCACTGCACACACAGGCTGACAGATCAGCACCATGGAGAGCAGCACTGCACAAACAGGCTGACAGATCAGCACCATGGACAGCAGCACTGCACACACAGGCTGACAGATCAGCACCATGGACAGCAGCACCGCACACACAGGCTGACAGATCAGCACCATGGACAGCAGCACTGCACACACAGGCTGACAGATCAGCACCATGGAGAGCAGCACTGCACACACAGGCTGACAGATCAGCACCATGGAGAGCAGCACTGCACACACAGGCTGACAGATCAGGACCATGGAGAGCAGCACTGCACACACAGGCTGACAGATCAGCACCATGGAGAGCAGCACTGCACACACAGGCTGACAGATCAGCACCATGGAGAGCAGCACTGCACACACAGGCTGACAGATCAGCACCATGGACAGCAGCACTGCACACACAGGCTGACAGATCAGCACCATGGACAGCAGCACTGCACACACAGGCTGACAGATCAGCACCATGGAGAGCAGCACTGCACACACAGGCTGACAGATCAGCACCATGGAGAGCAGCACTGCACACACAGACTGACAGATCAGCACCATGGACAGCAGCACTGCACACACAGGCTGACAGATCAGCACCATGGACAGCAGCACTGCACACACAGGCTGACAGATCAGCACCATGGAAAGCAGCACTGCACACACAGGCTGACAGATCAGCACCATGGAGAGCAGCACTGCACACACAGGCTGACAGATCAGCACCATGGAGAGCAGCACTGCACACACAGGCTGACAGATCAGCACCATGGACAGCAGCACTGCACACACAGGCTGACAGATCAGCACCATGGACAGCAGCACTGCACACACAGGCTGACAGATCAGCAACATGGAGAGCAGCACTGCACACACAGGCTGACAGATCAGCACCATGGAGAGCAGCACTGCACACACAGGCTGACAGATCAGCACCATGGACGGCAGCACCGCACACACAGGCTGACAGATCAGCACCATGGACAGCAGCACCGCACACACAGGCTGACAGATCAGCACCATGGAGAGCAGCACTGCACACACAGGCTGACAGATCGGCAGCAGAAAACCGATCCTGCAAGAAACATAACCCTAAGAGCCTCATTATGATTTTTAAGTTTAGCTGCAGTATTTGTTCACTAAAACCAGAACTTTGCACCGGGTTTTGCACACAATTACCGCTGATTTATGAAAAATACTGATGTGTGAATGAGGTCTGAGAGGTACATATTGCACGCACAGCAGCAGCAGGATCCACCTCAGATGCACGGTTCTGACAGGTCACTGCGGGTCACAGCCAAATGGAGTGCAGGAATTGAAATCAATACACCCCCAATCCTTCTATACACTTCCATTGGTTGGGGGGATGGTCTTTGCAGCATTCTGGGCATGCTCAGTAGGTGTGCTGGATCTGTCACTAACGGATCTGGAAAGATCAGGCAAAAAAGAGATCCGGCACCCATTGACTAGCACTGCAGTGTATGCCGTGTTATGACGGATCCGGAAAATGCAGTATTTTTCTGGACATAAAACAACGATGCTACCTGCAATTTGTACAATTCCGGAAGTGACAGATTCGTCCGGATACGGCAGATAGAGGAGGCAACTGGAGGTCAACGCACATTACCGGACGTCCCTAGTAAATGGATTGGTCTCTAATGCAACATTTGGGTTTAAAAATAAAAGTGGATGTTAAAATATCCTAAGATGACAAACAATGTTTTATTGATTTATTACTGTGGACACTAAAAAATCCTGAGGATAGAATGACACTTTTCCATTTATGTCTGAAGATATTGCACAGTCTATGAAAAAAATGAAGGGAAGGAGAAGGGAGGGAGAAGGGGTGCCAATAATGATGAGCAGCGCGGTATATAAAGAATGTTCTCATTCACTGACTGCAAGCGGAGGTTATGAGAATGGTGTGTAATGGAGACACACGGGCAGTTAGAATGATGCAGAACTATTGGGGATCTGTGGATATAAGTCTGGAGATCGTCAGCCGGGTCAGGACTCTCCGGGACTCGTGCCGGTGGGAACCGCGCAGCTGTGGCCTCAGGATCATCCTTGGGGCCGAACGTTTCCTGCCAGGAAAAACAAGAGGTGATAAAAACCTGTGACTCCTCACTAATGGGACTCAGCACTTAAAGGAATTTTCCATTCTGCCCCATGAACTCAAGTTTTGCCTTGAACTGAAGATTTGAGTTACTACCGGGTTCCATATTGCGAGGCGATGTATCCATATAGGCAATGTATCCATAGCAACAAGAGTGACGGAGCGGGAACATTCCATGCAGAGGAGATATCGGACGTAACCGACCAGTCCACAACTGGGTGTTCTCGTTAGTTACAGACCTAGTCATAGACCCCCATACTGGTGGACTATCCTCAGCTCTCATGTCAAAGCATTTGCTGATAGTCCATCAGTATGGGGGTCTTTTATCAAATCCTTAGCTGAGGATAGCCTGTCAGTGTGGGGTCTGTATACACATGAGGATAGCCCATCAGTTTGGGGTCTGTATACACATGAGGATAGCCCACCAGTGTGGGGTTTGTATACACATGAGGATAGCCCATCAGTGTGGGGTCTGTATACACATGAGGATAGCCCTCCAGTGTGGGGTTTGTATACACATGAGGATAGCCCACCAGTTTGGGGTCTGTATACACAGGAAGATCTGTATATACGTTGGATCTGTTTACATACATGAGGATAGCCCTCCAGTGTATACACATGAGGATAGCCACCAGTGTGGGGTTTGTATACACATGAGGATAGCCCACCAGTTTGGGGTCTGTATACACAGGAAGATCTGTATATACGTTGGATCTGTTTACATACATGAGGATAGCCCACCAGTATGTGGTATTGAACTCAGGCTGAGGATAACCTATCAATGTGGGTTCTGTTTACACTCATGAGGATAGCCCATCAGTGTGGGGTCTGTTTACACACAAGGACAGCCCATCAGTATGTGGTATTGAATTCGAGCTGAGGATAGCCCATCAATGTGTTGTCTGATTACACACATAAGGATAGCCCACCAGTGAGGGTCTGTTTACACACATGAGGATAACCCATCAGTATGTGGTCTTCAATTCAGGCTGAGGATAGCCCATCAGTATGGATTCTGTATGCACATATCAGGATAGGTCATCAGTGTGGGGTCTCATTGAAGCCTCAGCTAAGGATAGCAGATCAGTGAGGGGTCTCTTTTCTAGACAATCTCTGATAGCCCATATTTGTTTGGTCTTTATACACATTAGGATAGCCCATCAGTGTGTGGTCTCAATAAAACCTCAGCTGAGGGGGTGTCTTGTTTCAAGGCCTCAACTGAGGATAGTTAGTAGTGTGGGGATCTTCATACACATATGAGGATATCGTGTCAGTGTGGGATCTCATACTGAAGACTCAGCTGAGGATAGGCCATGAGTGTGGGGTCTTGTATCAAGGCCTCGCCTGAGGATAGGCCATCAGTGTGGGGTCTTGTATTGAGACCTTGGCTGAGGATAGCCCATCAGTGTTGGGTCTTGTATTGAGGCCTTGGCTGAGGATAGCCCATCAGTGTTGGGTCTTGTATTGAGGCCTTGGCTGAGGATAGCCCATCAGTGTGGAGTCTTGTATTGAGGCTTTGGCTGAGGATAGCCCATCAGTGTGGGGTCTTGTATTGAGGCCTTGGCTGAGGATAGCCCATCAGTGTGGGGTCTTGTATTGAGGCCTTTGCTGAGGATAGCCCATCAGTGTTGGGTCTTGAATTGAGGCCTTGCCTGAGGATAGGCCATCAGTGTTGGGTCTTGTATTGAGACCTTGGCTGAGGATAGCCCATCAGTGTTGGGTCTTGTATTGAAGCTTTGGCTGAGGATAGCCCATCAGTGTTGGGTCTTGTATTGAGGCTTTGGCTGAGGATAGCCCATCAGTGTTGGTTCTTGTACTGAGGATTTGGCTGAGGATAGCCCATCAGTGTTGGGTCTTGTATTGAGGCTTTGGCTGAGGATAGCCCATCAGTGTTGGGTCTTGTATTGAGGCTTTGGCTGAGGATAGCCCATCAGTGTTGGGTCTTCTATTGAGGCCTTTGCTGAGGATAGCCCATCAGTGTTGGGTCTTGAATTGAGGCCTTGCCTGAGGATAGGCCATCAGTGTTGGGTCTTGTACTGAGACCTTGGCTGAGGATAGCCCATCAGTGTTGGGTCTTGTATTGAGGCCTTGGCTGAGGATAGCCCATCAGTGTTGGGTCTTGTATTGAGGCCTTGGCTGAGGATAGCCCATCAGTGTGGAGTCTTGTATTGAGGCTTTGGCTGAGGATAGCCCATCAGTGTGGGGTCTTGTATTGAGGCCTTGCCTGAGGATAGGCCATCAGTGTTGGGTCTTGTATTGAGACCTTGGCTGAGGATAGCCCATCAGTGTTGGGTCTTGTATTGAAGCTTTGGCTGAGGATAGCCCATCAGTGTTGGGTCTTGTATTGAGGCTTTGGCTGAGGATAGCCCATCAGTGTTGGTTCTTGTACTGAAGATTTGGCTGAGGATAGCCCATCAGTGTTGGGTCTTGTATTGAGGCTTTGGCTGAGGATAGCCCATCAGTGTTGGGTCTTGTATTGAGGCTTTGGCTGAGGATAGCCCATCAGTGTTGGGTCTTCTATTGAGGCCTTTGCTGAGGATAGCCCATCAGTGTTGGGTCTTGAATTGAGGCCTTGCCTGAGGATAGGCCATCAGTGTTGGGTCTTGTATTGAGACCTTGGCTGAGGATAGCCCATCAGTGTTGGGTCTTGTATTGAGGCCTTGGCTGAGGATAGCCCATCAGTGTTGGGTCTTGTATTGAGGCCTTGGCTGAGGATAGCCCATCAGTGTGGGGTCTTGAATTGAGGCCTTGGCTGAGGATAGCCCATCAGTGTTGGGTCTTGAATTGAGGCCTTGGCTGAGGATAACCCATCAGTGTTGGGTCTTGTATTGAGGCCTTGGCTGAGGATAACCCATCAGTGTGGGGTCTTGTATTGAACCCTTGGCTGAGGATAACCCATCAGTGTTGGATCTTGTATTGAGGCCTTGGCTGAGGATAGACCATCAGTGTTGGGTCTTGTATTGAGGCTTTGGCTGAGGATAGCCCATCAGTGTTGGGTCTTGTATTGAGGCTTTGGCTGAGGATAGCCCATCAGTGTTGGGTCTTGTATTGAGGCCTTGGTTGAGGATAGCCCATCAGTGTTGGATCTTGTATTGAGGCCTTGGCTGAGGATAGCCCATCAGTGTTGGGTCTTGTATTGAGGCCTTGGCTGAGGATAGCCCATCAGTGTTGGATGTTGTATTGAGGCCTTGGCTGAGGATAGCCCATCAGTGTTGGATCTTGTATTGAGGTCTTGGCTGAGGATAACCCATCAGTGTTGGATCTTGTATTGAGGCCTTGGCTGAGGGTAGCCCATCAGTGTGGGGTCTTGTATTGAGGCCTTGGCTGAGGATAGCCCATCAGTGTTGGATCTTGTATTGAGGCCTTGGCTGAGGATAGCCCATCAGTGTTGGGTCTTGTATTGAGGCCTTGGCTGAGGATAGCCCATCAGTGTTGGGTCTTGAATTGAGGCCTTGGCTGAGGATAGCCCATCAGTGTTGGGTCTTGCATTGAGGCCTTGGCTGAGGATAGACCATCAGTGCTGGGTCTTGTATTGAGGCCTTGGCTGAGGATAGCCCATCAGTGTTGGATCTTGTATTGAGGCCTTGGCTGAGGTTAACCCATCAGTGTTGGATCTTGTATTGAGGCCTTGGCTGAGGATAGCCCATCAGTGTGGGGTCTTGTATTGAGGCCTTGGCTGAGGATAGCCCATCAGTGTTGGATCTTGTATTGAGGCCTTGGCTGAGGATAGCCCATCAGTGTGGGGTCTTGTACTGAGGCCTTGGCTGAGGATAGCCCATCAGTGTTGGGGTCTTGTATTGAGACCTTGGCTGAGGATATCCCATCAGTGTTGGATCTTGCATTGAGGCCTTGGCTGAGGATAGCCCATCAGTGTTGGGTCTTGTATTGAGGCTTTGGCTGAGGATAGCCCATCAGTGTTGGGTCTTGTATTGAGGCTTTGGCTGAGGATAGCCCATCAGTGTTGGGTCTTCTATTGAGGCCTTTGCTGAGGATAGCCCATCAGTGTTGGGTCTTGAATTGAGGCCTTGCCTGAGGATAGGCCATCAGTGTTGGGTCTTGTATTGAGACCTTGGCTGAGGATAGCCCATCAGTGTTGGGTCTTGTATTGAGGCCTTGGCTGAGGATAGCCCATCAGTGTTGGGTCTTGTATTGAGGCCTTGGCTGAGGATAGCCCATCAGTGTGGGGTCTTGAATTGAGGCCTTGGCTGAGGATAGCCCATCAGTGTTGGGTCTTGAATTGAGGCCTTGGCTGAGGATAACCCATCAGTGTTGGGTCTTGTATTGAGGCCTTGGCTGAGGATAACCCATCAGTGTGGGGTCTTGTATTGAACCCTTGGCTGAGGATAACCCATCAGTGTTGGGTCTTGCATTGAGGCCTTGGCTGAGGATAGCCCATCAGTGTGGGGTCTTGCATTGAGGCCTTGGCTGAGGATAGCCCATCAGTTTGTGGTTTTTATATACATGAGGATATGCCCTGTCTGATTACTATACACTGAGGCGTCTTCCTATGAATGTCTTACTTTCCGCACACCTGTCCTGGGTCTCACTTGGTCACACAAGGTCTCACTTGGTCACACAAGGTAAACACGTTCTTATCTCCTCCGTGAGTAATGACTTCTAGGAAACAATTCTGCCATGTGGACGGGTCTCATTGGCTGGACCTATCTCCCCGGCACGGCTCACTATGGCAGAGAGTCAGATCTGCTCCCTATATAATGGGTGTTTAGGGTGAGGTGGGATCTGACACGTCATGATGATGAAGCTTGTGGTTCTCGCTCTCTGCCTGGCTTACGGTAAGTCACGGCTCCTTCTGCTTTGCTTTGCTCCCCTGTCCTCTATGTCCGGCGCTTGGTGACCATATTGTGCCTTACAGCCTACAGCTGCGGCGTTCCGGCCGTGCAGCCCATCCTGTCCAGAGTGGTGAACGGTCACGATGTGCGTGAACACAGCTGGCCATGGCAGGTACGGACTGTAGACAAGAGATGTCCCATGTCAAACTCAGAAGACCCCCCCTCACTCCAGGTTATCCTTCTTTTCCGTAGATTTCCCTGCAGTACCAAGGAAGCAGCGGGAACTGGGGCCACACCTGCGGCGGCACCCTGATCTCTGACCGATGGGTCCTGACTGCCGCCCACTGTATCAGGTATCAATCAAACTGGGGGGGGGGTCATTGACCTGGCATTCATAGGGTACAGCTTGGGTGGTCCGCCTCTCTATAGGGCAATATTGTGACCCCCTGATCCCTGGGTCTAATAATAATCTCCCGTCCTCCAGCTCCGGTCGCGTCTACAGAGTTCTGGTTGGAAAACACAATCTTCTGGAAGACGAGGAAGGATCCGCCGCCATCGGAACCGAGAAGATCTTCGTCCACGAGAAATACAGCTCCTTCCTCATCATCAGGTAGGTAACACCCCAGCTCCTGAGGGTCAGTAGCCCAGGGCCCCGCCATGTTCAGGGCCCCGCCATGTTCAGCGCCCACCAGGACTGCACTAATGCTCCACTATTTGCCTGAATTTCAGCAATGACATTGCCCTGATCAAGCTGGCCGAGCCTGCAAAGCTCAGCAACACCGTGCAGCCCGCCTGCATCCCAGCTGATGGCGCCATCCTGGCACACGACTTCCCCTGCTACGTCACCGGGTGGGGACGTCTGTACAGTAAGTAATGATAAGACTCCTCACATATACCATCAGGTGGTTACTAGTGTTTATTACCAACTCTTTGTCCTTCAGCCAACGGACCCATCGCTGACAATCTCCAGCAGGCTCTCCTCCCCGTGGTGGAACACGCCGTCTGCAGCAAGTCCGACTGGTGGAGCTTCCAAGTACGAGATACCATGATCTGCGCTGGAGGTGACGGAATCGTGTCTGGATGCAATGTAAGAAAATATCATTTACATTACTGAACCTGAACTACATCCTCTGTTATACTCCAGAGCTGCACTCACTATTCTACTGGTGCAGTCACTGTGTACATACATTACATTACTGATCCTGAGTTACCTCCTGTATTATACTCCAGAGCTGCACTCACTATTCTACTGGTGCAGTCACTGTGTACATACATTACATTACTGATCCTGAGTTACCTCCTGTATTATACTCCAGAGCTGCACTCACTATTCTGCTGGTGCAGTCACTGTGTACATACATTACATTACTGATCCTGAGTTACCTCCTGTATTATACTCCAGAGCTGCACTCACTATTCTGCTGGTGCAGTCACTGTGTACATACATTACTGATCCTGAGTTACCTCCTGTATTATACTGCAGAGCTGCACTCACTATTCTGCTGGTGCAGTCACTGTGTATATACATTACATTACTGATCCTGAGTTACCTCCTGTATTATACTCCAGAGCTGCACTCACTATTCTGCTGGTGCAGTCACTGTGTACATACATTACATTACTGATCCTGAGTTACCTCCTGTATTATACTCCAGAGCTGCATTTACTATTCTGCTGGTGGAGTCACTGTGTACATACATTACATTACTGATCCTGAGCTACATCCTCTGTTATCCTCCAGAGCTGCACTCACTATTCTGCTGGTGCAGTCACTGTGTACATACATTACATTACTGATCCTGAGTTACCTCCTGTATTATACTCCAGAGCTGCACTCACTATTCTGCTGGTGCAGTCACTGTGTACATACATTACATTACTGATCCTGAGTTACCTCCTGTATTATACTCCAGAGCTGCACTCACTATTCTGCTGGTGCAGTCACTGTATACATACATAACATTACTGATCCTGAGTTACCTCCTGTATTATACTTCAGAGCTGCACTCACTATTCTGCTGGTGCAGTCACTGTGTACATACATTACATTACTGATCCTGAGTTACCTCCTGTATTATACTGCAGAGCTGCACTCACTATTCTGCTGGTGCAGTCACTGTGTACATACATTACATTACTGATCCTGAGTTACCTCCTGTATTATACTACAGGGCTGCACTCACTATTCTGCTGGTGCAGTCACTGTGTACATACATTACATTACTGATCCTGAGTTACCTCCTGTATTATACTCCAGAGCTGCACTCACTATTCTGCTGGTGCAGTCACTGTGTACATACATTACATTACTGATCCTGAGTTACCTCCTGTATTATACTCCAGAGCTGCACTCACTATTCTGCTGGTGCAGTCACTGTGTACGTACATTACATTACTGATCCTGAGTTACCTCCTGTATTATACTCCAGAGCTGCACTCACTATTCTGCTGGTGCAGTCACTATGTACATACATTACATTACTGATCCTGAGTCACCTCCTGTATTATACTCCAGAGCTGCACTCACTATTCTGCTGGTGCAGTCACTGTGTATATACATTACATTACTGATCCTGAGTTACCTCCTGTATTATACTCCAGAGCTGCACTCACTATTCTGCTGGTGCAGTCACTGTGTACATACATTACATTACTGATCCTGAGTTACCTCCTGTATTATATTCCAGAGCTGCACTCACTATTCTGCTGGTGCAGTCACTGTGTACATACATTACATTACTGATCCTGAGTTACCTCCTGTATTATATTCCAGAGCTGCACTCACTATTCTGCTGGTGCAGTCACTGTGTACATACATTACATTACTGATCCTGAGTTACCGCCTGTATTATACTCCAGAGCTGCACTCACTATTCTGCTGGTGCAGTCACTGTGTACATACATTACATTACTGATCCTGAGTTACCTCCTGTA
Source organism: Allobates femoralis (assembly GCA_033576535.1). Lineage (NCBI taxonomy): Eukaryota > Metazoa > Chordata > Amphibia > Anura > Aromobatidae > Allobates > Allobates femoralis. Next base: position 53,009,182 of record JARQOC010000009.1, read on the forward strand.
TTATACTCCAGAGCTGCACTCACTATTCTGCTGGTGCAGTCACTGTATACATACATTACATTACTGATCCTGAGTTACCTCCTGTATTATACTCCAGAGCTGCACTCACTATTCTGCTGGTGCAGTCACTGTGTACATACATTACATTACTGATCCTGAGTTACCGCCTGTATTATACTCCAGAGCTGCACTCACTATTCTGCTGGTACATACATTATATCTCTCGTCTCATCGCAGGGTGACTCTGGTGGACCCCTGAACTGTCAGGCTCCTAACGGATCCTGGGAAGTCCACGGCATTGTCAGCTTCGGCTCTGGAGTCAGCTGTAACTATGAGAAGAAGCCGACCGTCTTCACCCGTGTTTCCGCCTACCTGGCCTGGATCAACGATGTGAGTGTCAGGCAGTGGCGCCACCTCTGGGGGGGTTGGGTACTTTGGGGGTCGCCCCTGCCATATCTGTCCTTTTATCCTCTATGATTGTACAGTGAAGGAAATAAGTATTTGACCCCTTGTTGATTTTGTAATTTGCCCCCTGACACAGACATGAACAGTCTATAATTTAAGGGTCGGTTAATTGTAACAGTGAGAGATAGAAGATCAAACATAAAATCCAGAAAATCACATTGTGTCAATGATATAAATGTATTTGGATTTTGTAGAGAGAAATAAGTATTTGATCCCTCTGGCAAACAAGACTTAATACTTGGTGGTGAACCCTTGGCAGCACAGCAGTCAGACTTTTCTTGTAGGTGATGATGAGGTTTTGCACATGTCAGGAGGGATTTTGCTCCACTCCTCTGTGCAGATCGTCTCTAAGTCATTAAGATTTTGAGGCTGTCACTTGACAGCTCGGAGCTTCTGCTCCTCCATAAGTTTTCTATGGGATGAAGGTCTGGAGACTGGCTAGGCCTCTCCATCACCTTAATGTGCTTCTTTTTGAGCCACCCCTTTGTTGTCTTGGCTGTATGTTTTGGGTCATTGTGGCGCTGGAAGACCAGGGGTGCAACGATCGCGGTCGCAGCCACAATGGGGCCCGGACGTACAGGGGCCCGATGCTGCCCTTTGCCCCAAGCGACCACCGATCCCTGCGCTGGGTGCCCACTTTACGTGGCTGAGTGGCACTGTGCGGCAGCTATGGAACCCATGTGTCAGGGAGAGGAGGGGAGGGTGGAGAGAGGTGCCTTCCACTTCCTATCGCTGCCGCAGCTCCCTTCGCTACCTCTTAGCACTGCCGGCTCTCCATCTGTGTTCCACTGTGGAACGCATTTAGCAGGCTGGTGCCGCCTCCTCGCATGTCCTCCTCCTGAGTCTTCTCTTTAGTTTTTGTAAGAATGCAGGTGTGGGGGAACCAGGAGAGGTCATTACAGATTTTTTTTTTCTTTAATAAGTTATTGTAAGGTGGCCAGAGGGCTATGGGAGGAGCGGGGTGCATGATACTATATGGAGAGGCTATGAGGATGCCCTATATGGAGAGTTGTAAGGCTGTACTATATGGAGAGTTATGAGGCTGCACTATGAGGCTGCAATATATGAAGAGATATGAGGCTGCATATATAAGGCTGCACTATATGAGGTTGCACTATATGGAGGGATATGAGGCTGCATTATGTGGAGAGCTATGAGGCTGCATATATAAGGTTGCACTATATGGAGGGTTATGAGGGTGCACTATGTGGAGAGATATGAGAGTGCATATATGAAGCTGCACTATATGGAGAGTTATGAGGCTGCACTATGTGGAGAGCTATGAGGCTGCATATACAAAGGTGCACTATATGAGACTTTTGAGGCTGCACTATATGGAAGTCTGAACATGCATTATACTGTATAGAGGTCTATGAGGCTGCATTATACCATATGGAGGTATGTGAGGCTGCATTATTCTATATGGAGGGTTGTGAGGCTGCATTATATTATATGGAGGACTATGAGGCTGCATTATACTATATGGAGGGATGTGAGGCTGCATTATTCTATATGGAGGGTTGTGAGGCTGTATTATATCATATGGAGGACTATGAGGCTGCATTATACTATATGTAGGATAATGGGGGTGCATTACAATAATTGAATGACTATTGGAGCTATCTTACGAATGTGGGACTATGGGATGCATTATAATACATAGAGGACTATGGGGGTACATTGTAATATATGGAAGAATATAGGGGTGCATTATAGTAATTGGAGGATTATGGTGGTGGGAGGAGGAAAACTATATACACCAGGACAGGGGACATATATACCACGATAAGGGCATATTCCAGCAGGAGGACCATATGTGGCAGGATGAGGGACATTAATACATAATGAAGGGGGAGAGAGGTCAATCTGTGAGTCTTTAAAGTATTTAGAACATTACATGAGGCGCATACATCTGACCGACATGTGCGCTGGGGGGGATGGGGGCAGGTCTAAATTTTGCACTGGGACCCACCAGACTTTGGTTACGCCACTGTGGAAGACCCAGCCACGACCCAGTTTTAATGTCCTGGCGGAGGGAAGGAGGTTGTCACTCAGGATTTTATGGTACATGGCTACATCCATTCGCCCATTGATGCGGTGAAGTAGTCCTGTGCTCTTAGCAGAGAAATACCCCCAAAACATGTTTCCCCCGTCATGCCTGACTGTGGGGAGGGTGTTCTTCTTTGGGTCATAGACAGCATTTCTCTTCCTCCAAACACAGTGAGATGAGTTAACACCAAAGAGCTCAGTGTCTGTCTCCTCTGAGCACAGCACCTTCTTCCAATCATCTTACAATCACCAAGGTGTCATTGGTAACTTCAGACGGGGGCAATGTGCCTTCTGGAGCAGGGGGACTGTGCGGCACTGCAGGATTTAATCCATTACGGTGTATTGTGTTACCAATGGTTTTCTTGGTGACAGTGGTCCCAGCTGCCTTGAGATCAGTAACAAGTTCCCCCCTGTGTAGATTTAGGCTGATCTCTCCCCTCCTCATGATCCTGGATCCCCCACGAGGTGAGATCTTACATGGAGCCCCAGATCGATGTGGATTGACCTCATTGTGTATTTCCTCCATTCTCTCCCTATTGTCCCCACAGTTGTCTCTTCTCCCCCGGCTTTGTCTTCCTTATGGTCGTGTAGCACATTCCGGCCTTGCGCAGGTCTAGGATCTTTTCCCTGACATCCTTACAAAGCTCTGTGCTCTTCCCATGTTGTAGAGGTTACAGGTGACTGATTCATTGTGTGGACAGGAGTCTTTATACAGGTGACAATGTAACACAGCTGTGTGTAATGCAGGAACCGGGGGATGAGGAGCCGATAACTGCTCTGTAGGGGACAGAACTCCTAATGGTTGAGAGGGGATCAAATACTTATTTCTCTCTAAAAAATGCAGATACATTTATATCATTGACACAATGTGATTTTCTAGATTTTATGTTTGATCTTCTATCTCTCACTGTTACAATTAACCGACCCTTAAAATTATAGACTGTTCATGTCTGTGTCAGGGGGCAAAGTACAAAATCAGCGAGGGGTCAAATACTTATTTCCCCCACTGTATCTACAGGACGTTACTGACACGTTGTTCCATTACTTCACATGTTATTGTTGTGTTTATTTACAGAAAATTGTCAACAACTAAGAAGAGACGACGTCCAGCGGCCGCAGATCACAGGAATATCCGATCATCACCTGATTAATGAGCGAAACTAATCATAACTGTGAAATAATAAAGAAACCTGAAATCTGAGCTGAACCTCGTGTATAGTGTTTATCTGCTGTATCTAATCCTATCCTGTGTGATACTGTCTGCTGAGCTGTGTATCTAATCCTCTCCTGTGTGATACTGTCTGCTGAGCCGTGTATCTAATCCTGTCCTGTGTGATACTGTCTGCTGAGCTGTGTATCTAATCCTCTCCTGTGTGATACTGTCTGCTGAGCTGTGTATCTAATCCTATCCTGTGTGATACTGTCTGCTGAGCTGTGTATCTAATCCTCTCCTGTGTGATACTGTCTGCTGAGCTGTGTATCTAATCCTCTCCTGTGTGATACTGTCTGCTGAGCTGTGTATCTAATCCTCTCCTGTGTGCTACTGTCTGCTGAGCTGTGTATCTAGTCCTGTATGATACTGTCTGCTGAGCTGTGTATCTAATCCTATCCTGTGTGATACTGTCTGCTGAGCCGTGTATCTAATCCTATCCTGTGTGAAACTGTCTGCTGAGCTGTGTATCTAATCCTATCTTGTGTGATACTGTCTGCTGAGCTGTGTATATAATCCTATCCTGTGTGATACTGTCTGCTGAGCTGTGTATCTAATCCTATCCTGTGTGATACTGTCTACTGAGCTGTGTATCTAATCCTCTCCTGTGTGATACTGTCTGCTGAGCTGTGTATCTAATCCTGTCCTGTGTGATACTGTCTGCTGAGCTGTGTATCTAATCCTATCCTGTGTGATACTGTCTGCTGAGCTGTGTATCTAATCCTATCCTGTGTGATACTGTCTGCTGAGCTGTGTATCTAATCCTATCCTGTGTGATACTGTCTGCTGAACTGTAACTAATCCTATCCTGTGTGATACTGTCTGCTGAGCTGTGTATCTAATCCTATCCAGTGTGATACTGTCTGCTGAGCTGTGTATCTAATCCTATCCAGTGTGATACTGTCTGCTGAACTGTAACTAATCCTATCCTGTGTGATACTGTCTGCTGAGCTGTGTATCTAATCCTATCCTGTGTGATACTGTCTGCTGAGCTGTGTATCTAATCCTCTCCTGTGTGATACTGTCTGCTGAGCTGTGTATCTAATCCTATCCCGTGTGATACTGTCTGCTGAGCCGTGTATCTAATCCTATCCTGTGTGAAACTGTCTGCTGAGCTGTGTATCTAATCCTATCCTGTGTGATACTGTCTGCTGAGCTGTGTATCTAATCCTATCATGTGTGATACTGTCTGCTGAGCTGTGTATCTAATCCTCTCCTGTGTGATACTGTCTGCTGAGCTGTGTATCTAATCCTGTCCTGTGTGATACTGTCTGCTGAGCTGTGTATCTAATCCTCTCCTGTGTGATACTGTCTGCTGAGCTGTGTATCTAATCCTATCCTGTGTGATACTGTCTGCTGAGCTGTGTATCTAATCCTCTCCTGTGTGATACTGTCTGCTGAGCTGTGTATCTAATCCTCTCCTGTGTGATACTGTCTGCTGAGCTGTGTATCTAATCCTCTCCTGTGTGCTACTGTCTGCTGAGCTGTGTATCTAGTCCTGTATGATACTGTCTGCTGAGCTGTGTATCTAATCCTATCCTGTGTGATACTGTCTGCTGAGCCGTGTATCTAATCCTATCCTGTGTGAAACTGTCTGCTGAGCTGTGTATCTAATCCTATCTTGTGTGATACTGTCTGCTGAGCTGTGTATATAATCCTATCCTGTGTGATACTGTCTGCTGAGCTGTGTATCTAATCCTATCCTGTGTGATACTGTCTACTGAGCTGTGTATCTAATCCTCTCCTGTGTGATACTGTCTGCTGAGCTGTGTATCTAATCCTGTCCTGTGTGATACTGTCTGCTGAGCTGTGTATCTAATCCTATCCTGTGTGATACTGTCTGCTGAGCTGTGTATCTAATCCTATCCTGTGTGATACTGTCTGCTGAGCTGTGTATCTAATCCTATCCTGTGTGATACTGTCTGCTGAACTGTAACTAATCCTATCCTGTGTGATACTGTCTGCTGAGCTGTGTATCTAATCCTATCCAGTGTGATACTGTCTGCTGAGCTGTGTATCTAATCCTATCCAGTGTGATACTGTCTGCTAAACTGTAACTAATCCTATCCTGTGTGATACTGTCTGCTGAGCTGTGTATCTAATCCTATCCTGTGTGATACTGTCTGCTGAGCTGTGTATCTAATCCTCATCCTGTGTGATACTGTCTGCTGAGCTGTGTATCTAATCCTATCCGTGTGATACTGTCTGCTGAGCCGTGTATCTAATCCTATCCTGTGTGAACTGTCTGCTGAGCTGTGTATCTAATCCTATCCTGTGTGATACTGTCTGCTGAGCTGTGTATCTAATCCTATCATGTGTGATACTGTCTGCTGAGCTGTGTATCTAATCCTCTCCTGTGTGATACTGTCTGCTGAGCTGTGTATCTAATCCTGTCCTGTGTGATACTGTCTGCTGAGCTGTGTATCTAATCCTCTCCTGTGTGATACTGTCTGCTGAGCTGTGTATCTAATCCTATCCTGTGTGATACTGTCTGCTGAGCTGTGTATCTAATCCTCTCCTGTGTGATACTGTCTGCTGAGCTGTGTATCTAATCCTCTCCTGTGTGATACTGTCTGCTGAGCTGTGTATCTAATCTCTCCTGTGTGCTACTGTCTGCTGAGCTGTGTATCTAGTCCTGTATGATACTGTCTGCTGAGCTGTGTATCTAATCCTATCCTGTGTGATACTGTCTGCTGAGCCGTGTATCTAATCCTATCCTGTGTGAAACTGTCTGCTGAGCTGTGTATCTAATCCTATCTTGTGTGATACTGTCTGCTGAGCTGTGTATATAATCCTATCCTGTGTGATACTGTCTGCTGAGCTGTGTATCTAATCCTATCCTGTGTGATACTGTCTACTGAGCTGTGTATCTAATCCTCTCCTGTGTGATACTGTCTGCTGAGCTGTGTATCTAATCCTGTCCTGTGTGATACTGTCTGCTGAGCTGTGTATCTAATCCTATCCTGTGTGATACTGTCTGCTGAGCTGTGTATCTAATCCTATCCTGTGTGATACTGTCTGCTGAGCTGTGTATCTAATCCTATCCTGTGTGATACTGTCTGCTGAACTGTAACTAATCCTATCCTGTGTGATACTGTCTGCTGAGCTGTGTATCTAATCCTATCCAGTGTGATACTGTCTGCTGAGCTGTGTATCTAATCCTATCCAGTGTGATACTGTCTGCTGAACTGTAACTAATCCTATCCTGTGTGATACTGTCTGCTGAGCTGTGTATCTAATCCTATCCTGTGTGATACTGTCTGCTGAGCTGTGTATCTAATCCTCTCCTGTGTGATACTGTCTGCTGAGCTGTGTATCTAATCCTATCCCGTGTGATACTGTCTGCTGAGCCGTGTATCTAATCCTATCCTGTGTGAAACTGTCTGCTGAGCTGTGTATCTAATCCTATCCTGTGTGATACTGTCTGCTGAGCTGTGTATCTAATCCTATCCTGTGTGATACTGTCTGCTGAGCTGTGTATCTAATCCTATCCTGAGTGATACTGTCTGCTGAGCTGTGTATCTAATCCTATCCAGTGTGATACTGTCTGCTGAGCTGTATCTAATCCTATCCTGTGTGATACTGTCTGCTGAGCTGTGTATCTAATCCTCTCCTGTGTGATACTGTCTGCTGAGCCGTGTATCTAATCCTATCCAGTGTGATACTGTCTGCTGAGCTGTATCTAATCCTATCCTGTGTGATACTGTCTGCTGAGCCGTGTATCTAATCCTATCTTGTGTGAAACTGTCTGCTGAGCTGTGTATCTAATCCTATCCTGTGTGATACTGTCTGCTGAGCTGTGTATCTAATCCTATCCTGTGTGATACTGTCTGCTGAACTGTAACTAATCCTATCCTGTGTGATACTGTCTGCTGAGCTGTGTATCTAATCCTATCCAGTGTGATACTGTCTGCTGAGCTGTGTATCTAATCCTATCCAGTGTGATACTGTCTGCTGAACTGTAACTAATCCTATCCTGTGTGATACTGTCTGCTGAGCTGTGTATCTAATCCTATCCTGTGTGATACTGTCTGCTGAGCTGTGTATCTAATCCTCTCCTGTGTGATACTGTCTGCTGAGCTGTGTATCTAATCCTATCCCGTGTGATACTGTCTGCTGAGCCGTGTATCTAATCCTATCCTGTGTGAAACTGTCTGCTGAGCTGTGTATCTAATCCTATCCTGTGTGATACTGTCTGCTGAGCTGTGTATCTAATCCTATCCTGTGTGATACTGTCTGCTGAGCTGTGTATCTAATCCTATCCTGAGTGATACTGTCTGCTGAGCTGTGTATCTAATCCTATCCAGTGTGATACTGTCTGCTGAGCTGTATCTAATCCTATCCTGTGTGATACTGTCTGCTGAGCTGTGTATCTAATCCTCTCCTGTGTGATACTGTCTGCTGAGCCGTGTATCTAATCCTATCCAGTGTGATACTGTCTGCTGAGCTGTATCTAATCCTATCCTGTGTGATACTGTCTGCTGAGCCGTGTATCTAATCCTATCTTGTGTGAAACTGTCTGCTGAGCTGTGTATCTAATCCTATCCTGTGTGATACTGTCTGCTGAGCTGTGTATCTAATCCTATCCTGTGTGAAACTGTCTGCTGAGCTGTGTATCTAATCCTATCCTGTGTGATACTGTCTGCTGAGCTGTGTATCTAATCCTATCCAGTGTGATACTGTCTGCTGAGCTGTATCTAATCCTATCCTGTGTGATACTTTCTGCTGACCTGTGTATCTAATCCTATCCGGTGTGATACTGTCTGCTGAGCTGTGTATCTAATCCTATCCAGTGTGATACAGTCTGCTGAGCTGTATCTAATCCTATCCTGTGTGATACTGTCTGCTGAGCCGTGTATCTAATCCTATCCTGTGTGAAACTGTCTGCTGAGCTGTGAATCTAATCCTATCCTGTGTGATACTGTCTGCTAAGCTGTGTATCTAATCCTATCCAGTGTGATACTGTCTGCTGAGCTGTATCTAATCCTATCCAGTGTGATACTGTCTGCTGAGCTGTATCTAATCCTATCCTGTGTGATACTGTCTGATGAGCTGTATCTAATCCTATCCTGTGTGATACTGTCTGCTGAGCTGTGTATCTAATCCTCTCCTTTGTGATACTGTCTGCTGAGCTGTGTATCTAATCCTATCCTGTGTGATACTGTCTGCTGAGCTGTATCTAATCCTATCCTGTGTGATACTGTCTGCTGAGCTGTGTATCTAATCCTATACAGTGTGATACTGTCTGCTGAGCTGTATCTAATCCTATCCAGTGTGATACTGTCTGCTGAGCTGTGTATCTAATCCTATCCAGTGTGATACTGTCTGCTGAGCTGTGTATCTAATCCTATCCTGTGTGATACTGTCTGCTGAGCTGTGTATCTAATCCTATCCAGTGTGATACTGTCTGCTGAGCTGTATCTAATCCTATCCTGTGTGATACTGTCTGCTGAGCTGTGTATCTATTCCTCTCCTGTGTGATACTGTCTGCTGAGCTGTGTATCTAATCCTATCCTGTGTGATAGTGTCTGCTGAGCTGTGTATCTAATCCTTTCCTGTGTGATACTGTCTGCTGAGCTGTGTATCTAATCCTCTCCTGTGTGATACTGTCTGCTGAGCAGTGTATCTAATCCTCTCCTGTGTGATACTGTCTGCTGAGCTGTGTATCTAATCCTATCCTGTGTGATACTGTCTGCTGAGCTGTGTATCTAATCCTCTCCTGTGTGATACTGTCTGCTGAGCTGTGTATCTAATCCTATCCTGTGTGATACTGTCTGCTAAGCCGTGTATCTAATCCTCGCCTGTGTGATACTGTCTGCTGAGCTGTGTATCTAATCCTATCCTGTGTGATACAGTCTGCTGAGCTGTGTATCTAATCCTATCCTGTGTGATACTGTCTGCTGAGCTGTGTATCTAATCCTATCCTGTGTGATACAGTCTGCTGAGCTGTGTATCTAATCCTATCCTGTGTGATACTGTCTGCTGAGCTGTGTATCTAATCCTATCCTGTGTGATACTGTCTGCTGAGCTGTGTATCTAATCCTCTCCTGTGTGATACTGTCTGCTGAGCTGTGTACCTAATCCTCTCCTGTGTGATACAGTCTGCTGAGCCGTGTATCTAATCCTATCCTGTGTGATACTGTCTGCTGAGCTGTGTATCTAATCCTATCCAGTGTGATACTGTCTGCTGAGCTGTATCTAATCCTATCCTGTGTGATGCTGTCTGCTGAGCTGTGTATCTAATCCTCTCCTATGTGATACTGTCTGCTGAGCTGTGTATCTAATCCTATCCTGTGTGATAGTGTCTGCTGAGCTGTGTATCTAAGCCTATCCTGTGTGATACTGTCTGCTGAGCTGTGTATGTAATCCTCTCCTGTGTGATACTGTCTGCTGAGCAGTGTATCTAATCCTCTCCTGTGTGATACTGTCTGCTGAGCTGTGTATCTAATCCTATCCTGTGTGATACTGTCTGCTGAGCTGTGTATCTAATCCTATCCTGTGTGATACTGTCTGCTGAGCTGTGTACCTAATCCTCTCCTGTGTGGTACTGTCTGCTGAACTGTGTATCTAATCCTATCCTGTGTGATACTGTCTGCTGAGCTGTGTATCTAATCCTATCCTGTGTGATACTGTCTGCTGAGCTGTGTATCTAATCCTCTCCTGTGTGATACTGTCTGCTGAGCTGTGTATCTAATCCTCTCCTGTGTGATACTGTCTGCTGAGCTGTGTATCTAATCCTATCCTGTGTGATACTGTCTGCTGAGCTGTGTATCTAATCCTATCCTGTGTGATACTGTCTGCTGAGCTGTGTATCTAATCCTTTACTGTGTGATACTGTTTGCTGAGCTGTGTATCTAATCCTATCCTGTGTGATACTGTCTGCTGAGCTGTTTATCTAATCCTCTCCTGTGTGATACTGTCTGCTGAGCTGTGTATCTAATCCTCTCCTGTGTGATACTGTTTGCTGAGCTGTGTATCTACATCTACATTGTCTGGTGGAACCCTAATGTATCTAGGTTTGTGATACTTGTCTGAATGAAGCACCAGTTTTTTATTGTCCTACATTATCACATTCTCCAGGTTCAATAAAATTAAGATTCTGAAACATCCATACAGTATAATACACCCCTCACTGTAAATGGAGAAAAGTAAGTGCCCCTGTCCCCCCCAGGAGCTTTCCTGACTTCCCATCCTTCATCCATTAAGATTTCCTCTCACTGGGATTAAATGGCCCAATACTGACCCCTGATAACAGCCGGAGCATGATCCTCCTCCACCATCTGTACAGAAGACACAATGCAGTCAGTGGGTTAACGTCCCCCATTCACCAAACTTAGACTCCTCCATCAGAGGCAGATAGAGCAGTATGATACGTCACTGCACAGAACATGTCTCCTACAGGGTCTAGTGGCATTACTCCGCTCCATCCGATGCTTGGCATTGTGCCTGGTGATATATAGCTGCAGCTGGTCGGCATTGTGCCTGGTGATATATAGCTGCAGCTGGTCGGCATTGTGCCTGGTGATGTACGGCTGCAGCTGCTCGGCATTGTGCCTGGTGATGTACGGCTGCAGCTGCTCAGCATTGTGCCTGGTGATATAGAGATGCAGCTGCTCGGCATTGTGCCTGGTGATGTACGGCTGCAGCTGCTCGGCATTGTGCCTGGTGATGTACGGCTGCAGCTGCTCAGCATTGTGCCTGGTGATGTAGAGATGCAGCTGCTCGGCATTGTGCCTGGTGATGTAGAGATGCAGCTGCTCAGCATTGTGCCTGGTGATGTAGAGATGCAGCTGCTCGGCATTGTGCCTGGTGATATAGAGATGCAGCTGCTCGGCATTGTGCCTGGTGATGTACGGCTGCAGCTGCTCGGCATTGTGCCTGAAATGTACAGCTGCAGCTGCTCAGATTGTGCCTGGTGATGTAGAGATGCAGCTGCTCAGCATTGTGCCTGGTGATGTACAGCTGCAGCTGTCGCATTATGCTGTGATTACGGCTGCAGCTGCTCGGCATTGTGCCTGGTGATGTTGCGGCTGCAGCTGCTCAGCATTGTACTTGACGATGTATGGCTGCAGCTGCTCGCCCATGAATCTCCCGGCGGTGCAGTGTTTGTGTTCATGTTACCATAGGAGGTCTGGACTCTGCAGTTATGGGGTCAGCAGAGCGGTGGGGACTTTTCTGCCCACTGCTCCTCAGCTCTCGGCCCCCCGCTCTGTAATATTACAGGGTCCGAGTTCCTGCAGTTCGTTCCACTTTCAATAATATCACTCACAGGAGATGGGGAACGAAATGTCATGAAGGGACTTGTTACTCCGGAGGCTCCTATTACAGGACGCGTTGGTATGAGTACGCTCTACACCATGGACCCTGTCACATGTCAGTAAAGGCAGACGACATGGTGGCGGGCCAGAGGTTATACATTTGGGGGCTCTATGGGGCTGGGTGAGCAGATATTATATCATCACACTGGGTATTCCAGAGAATAAACCACTAATAATTGACATTTCAGACCCCCAGAACAGTGACCCCCATGAAATATCCATCCCTGCTGCTTTATGCTGAGTGAGAGGAGGAGATGGAGCTCGAGTTCAGTATAAATCAGTGATGGACATCGGCCCTCCACCCTACCTGTCACTCACTGCACAGAACAATGAAGAAAGATGGAGGGCTATGAGGCTGCATTATACTATATGGAGGGCTGTGAGGATGCATTATACTATATGGAGGGCTATGAGGATGCATTATACTATATTGAGGGTTATGAGGCTGCGTTATACTATATTGAGGGCTATGAGGATGCATTATACTATATGGAGGGCTATGAGGCTGCATTATTCTATATGGAGGACTATGAGACTGCATTATTCTATATGGAAGACTATGAGACTGCATTATACTATATGGAAGACTATGAGACTGCAATATACTATATGGAGGGCTATGAGGCTGCGTTATGCTATATGGAGGGCTATGAGGCTGCATTATTCTATATGGAAGGCTGTGAGGCTGCATAATACTATATGAGGGCTATGAGGATGCATTATACTATATGGAAGGCAATGAGGATACATTATACTTAGGGATGGGCGAATACCGTTACTATTCGGAATCGCTATACCCGCAACGAGTAGGTAGCGGTACTCGCTACTTGTTGCGAGTATAGCGATTCCGAATACTTTTGCAGTGTATCAGTAGATGCACTGCAAAAGTCCTGTAAAAGAGAGAAAAAGTGGTTAAAAAATAAAAAAATCGGATACTCACCTTAACCGACGGCTGTACCGGGACCGGCCGATGCACGTCTATTCATGTTAAAGGACCTTTCACTCTCTCACCCAATCAGATGGCTGGGAGAGATCTGGCCAATCAGATGCCGCCACGTCACAATGACGTGATCGCTAGCGGCCACCTGATTGGCCAGATGGAAAGGTCCTCGGTGTACCTGAAAGGTCCTTTTCCATGAATAGCGTGCATCGGCCGGTCCGGTACAGCCGTCGGTTAAGGTGAGTATCCGATTTTTTTTATTTTTTAACAACTTTTTCTCTCTTTCACAGGACATTTGCAGTGTATCTACTAATACACTGCAAAAGTATTCGGTACTTGCTACTCCCGAGTAATCCTAATTTACTCGGCGAGTAGCGAGTACACGAATACTGCTACTATTCGGCGAGTTCCGAATAGTAGCGAGTATACTCTCCCATCCCTAATTATACTATATGGAGGGCTATGAGGATGTATTATACTATATGGAGGGCTATGAGGATGCATTATACTATATGGAGGGCTGCGAGGCTGCATTATACTATGTGGAGGGTTATGATGCTGCATTATTCTATATGGAGGGCTACAAGGCTGCATTATACTATATGGAGGGCTGCGAGGCTGCATTATACTATGTGGAGGGTTATGATGCTGCATTATTCTATATGGAGGGCTACAAGGCTGCATTATACTCTAAGGAGGATAATACGGATGTATTATAATTATTAAAGGACTGTGGGAGTGCATCATAACATAGAGGACTATGGGTTGACATTATATTATATGGAGGACTATGGGGGTGCATTGTACTATATGGAGGACTATGGGGGTGCATTATAACATAGAGGACTATGGGGTGCATTATACTATATGGAGGACTATTGGGGTGCATTATACTATATGGAGGACTATGAGGATGTATTATAATTGGAGGACTGTGGTGGCGGGATGAGGCAGACCATATATACCCGATAAGGGCATATTCCAGGAGGAGGACCATATGTAGCAGGATGAGGGACAGCAATACAAAATGAAGGGTCAATTTGTGAGTCCTTATAGGATTTAGAACATTATACAGGGCCCATCGGACTCTAGTTACACGAATGCTTTATGGGTTGTGTTGTACAGTGTTGTACCTCCTGGGTTGTGTTGTAAAATTTTGGACCTCCTGTGTTACCTCCTTTGAGCTTTGCATCAATGACCCCCCCCTCCTCCCTCCTCCGAGGAGCCTCTTTTCTCTGGTGGTCACATTACATAGGTCCTGACCCGCTCTATCCTCTATGTAGCTCTACTCCTCTATCCTCTATGATGTAGCTCCACTCCAGGTGTCATCATCTGACCTTGTCCATACTTTCCTATCTATGTAGTGCGATGGTTATAAAGGCCGTGGATATTTTTCGGCACTGAAGTATTTTTGCTCAAGGTCTAATTTGTATAGAAAATATTCCAACTGGTGGGAACGACCCCAGATACAGCGCACAGGACGGCTGTGCAAACAGCAGATAAGACGCCGCCATATATACACGAGCTGCAGAAGGAAGGCAACATTCTCTAAGATGATCCCACTGGTAGTAGCAGTGCTCCTGGTGGCCGGGGGTAAGTGGTAACAGTGTCCCTGGTGGCTGGGGGTAAGAAAACGGTGTTTGTGGCAGTGGAATGCTGTGCTCCTAGTTGGCTGGAGGTAGGAAGTAGCAGTGTTCATGGTGGCTAGTGTGTGGTAGCAGTGCTCCTATTGAATAGTGTTGGTAGCAGTGCTCCTACTGAATTGTGTTGGTTAGCAGTGCTCCTATTGAATAGTGTTGGTAGCAGTGCTCCTATTGAATAGTGTTGGTAGCAGTGCTCCTATTGAATAGTGTTGGTAGCAGTGCTCCTATTGAATAGTGTTGGTAGCAGTGCTCCTATGAATAGTGTTGGTAGCAGTGCTCCTATTGAATAGTGTTGGTAGCAGTGCTCCTACTGAATAGTGTTGGTTGCAGTGCTCCTATTGAATAGTGTTGGTAGCAGTGCTCCTATTGAATAGTGTTGGTTGCAGTGCTCCTATTGAATAGTGTTGGTAGCAGTGTCCTACTGAATAGTGTTGGTAGCAGTGCTCCTACTGAATAGTGTTGGTTGCAGTGCTCCTATTGAATAGTGTTGGTTGCAGTGCTCCTAGTGGCTGTGATAAGTACTAAGTGCATTCCTGTGAGTGTTGGTAGAAAGTGCTCCTGATGGTGGGAAGTAGCGCAGCAGTGTCCTGATGTGGAGGAGTATTGCAGCAGTGCTCCTCTGATGTGTTGGGGAGGGCAGTAGCAGCATGAATCTTGGTGTTTACGGGGGGGTGTATTAGCAGCAGTACTCCTGGTGATGGGGAGTAGTGTTGCAGTGCTCCTGATGGTTGGGGGAGGGCAGTAGCAGCTGTGATAATCTGGTTTTGGGGGGTGTATTAGTACAAGTACTCCTGGTGGTGGGGGAAGTAGAGCAGCAGTGGCTCCTGATGGTTGGAGGGGAGTAGTAGCAGCAGTGCTCCTGATGGTTGGGGGGGAATAGTAGCAGCAGTGTCCTTGGTTGGGGGGGGAGTATTTAGCAGCAGTACTCCTGGTGGTGGGGGAGTAGTAGCAGCAGTGCTCCTGATGGTTGGGGAGAGTATGCAGCAGTGCTCCTTATGGTTGGGGGGAGTAGTAGCAGCAGTGCTCTTGGTGGTGGGGGAGTAGTAGCAGCAGTGCTCCTGATGGTTGGGGGGGGATAGTAGCAGCAGTGCTCCTGGTGGTGGCGGAGTAGTAGCAGCTGTGCTCCTGATAGTTGGGGGGGAGTAGTATGCAGCAGTGCTCCTTATGGTTGGGGGGAGTAGTAGCAGCAGTGCTCCTTATGGTTGGGGGGAGTAGTAGCAGCAGTGCTCCTGATGGTTGGGGGGAGTAGTAGCAGCAGTGGCTCCTGATGGTTGGGGGGAGTAATAGCAGCAGTGCTCCTGATGGTTGGGGGTAGTAGTAGCAGCAGTTCTTCTGATGGTTGGGGGGATAGTAGCAGCAGTTCTTCTGATGGTTGGGGTGTAGTAGCAGCAGTGCTCCTTATAGTTGGGGGAGTAGTATCAGCAGTGCTCCTGATGGTTGGGGGAGTAGTAGCAGCAGTGCTCCTTGTAGTTGGGGAGAGTAGTATCAGCAGTGTTCCTTATGGTTGGAGGGGAGTAGTAGCAGCAGGGGTACTAATGTTTGGGGGTAATCAGTGTTAGTGCCCCTAGTGGCTGGGTTTAGTATTACAGAACACCTGGTACATTACAGTGTCTGGGTGAGAGCTGGGTCTTATGATCGCTGCTCTGCTGTGCTGTTGATCTATCTTAATTTTTCAGCCGCCCTTCAATAAACTCACTTTCCCCTTGTCTTGAGCAGCATCGGCTGTGGAGTCTCCACTATCAAGCCTTCATTGTCCCGAGTGTGTGAACGGTGATGAGGTTGTGCCCCACAGCTGGCCCTGGCAGGTGAGCCCAGCGCCACATATATCCACATATAGGTCACTGTCATTAATGCAGAGTTTTATTTATTCACTGGAAAACTGGCAATTCCCGAATATTCAGTAAATTATTGTCATTATTTCTGGCTCTTCAGGTGTCCTCCAGTACATCTACGGTGGATACTGGTATCACACGTGCGGGGCGAGCCTCATCTCACCCAGCTGGGTGCTGACCGCTGCCCACTGCATCAGGTAAGAAGGAAGCGATGGGGTTTATACCCAATTTATGTGCCCACCATAAAGAAAGGACATGGCCTTACACTCGCCCCCATGGCTTCTCCCTTTTTTTTTTCAGTTCCTCCAACACCTACCGCGTCATGTTGGGCAAACACAACTTTCGGGTGGCTGAGTCCGGTCAGAAGACCATCAGCGTCGTTAAACTGATCAACCACTCAAGATGGAACCCAAACAGACTCTCCTCAGGGTAACGGCTTCACGGCGTCCAATTTTATAAGTTGAAACATCAATTTCTATGGGTTGAATTGTGAGGTTGTCCCAGTCCCCAAGTAACTAGTATCAATATGATAAGGGCAAACCAGGTCTGATTTGCACCACTGACCATCAGTCACATGCCCGCACCAATCTGCCCCATTGACTGTATTCACCCTGTAGGTGTTGCTGGTCTAGAGGAGAAGTCAGAGCCAGAAACTATAGAGAGTGCAGGTTCCTACCCATCCACTAAGGTTAGAGTTACTGGGACTGCTGTTCAGCTATTAGAAAGCACCGTATCCAACTAATTCATTCAGCTTTCTGCTGGAAGCTGCCAGATATAGCTTTTGGTTTCCCTGTCTAGTCTCCTGGTTTGTATTGGTGTTTTTCCTGTTCTACCGTGACCTGCTTTTTGGATGCTTCTCCTGCCATGATTTTGTACCTTGCTGCCATCTTGGTCTTGACCCGGCTCCCTGACGGATCCTGATTATGTCCTTTTCCTGACCTCTCGACTTTGACCCTGCTTGGCGACGTTCCTGTCTGACAACGTGGATGGGTCCTGTATAGCCGAAGTCATTAACTCCTAGCTTCAGCCTATTGGAAAGCACCACACCTACTACCTTCAGCCTTCCATAGGAACAAGCTCCAGAACCCTGTTGTAAATCCAGATCCCTGTATAGGGGTTAAAGGGTTTCAGGGTTTTCTGGGGTTATACCCAATGGAGCGGCTTGTGCCAATTCTGTTCAAGATACCCTTTTGGACCACCCAATAGAAGGTGTGAACACGTCCTTGGCTTTACATTGCCCTGGGGTCAAGCTCACGACCAACCAAGGGAAAATTAGACCAGGCTGGAGCTTTAAGCAGGGCCCTTTGTCCCACAAGCAAGACTCATAATATATTATTTTCCTCCAGGTATGACATTTCTCTTCTGAAACTGGAACAACCGGTAGAATTTAGCGACACGATCCAGCCTGCATGCCTGCCCCCTGCTGGTACCATCCTGGCTCACAATGCCAACTGCTATGTCACTGGATGGGGCAATCTCCAAAGTAAGTGACATGGAGTGTTTGTAAAATTGCATCAATTTATTAATGGGTACTGAGGCACGTGCATGACCCCATGGCGGTTCCAGGGTGTTCTCCAAGTCTCTCTGGGGGTGCTGGCCTTAGCATCAGCATCACACGCAGGATTTATTTAACCGGTCTGACTGTCCTCTTCAAGACCCCTCCTTATACTCAGGGGTACGCAGACAGGTTGGATGGTTTTTAGGTCTCCCAGTCCTGGGAATGGTGCCTCAGCAATTTAAGCACTACAGGTGGAGATTTGCAGCATTTGGAGATCAGAAGGGTCATGAATGGACAGTCAGGGAATGTCGGCGTAGGTTCAACAAGATGATAATTGAGCTGATTCACTTATGAGACCTTCTACTATGTAAGACAGTAGATAAGGTAGGGAATGCACAGAGCAATAAGACAACACTACTCTCAGGGTCCTTAGCATCAGCATCCCACAAAGGATCTATCTTACTGGTCTCCTCAAGCCCCCTCCTTATACTCAGGGGTATGCAGACAGGTCGGATGGTTTTCAGGCCCCTCCAAACCTGGGAATGGTGCCTCAATGATTAAGGCACTACAGGGGGTGATTTCCAGCATTTGTAGAGTAGAGGGCTCATGAATGGACAGTCAGGAAATGTCAGCAGATATTCATCAAGATGATAACTGAGCTGATTCACTTATCAGACCTTCTGCAATGTAATTAAGACTCTAGATAAGACAAGGAATACACAGAGCAACAAGACAACACTCTGAAAAATCAGTAAAATATGAGCATAGACATAATGATACCCAACACACCATATCACACCTGCCTACTCTCCATAGCTATTCCCATGAGAGTCATTGTGTCTGACCCCATGGTGGTTCCATAGGATTGCATGTAAAAGTTTCAGGGAAACCCCAAATGATATACGTTTTTTTAATGAGACTTTTTATTGTGTGGTATCAAAAAGAATTTAGGAATTTGCTTGATAGGAGGATACAGAGGTGTAAAGTGAAGGCTTTGGGTCCTAATGGAAAATTTGCAGTAAAAGGACAGAAGACATGTCCACTCCGTGCTGCTGCTGAACACTTTCCAAAGGATGATCCTGGACACAATAGTGGAGATAAGTGTTTTTTATTCACCGCGTTTCATGGCCATTACAAGCTTTCCTTGAGGAGAGGAACAACAGTACTCTTCAGCAGCAGCACGGAGTAAACATGTCTTCTGTCCTCCATAGCTATTCCTCCTGAGAGGCGTTGTGTCTGACCCCATGGCGGTTCCACTAGAAAATATAATTATCATATTGAAGCATCTTCTTGTTTTTTTTCTTCCTTTTATAACGATTTCTATTTACGGTATTTCAGCTAACGGCCCGTCTCCTGACTCCCTGCAGCAAGGTCTTCTGCTGGTTGTGGACCACGCCACCTGCTCTCAGTCTGACTGGTGGGGTAGATCCGTTCAGACTAACATGATTTGTGCTGGCGGAGATGGCATCATTTCGAGCTGCTACGTAAGTTACTTTTTTTGTATTTCATAATAAGGCAAATCTTTTAACGTTATGACATCCAGAGCTGAATCCCAGGTTCTGCCGGACAACAGTTGTAATAATGAAGACTAATTATACACCTGTAGCAACTTGGCACCAAGCCTCATACAAGGAACAGCGGCGGCAGAGAGATCTAAGCTGCCGCATCCTGAGTGCTAATAGAAATCCAGCAGAATTATGAATGCAGCTCTGGATGTGACTGTGGAGTTATGGAGGTGCAGAAGAGACAATTAGTCATAAGTGTCACAAACACGCAGCTCTCTGGCGCCCCCTTATCCTACTGGCCAATTAAGGTATTGACAGAAAATAAGGAAATGAGCAGCTGCTTTGAATTATGAATAATATTGAGATGCTCGATGTGGCAGAATATATAGATATCAAGGTTTCCAGCTAGGAATATATATAAAATATATATATCTCGGTCCAGTCAATAACACATAACTACAAAAATTATGCTGATCACTGTTTTGGTAACGTAAGGCTCTAAGGGGTTGTAGTTTTTCGTCACACAGCAAGAAGAACGACGCTATTAATTTTGATTTAATACAAAGATTTGGCAGTGTTTACAAAACAGTTAATTCTGACAGTTATCAATTTCTCCTTTTGTCCATATCTTTGGCCTTGAAGGTCACAGGCCAAAGATATCAGGATCATTTTTCTGCTTACGATTTTATCCTTTTATTGAGACCAAACATCATACGCCTGTGATTTGCTGATAGGCAGAAATTAATTTATAAGGATTCCGGCACCCCTCAGTGCAGCAGAATGGTGATTTGCGTTCACCAAGATGTATGGACTCTGAAAATATAACTTTCATAAATCTGGTACTATTGGGTGTAAGAAATCCAACTTACTATGTTTTCAGGTGAGAGAATAAAGGAAAACATTCTTCTCTTTCCCCTCCAAACCTAATCTGATACATTTTTCAGGGTTATAAAACTAGCATCCTTAGGCTTGTACTAATTGGCTGAAGGGAGCGGAAGTGAGAGAGAGGAGAAAGTTGTAAAAATGGAGTTCTAGACAAATGGAAGATATGTTGATATTTTCCTGACAATAAGTGATTGTGTGGTTGCAGACCACTCGCCCATCACATGAATTTGATCTTTCAGGGGGATTCTGGAGGACCCTTGAACTGCCTGAATGACCAAGGTGCCTGGGAAGTCCATGGTGTGGTCAGTTTTGGTTCCTCCCTCGGATGTAACTACTACAAGAAGCCGTCCGTCTTCTCCCGTGTCTCCGAATTCAACAGCTGGATCAGTTCGGTAAGTGCCAAACGATCCAAGGAAAAACAACCAAAGCAACCAATCACATCGCTGCATCCAACCCGAGCAGCGATCTGATTGGTTGCATCCAGTTTACATAGATTGTTACAATGTATCCATCTGACATTAACCCCTCATTCTCTGTTCTGCATCAGACAATTGCAGCAAACTAAAGTCAAGAAATGTCTACCCCCCCACCCGGGAATCAACGATTATAACGTGATCAATGCAAATAATAGAAAATCCTGAAAAATTCACATCTTACTGATTTTTTTGTTTTTTTTTTGTATCCTGTTAAATAAAAAAATAAAATGAATATCAAAATCACAGTGGTTGTGAGTGCATTATTCTGTTTAATCATCTGTGATCAGAGGGTAAACCTGGCAGTAAGTGACTTGATTTACATGCAGCGCCCCCAGAGGATAAGTGAAGAATTACACAGAAATCAGTGACATGAATGGACTGTTCCTGAAAGCTGACCCTTAAAGAAAGAGGACAGATGAGGGCCCTGATAATGGGACCCCTCCTTTATTAACACTGAATTCACTATTGGGTTCTGAGCTCCTTTAAGGATTTTAAAAGCAATGTGCCCAAATGAAAAAAAAAGATATAAAATATTTACAAAATAAGAGGGGTGTACTAACTATTGTGACATACTGTGAAAATTCTCTGCAGCCCTGACCCCATATAAGAATGCTCTGCAGCCCTGACCTCATATAAGAATGCTCTGCAGCCCTGACCTCATATAAGAATGCTCTGCAGCCCTAACCCCATATGAGAATGCTCTGCAGCCCTGACCCCATATAAGAATGCTCTGCAGCCCTGACCTCATATAAGAATGCTCTGCAGCCCTGACCTCATATAACAATGCTCTGCAGCCCTGACCCCATATAAGAATGCTCTGCAGCCCTGACCTCATATAAGAATGCTCTGCAGCCCTGACCCCATATGAGAATGCTCTGCAGCCCTGACACTATATAAGAAAGCTCTGCAGCCCTGACCCCATATAAGAATGCTCTGCAGCCCTGACCCCATATAAGAATGCTCTGCAGCCCTGACCTCATATAAGAATGCTCTGCAGCCCTGACCTCATATAACAATGCTCTGCAGCCCTGACCCCATATAAGAATGCTCTGCAGCCCTGACCTCATATAAGAATGCTCTGCAGCCCTGACCCCATATGAGAATGCTCTGCAGCCCTGACACTATATAAGAAAGCTCTGCAGCCCTGACCCCATATAAGAATGCTCTGCAGCCCTGACCCCATATAAGAATGCTCTGCAGCCCTGACCCCATATAAGAATGCTCTGCAGCCCTGACCCCATATAAGAATGCTCTGCAGCACTGACCCCATATAAGAATGCTCTGCAGCCCTGACCTCATATAACAATGCTCTGCAGCCCTGACCTCATATAAGAATGCTCTGCAGCCCTGACCCCATATAAGAATGCTCTCCAGCCCTGACCTCATATAAGAATGCTCTGCAGCCCTGACCCCATATAAGAATGCTCTGCAGCCCTGACCCCATATAAGAATGCTCTGCAGTCCTGACCCCATATAAGAATGCTCTACAGCCCTGACCCCATATAAGAATGCTCTGCAGCCCTGACCTCATATAACAATGCTCTGCAGCCCTGACCCCATATAAGAAAGCTCTGCAGCCCTGACCTCATATAAGAATGCTCTGCAGCCCTGACCCCATATAAGAATGCTCTGCAGCCCTGACCTCATATAAGAATGCTCTGCAGCCCTAACCCCATATAAGAATGCTCTGCAGGCCTGACACTATATAACAATGCTCTGCAGCCCTGACCCCATATAAGAATGCTCTGCAGCCCTGACCTCATATAAGAATGCTCTGCAGTCCTGACCCCATATAAGAATGCTCTGCAGCCCTGACCTCATATAAGAATGCTCTGCAGCCCTGACCCCATATAAGAATGCTCTACAGCCCTGACCTCATATAAGAATGCTCTGCAGCCCTGACCCCATATAAGAATGGTCTGCAGCCCTGACCGCATATAAGAATGCTCTGCAGTCCTGACCCCATATAAGAAAGCTCTGCAGCCCTGACCTCATATAAGAATGCTCTATAGCCCTGACCCCATATAAGAATGCTCTGCAGTCCTGACCCCATATAAGAATGCTCTGCAGCCCTGACCGCATATAAGAAAGCTCTGCAGCCCTGACCTCATATAAGAATGCTCTGCAGCTCTGACCCCATATAAGAATGCTCTGCAGCCCTGACTCCATATAAGAATGCTCTGCAGCCCTGACCTCATATAAGAATTCTCTGCAGCCCTGACCCCATATAAGAATGCTCTGCAGCCCTGACCCCATATAAGAATGCTCTGCAGCCCTGACCCCATATAAGAATGCTCTGCAGCCCTGACCCCATATAAGAATGCTCTGCAGCTCTGACCTCATATAAGAATGCTCTGCAGCTCTGACCTCATATAAGAATGCTCTATAGCCCTGACCTCATATAAGAATGCTCTGCAGCCCTGACCTCATATAAGAATGCTCTATAGCCCTGACCTCATATAAGAATGCTCTGCAGCCCTGACCTCATATAAGAATGCTCTGCAGCCCTGACCTCATATAAGAATGGTCTGCAGCCCTGACCCCATATAAGAATGCTCTGCAGCCCTGACCGCATATAAGAAAGCTCTGCAGCCCTGACCCCATATAAGAATGCTCTGCAGCCCTGACCCCATATAAGAATGCTCTGCAGCCCTGACCCCATATAAGAATGCTCTATAGCCCTGACCCCATATAAGAATGCTCTGCAGCCCTGACCCCATATAAGAATGCTCTATAGCCCTGACCCCATATAAGAATGCTCTATAGCCCTGACCCCATATAAGAATGCTCTATAGCCCTGACCTCATATAAGAATGCTCTGCAGCCCTGACCTCATATAAGAATGCTCTGCAGCCCTGACCTCATATAAGAAAGCTCTGCAGCACTGACCTCATATAAGAATGCTCTGCAGCCCTGACCTCATATAAGAATGCTCTGCAGCCCTGACCCCATATAAGAATGCTCTGCAGCCCTGACCTCATATAAGAATGCTCTGCAGCCCTGACCTCATATAAGAATGCTCTGCAGTCCTGACCCCATATAAGAATGCTCTGCAGTCCTGACCCCATATAAGAATGCTCTATAGCCCTGACCCCATATAAGAATGCTCTGCAGCCCTGACCCCATATAAGAATGCTCTGCAGCCCTGACCTCATATAAGAATGCTCTGCTGCCCTGACCTCATATAAGAATGCTCTGCAGCCCTGACCTCATATAAGAATGCTCTGCAGCCCTGACCTCATATAAGAATGCTCTGCAGCCCTGACCTCATATAAGAATGCTCTGCAGTCCTGACCCCATATAAGAATGCTCTGCAGTCCTGACCCCATATAAGAATGCTCTATAGCCCTGACCCCATATAAGAATGCTCTGCAGCCCTGACCCCATATAAGAATGCTCTGCAGCCCTGACCTCATATAAGAATGCTCTGCTGCCCTGACCTCATATAAGAATGCTCTGCAGCCCTGACCTCATATAAGAATGCTCTGCAGCCCTGACCTCATATAAGAATGCTCTGCAGCCCTGACCTCATATAAGAATGCTCTGCAGTCCTGACCCCATATAAGAATGCTGTCAGCCACATGTCCTCACTGCGCATGCTCCCAGATAAGACAGCATGTTCAGAAAAAGACAGCTTCCCTTCTGTCACATAGGACGCATGCGCAGGTAGGTGACTCTTTAATGCGCATGACTTAACATTCTTCTGTCACCTAGTACGCATGCGCATTTCGATGATTCCAACTACGCATGCTCATCTTAATTTAGCTATACCGCGCAGGCGCTGATACGTGACTTTACTGCGCAGGCTCAGAATTGCGAATGTGTTTTGCGCAGGCGTAGACAAGAGCTTCTTTACTGCGCATGCTCAGATTGGTGACTGTGTACCGCGCAGGCGCGGCGCCCTGGTTTTGATTGGCCGCTGTGTGGTGATCGGGCCGAGCTTCTCCGGTCGCCATGACGCTCTTTCATTTCGGTAACTGCTTCGCTTTGGCTTATTTCCCGTATTTCATCACGTACAAATGCAGCGGACTGTGAGTACCGGAGACCGGGAGGAGGGTGCGGGGCCCGGGGTGTGTGTACCGGGAGGAGGAGGAGGAGGAGGGTGCGGGGCCCGGGCTGTGTGTACCGGGAGGAGGAGGAGGGTGCGGGGCCCGGGCTGTGTGTACCGGGAGGAGGAGGAGGGTGCGGGGCCCGGGCTGTGTGTACCGGGAGGAGGAGGAGGAGGGTGCGGGGCCCGGGCTGTGTGTACCGGGAGGAGGAGGGTGCGGGGCCCGGGCTGTGTGTACCGGGAGGAGGAGGAGGAGGTGCGGGGCCCGGGCTGTGTGTACCGGGAGGAGGAGGAGGAGGGTGCGGGGCCCGGGCTGTGTGTACCGGAGGAGGAGGAGGAGGAGGAGGAGGGTGCGGGGCCCGGGCTGTGTGTACCGGGAGGAGGAGGAGGGTGCGGGGCCCGGGCTGTGTGTACCGGGAGGAGGAGGGTGCGGGGCCCGGGCTGTGTGTACCGGGAGGAGGAGGGTGCGGGGCCCGGGCTGTGTGTACCGGGAGGAGGAGGGTGCGGGGCCCGGGCTGTGTGTACCGGGAGGAGGAGGGTGCGGGGCCCGGGCTGTGTGTACCGGAGAGGAGGAGGAGGAGGGTGCGGGGCCCGGGCTGTGTGTACCGGGAGGAGGAGGAGGAGGGTGCGGGGCCGGGCTGTGTGTACCGGGAGGAGGAGGAGGAGGAGGGTGCGGGGCCCGGGCTGTGTGTACCGGGAGGGAGGAGGGAGGAGGAGGGTGCGGGGCCCGGGCTGTGTGTACCGGGAGGAGGAGGAGGAGGGTGCGGGGCCCGGGCTGTGTGTACCGGGAGGAGGAGGAGGGTGCGGGGCCCGGGCTGTGTGTACCGAGGAGGAGGAGGAGGAGGGTGCGGGGCCCGGGCTGTGTGTACCGGGGAGGAGGAGGAGGGTGCGGGGCCCGGGCTGTGTGTACCGGGAGGAGGAGGAGGGTGCGGGCCGGGCTGTGTGTACGGGGAGGAGGGGTGCGGGGCCCGGGCTGTGTGTACCGGGAGGAGGAGGAGGAGGGTGCGGGGCCCGGGCTGTGTGTACCGGGAGGAGAGGAGGAGGGAGGGTGCGGGGCCCGGGCTGTGTGTACCGGGAGGAGGAGGATGGAGGTGCGGGGCCCGGGCTGTGTGGTACGGGAGGAGGGAGGAGGGTGCGGGGCCCGGGCTGTTGTCGTAGAGGATGGGGGAGGGGAGGAGGAGTGGGGGGGCCCGGGCTGTGTGTACCGGGAGGAGGAGGGAGGGTGCGGGGCCCGGGCTGTGTGTACCGGGAGGAGGAGGAGGGTGCGGGGCCCGGGCTGTGTGTACCGGGAGGAGGAGGAGGAGGGTGCGGGGCCCGGGCTGTGTGTACCGGGAGGAGGGAGGGTGCGGGCCGGTGTTGTACGGGAGGAGGGGGTGCGGGGCCCGGGCTGTGTGTACCGGGAGGAGGAGGAGGAGGTGCGGGGCCCGGGCTGTGTGTACCGGGAGGAGGAGGAGGAGGGTGCGGGGGCCCGGGCTGTGTGTACCGGGGAGGAGGAGGAGGGTGCGGGGCCCGGGCTGTGTGTACGGAGAGGAGGAGGGGGTGCGGGGCCGGGTGTGTGTACCGGAGGAGGAGGAGGAGGGTGCGGGGCCGGGCTGTGTGTACCGGGAGGAGGAGGAGGAGGAGGGTGCGGGGCCCGGGCTGTGTGTGTACCGGGAGGAGGAGGAGGAGGGTGCGGGGCCCGGGCTGTGTGTACCGGGAGGAGGAGGAGGAGGTGCGGGGCCCGGGCTGTGTGTACCGGGGGAGGAGGAGGAGGGTGCGGGGCCCGGGCTGTGTGTACCGGGAGGAGGAGGAGGAGGGTGCGGGGCCCGGCTGTGTGTACCGGAGGAGGGAGGAGGGTGCGGGGCCCGGGCTGTGTGTACCGGGAGGAGGAGGAGGGTGCGGGCCCGGGCTGTGTGTACCGGGGGAGGAGGAGGAGGGTGCGGGGCCCGGGTGTGTGTACCGGGGAGGAGGAGGAGGAGGAGGGTGCGGGGCCCGGGCTGTGTGTACCCGGGAGGAGGAGGGAGGTCGGGGTGCGGAGGGCGGGCGGGCTGTGTGTACCGGGAGGAGGAGGAGGAGGGTGCGGGGCCCGGGCTGTGTGTACCGGGGAGGAGGAGGAGGGTGCGGGGCCCGGGCTGTGTGTACCGGGAGGAGGAGGAGGAGGTGCGGGGCCGGGCTGTGTGTACGGGAGGAGGAGGAGGGGTGCGGGGCCCGGGCTGTGTGTACCGGGAGGAGGAGGGTGCGGGGCCCGGGTGTGTGTACCGGGAGGAGGAGGAGGGTGCGGGGCCCGGGCTGTGTGTACGCGAGGAGGGGAGGAGGGTGCGGGGGCCCGGGCTGTGTGTACCGGGAGGAGGAGGGGGGGTGCGGGGCCCGGGCTGTGTGTACCGGGAGGAGGAGGAGGAGGGTGCGGGGCCGGGCTGTGTGTACCGGGAGGAGGGGAGGAGGGTGCGGGGCCGGGCTGTGTTGTACCGGAGGAGGAGGAGGAGGGTGCGGGGCCCGGGCTGTGTGTACGGAGGAGGAGGAGGAGGGTGCGGGGCCGGGCTGTGTGTACGGAGGAGGGAGGAGGGTGCGGGGCCCGGGCTGTGTGTACCGGGGAGGAGGGGGGGGAGGAGGAGGAGGAGGGTGCGGGGCCCGGGCTGTGTGTACCGGGAGGAGGAGGAGGAGGGTGCGGGGCCCGGGCTGTGTGTACCGGGAGGAGGAGGGGCGGGCGTGGGTAGGTGGAGGGGTGGGGCCCGGGCTGTGTGTACCGGGAGGAGGAGGAGGAGGGTGCGGGGCCCGGGCTGTGTGTACCGGGAGAGGAGGAGGAGGGTGCGGGGCCCGGGCTGTGTGTACCGGGAGGAGGAGGAGGAGGGTGCGGGCCCGGGCTGTGGTACGAATGCGGGCCGGGCTGTGTGTACGGGAGGAGGAGGGGAGGGTGCGGGGCCCGGGCTGTGTGTACCGGGAGGAGGAGGGTGCGGGCCGGGTGTGTGTACCGGGAGGAGGAGGTGGTGGGCCCGGGCTGTGTGTACCGGGAGGAGGAGGAGGAGGTGCGGGGCCCGGGCTGTGTGTACCGGGAGGAGGAGGAGGGGGTGCGGGGCCCGGGCTGTGTGTACGCGGGGAGGAGGAGGAGGAGGGTGCGGGGCCCGGGCTGTGTGTACCGGGAGGAGGAGGAGGGTGCGGGGCCCGGGCTGTGTGTACCGGGAGGAGGAGGAGGGTGCGGGGCCGGGCTGTGTGTACCGGGAGGAGGAGGAGGGTGCGGGGCCCGGGCTGTGTGTACCGGGAGGAGGAGGAGGGTGCGGGGCCCGGGCTGTGTGTACCGGGAGGAGGGTGAGGGGGCCCGGGCTGTGAGTACCGGGAGGAGGAGGAGGGTGCGGGGCCCGGGCCGTGTGTACCGGGAGGAGGCGGAGGAGGAGGGTGCGGGGCCCGGGCTGTGTGTACCGGGAGGAGGGTGAGGGGCCCGGGCTGTGAGTGTCGGGAGGAGGAGGAGGGTGCGGGGCCCGGGCCGTGTGTACCGGGAGGAGGGGGAGGAGGAGGGTGCGGGGCCCGGGCTGTGTGTACCGGGAGGAGGGTGAGGGGCCCGGGCTGTGAGTGTCGGGAGGAGGAGGAGGAGGGTGCGGGGCCCGGGCTGTGTGTACCGGGAGGAGGGTGAGGGGCCGGGCTGTGAGTGTCGGGAGGAGGAGGAGGGTGCGGGGCCCGGGCTGTGTGTACCGGGAGGAGGGTGAGGGGCCCGGGCTGTGAGTGTCGGGAGGAGGAGGAGGGTGCGGGGCCCGGGCTGTGTGTAACGGGAGGAGGAGGAAGAGGTTGCAGGTTCCCGGGCTGTGAGTACCGGGAGGAGGAGGAAGAGGTTGCAGGTCCCCGGGCAGTGTGGAGGGTGCGGGTTCGCCCCGGGCCGTGTGTAGGGTGCGGGTTCGCCCGGGCTGTGTGGAGGGTGCGGGTTCGCCCGGGCTGTGTGTAGGGTGTGGGCCCCGGGCTGTCACTCACTCTCTGTGTCCCCCAGGTCGGAGTACAGCGCCTTCTGGAGATGCGTCCAGGCCGGAGCCACCTACCTGTGTGTGCAGCTCTGCAAGGTGAGAGGGCGAGGGAGGAGGGTGCTGGTGCTGCCAGGGGGTAGATATGTGATGGCACTGGGGGCCAGTATTGGGGGCAGCAGTGACAGGTGACACAGGGGGCTGCATGGTACTATGGTCACATAGGGGGCAGATTGTCATTTCTGGTTGGAGTGATCCAGTAAGTGGGGACCGGGGCAGAAGTAATGGGGCAGCGGACGAGCCACCCCTCCTAGTCTCCAGGTACAGGGGGTCGGGGCTGTGATGAGTCACCCCTCCTAGTCTCCAGGTACAGGGGGGTCGGGGCTGTGATGAGTCACCTCTCATAGTCTCCAGGTACAGGGGGGTCGGGGCTGTGATGAGTCACCTCTCATAGTCTCCAGGTACAGGGGGGTCGGGGCTGTGATGAGTCACCTCTCATAGTCTCCAGGTACAGGGGGGTCGGGGCTGTGATGAGTCACCTCTCATAGTCTCTAGGTACAGGGGGGTCGGGGCTGTGATGAGTCACCTCTCATAGTCTCTAGGTACAGGGGGGTCGGGGCTGTGATGAGTCACCTCTCATAGTCTCCAGGTACAGGGGGGTCGGGGCTGTGATGAGTCACCTCTCATAGTCTCTAGGTACAGGGGGGTCGGGGCTGTGATGAGTCACCTCTCATAGTCTCCAGGTACAGGGGGGTCGGGGCTGTGATGAGTCACCTCTCATAGTCTCTAGGTACAGGGGGGTCGGGGCAGGTGATGAGTCACCTCTCATAGTCTCCAGGTACAGGGGGTCGGGGCAGGTGATGAGTCACCTCTCATAGTCTCCAGGTACAGGGGGTCGGGGCTGTGATGAGTCACCTCTCATAGTCTCCAGGTACAGGGGGGTCGGGGCTGTGATGAGTCACCTCTCATAGTCTCTAGGTACAGGGGGGTCGGGGCAGGTGATGAGTCACCTCTTATAGTCTCCAGGTACAGGGGGTCGGGGCTGTGATGAGTCACCTCTCATAGTCTCCAGGTACAGGGGGGTCAGGGCTGTGATGAGTCACCCTCATAGTCTCCAGGTACAGGGGGGTCGGGGCTGTGATGAGTCACCTCTCATAGTCTCTAGGTACAGGGGGTCGGGGCTGTGATGAGTCACCTCTCATAGTCTCCAGGAACAGGGGGGTCGGGGCTGTGATGAGTCACCTCTCATAGTCTCCAGGAACAGGGGGGTCGGGGCTGTGATGAGTCACCTCTCATAGTCTCTAGGTACAGGGGGGTCGGGGCTGTGATGAGTCACCTCTCATAGTCTCCAGGTACAGGGGGGTCGGGGCTGTGATGAGTCACCCCTCCTAGTCTCTAGGTACAGGGGGTCGGGGCTGTGATGGGTCACCCCTCATAGTCTCCAGGTACAGGGGGTCGGGGCTGTGATGAGTCACCTCTCATAGTCTCCAGGTACAGGGGGGTCGGGGCTGTGATGTTGGGGTTTGGGGGCAGATTTGGGCTCATGTTCGGTTCGGATCCACCTTCAGTCACTTCTGATGTTTCTCTCTTTCCAGATGCTTTTCCTGGCGACCTTCTTCCCGACCTGGGAGGGAGCGGCCGGCGCCTACGACTTCATTGGGGTGAGACATGTCAGGCTTCCAATCGTGTGTAGTCATCCCTTCCTCCAGAGCTGCACTCAGCTATCTGCTCTCAGGTTCCTGCACGTTACATCTGACTGACGCCTCATTGTGGAGCTGTCAGCAAAACACGTCTCTGGACTCCTAGTGATGTAGCTTTGGGTATGACTGGAGGATGCAATGATGCAAGTGCAGAATTGTGATTGCAGCTCTGGATGTGACTAGATGATAATAATAGAATTATAATAATAATAATATTTATTCATTTATATAGCGCTATTAATTCCATAGCGCTTTGCATACATTTTGCAACACTGTCCCTCTTGGGGCTCACAATCTAAATATACCTTTGTATGTCTTTGATAAAGTGTATTATAATAGCAGAATTGTGATTTCAGCTCCGGATGTGATTAGACAATAAAATGTATTTAATAGCCGAATGGATTGCAGCTCATGGATGTAGACTTCGACTAAAGGATTTGATGCAAGTGAATGTAGATATAAAGTATATAACAGAATTGTGACTGCAAGCTCTGGATGTGACTAGAACTAGATGATAAAACGTATTATAATAGCAGAATTGTGACTGCAGCTCTGGATGTGACTAGATGATAACGTATTATAATAGCAGATTTATGACTGCAGCTCTGGATGTGATTGCTCAGTGCTTAGTGGTTGACGTTACATTGTGATCTCATAGGAGTTCATGAAGGCCACGGTGGACCTGGCGGACCTGTTGGGTTTGCACTTGGTGATGTCTCGTAACGCAGGGAAAGGCGAGGTACAAGATCATGGTGGCCGCGATGGGCTGGGCGACGGCGGAGCTCGTCATGTCCAGGTAAGAGCGTGTCAAATCTGCTTTTAAAAGGGGGAAGGTCCCCTAAATCATCTGATCCTGTCAGCGCTGAGATGACACATTGACTTCTGCCTTTTCGGTAACCCTCTCCCCTCCTGTTTGCCACCAGGTGTCTCCCTCTCTGGGTCGGCGCTCGAGGGATTGAATTCGACTGGAAATACATTCAGATGAGCATCGACTCCAACATCAGCCTGGTACGACGTCCATCCCCCCCCCCCTCCTGAATCCCATGTTACCTCCCCCCTGCCCCCTCTGACCTCTGTACCCCTTGGTGTTGTCAGCTGCACTACATGGCGGTGGCGGCCCTGGTCTGGATGTGGACGCGATACGACCTCCCCGCTCACTTCCGTCTTCCTGTCACCGTCCTGCTGGGGCTCAGCATGTACAAGGCTTTCCTCCTGGAGTGAGTATCGGAGGTTCTGCAGCAGCTTCAAGGGAGGGAGAGGGTCAGCTAAGAGGACGGGACAGAACAGGGGGTGAAGAATTGGCCAGGAACTGGAATGATGTAGGGTCAGCCATGAGGACAGGGCGGGGTGGAGAGGGTCTACAGCAGCTTAAAGGGATGGAAGAGGGGTAGAATGAGAGGGTCGTCAGGAGGAGGGCGGCCAGGAGGACTAAGCGGGGTAGAGAGGGTCTACAGCAGCTTAAAGGGAGAAGGGGGTAAATTGGGGAGCCTGGACCTGGCGGAGGGAGAGAGGGTCGGCTGGGATGGGCGGTGTGATTTGTGGGGGTCTAGGCGGATCCATTGGCAGTGCCCATCCCGCAGCAGTGCACCTCGTCCTTCCATTCCCTGACCTCCAGCAGAGGTGGTGACGTCTGTCTTTCTCTCTTCACAGCTGCTTCGTGCACATCTTCCTCCTGGGCAGCTGGACAGCGCTGCTCCTGAAGGCTGTCACCACCGGCGTGCTGTCCCTTAGCTGTCTCACGCTCTTCGTCAGCCTCGTTCACGGTAACTGAGCGGATCCCGCGCTCCTCACTGCCGCCTCCAAGATAATGTGTAATAATTCAGAGAACTTTATACTTATTATTATATAAAACCTTTATAATAAATCAGATTCCGACCCTTCAGTGCCCGGGAGAATGGACGAGCAGTCAGAGCTGCGCTCACTGCAGTCACAGCCGGAGCTGCACTCGCTGTACTGCACCGAAGGTGCTGCTGTGTGAGGTGGGGGCGTCTCTAAGTTTCCGTCTCCTATTCTGAGCGCCGGCCATCGTTGCTTCACTCCAGTCCCAACCGGAGCTGCATTCAGTTTTCTCATTGCTGAGCAGACGCAATTGTAACAAACCCTCAGCAGTCAGTTTTGTAATAATTTATTAGTATCACTCAGTAATCTCCATCTGTGACATCACACAAGAGCCGCGGCCTCCTCCGCGTAGTCACATCAGAATGGAGGTGGAGAAAGCGTTACAGTGGAGCGACACCGCAGCTGTGCAATGCTTTCCAGATTTCTTATATACAGCAGGGAAAATCCAGAAGGATCTCCTCGTCAGTGAGGGGTGCGGGGCGTCTTCAGGGTCCAGGGCGGCTAATAGTAAAGCTCCTTGTCCCACCAGCCTGCAGAGAACACAAGGATGATTTAAAGGGCCGGTTACATTGAAGATTCTTGATTAGTCCTGACCCCACTACTCCTTGTATTTGGGTCCCCCACCCTCTACTCCTCAATTTTGGACCTTCCCATATTTATTGGAAAAGAAAAATAGACGTCTTCTACCCAGACAGCTGCTAGACTGAGTCAGTCTGCTTACATCAACCATCCCTGCACTGGTTATGGAGGTCTCCGGAGGTCTAAAATCTGCCCCTGTCTCATTACAGGCATAGATTTTTTTTTTTTTCCACCTTGCTTTACACTGCAGCTCATCTACCATTATCTCATCAGGATCATCTCCGCCTAAGCTGTGATCTCCATCCTGTCGCTCTCCCCACCATACTTTACACTGCAGCTCTGCTTGTTCAGTTGAGCTTTATATATGAAAGCTAAATATGGGTAAGGAATACGGAAAAAGAGAGGATCCAAGTGTGCATCTGTAGCTTTAAGAATAATCCGCCTCTGTAGATCGCTCCCGAGTTCATAGTCTGTAGGGTGTACTCACTTCCTGGGTGTCTCCGGACGCCGAGTTTACGGATCTCGTCATAAACGAAGATTAAAATCCCGAACGGCAGAGGAACGAGCCACCACTGGAAGCTGAGGAGAGGAGACGAGGGTCAAAGGCGAGATGTGAACCGAGCGGGGGTCAGGGGTGAGAAGGGACCTGAGCGGGGGATCAGGGGTGAGACGGGACCCGAGCGGGGGATCAGGGGTGAGACGGGACCCGAGCGGGGGATCAGGGGTGAGACGGGACCGAGCGGGGGTCGGGGGCGAGACGGGACCTGAGCGGGGGATCGTGGGCGAGACGGGACCTGAGCGGGGGATCGTGGGCGAGACGGGACCTGAGCGGGGGATCGTGGGTGAGACGGGACCTGAGCGGGGGATCGTGGGTGAGACGGGACCTGAGCGGGGGATCAGGGGTGAGACGGGACCTGAGCGGGGGGTCAGGGGTGAGACGAGACCTGAGCGGGGGGTCAGGGGTGAGACGGGACCGAGCGGGGGTGAGGGATGAGACGGGACCGAGCGGGGATCAGAGGTGAAATGTGACACGTGGGGGGTCAGGGGTGAGACGGGACCTGAGCGGGGGATCAGGGGTGAGACGGGACCTGAGCGGGGGATCAGGGGTGAGACGGGACCTTAGCGGGGGATCAGGGGTGAGACGGGACCTGAGCGGGGGATCAGGGGTGAGACGGGACCTGAGCAGGGGTCAGGGGTGAGACGGGACCCGAGCAGGGGTGAGGGATGAGATGGGGACCCGAGCGGGGATCAGAGGCGAAATGTGAACGTGGGGGGTCAGGGGTGAGACGGGACCTGAGCGAGGATCAGGGGTAGACGGGACTGAGCGAGGGATCAGGGACGAGATGGGACCAGAGCGGGGATCAGGGGTGAGATGGGACCTGAGCGGGGATCAGAGGCGAAATGTGACACGTGGGGGGTCAGGGGTGAGATGGGGACCCGAGCGGCGGTCAGAGGCGAGATGGGATTCAAGCAGGGAGGCTCCCGGGGGTCTGATAGACTCTTACCGGATGGGCATGAAGTTGAAGACGTTGGGCATTCCTGGGCAGTAACACAAGAAGTTACCCAGACACAGCTGGAAGACGATGGCGATCAGCAGGACCTTATTCCTGAGCAGGAAGAGAAGTGTTATAGAGGGGGGCGATCATCTGAGACCGGGGGTCCAGGAACAAGGATAAGTCCACCCACCTGAAGAATCCCTGCTGGAAGACGGACAGACGTCTGGTCTTTCTGATCAGGACGTCGGAGATCTGACAGACCTCAATACTGATGAAGAAGACGGTGTAGCAGTTGTACTGCTGGTAGAGGCGCTGGCTGAACGTCTGCGGGGGAAAGCGAAGGGTTAATGGCAGGTGCAGCTGGTCTGTACAGTCTATGTATGGCCCAGGTGTGTGACGCTGCCCCCGCAGGAGGGTACGGCACACTGCATCCTTCTGCCCCAGCACATACAGTCTCTCCTTACCCATTCCTGGCCGTAGCTGTCCTCCAGGTCCTGCAGGTGCTGGTTCTCCCAGTTGGCGCGAAGACTGATACAATAAGCCGGGAACCAGCCCTCCTGCGCCATCGTCGTGAAGTAATCCACGAAACCGGCAAACGACTGAATGACCCCTGGTAAAAGGAAAGCCAAGATGAGTGCACCAAGGTCACCGTCCCCCCTACTGAGGTCACCGTTCCCCCAACCAAGACTGTTCCCCAGAGCGAGGTGGTCCCCATTTCCATAACTTAGATCACTGTCCCCCTATATCACACACCGCCCTCTTAGTCTCACCAATCTGAAAGTAGGAGTACACCGCCAGAGACTCATTCACCAGACGGTCACGGCGAGGGTTCCTGGGCTTCAGATGCATAATGTCGCTCTCTGCCTTCTCATAGGCCAAAGATACGGAGGGAAACTGAGGAGAAAGGAGAGACCATACAGTATAGTGTTCACCTAAAATCATCTACTGATACTGTGTCTGTATTATACTCCAGAGCTGCACTCACTATTCTGCTGGTGCAGTCACTGTGTACATACATTACATTACTGATCCTGAGTTACCTCCTGTATTATACTCCAGAGCTGCACTCACTATTCTGCTGGTGCAGTCACTGTGTACATACATTACATTACTGATCCTGAGTTACCTCCTGTATTATACTCCAGAGCTGCACTCACTATTCTGCTGGTGCAGTCACTGTGTACATACATTACATTACTGATCCTGAGTTACCTCCTGTATTATACTCCAGAGCTGCACTCACTATTCTGCTGGTGCAGTCACTGTGTACATACATTACATTACTGATCCTGAGTTACCTCCTGTATTATACTCCAGAGCTGCACTCACTATTCTGCTGGTGCAGTCACTGTGTACATACATTACATTACTGATCCTGAGTTACCTCCTGTATTATACTCCAGAGCTGCACTCACTATTCTGCTGGTGCAGTCACTGTGTACATACATTACATTACTGATCCTGAGTTACCTCCTGTATTATACTCCAGAGCTGCACTCACTATTCTGCTGGTGCAGTCACTGTGTACATACATTACATTACTGATCCTGAGTTACCTCCTGTATTATACTCCAGAGCTGCACTCACTATTCTGCTGGTGCAGTCACTGTGTACATACATTACATTACTGATCCTGAGTTACCTCCTGTATTATACTCCGGAGCTGCACTCACTATTCTGCTGGTGCAGTCACTGTGTACATACATTACATTACTGATCCTGAGTTACCTCCTGTATTATACTCCGGAGCTGCACTCACTATTCTGCTGGTGCAGTCACTGTGTACATACATTACTGATCCTGAGTTACCTCCTGTATTATACTCCAGAGCTGCACTCACTATCCTGCTGGTGCAGTCACTGTGTACATACATTACATTACTGATCCTGAGTTACCTCCTGTATTATACTCCAGAGCTGCACTCACTATTCTGCTGGTGCAGTCACTGTGTACATACATTACATTACTGATCCTGAGTTACCTCCTGTATTATACTCCGGAGCTGCACTCACTATTCTGCTGGTGCAGTCACTGTGTACATACATTACATTACTGATCCTGAGTTACCTCCTGTATTATACTCCGGAGCTGCACTCACTATTCTGCTGGTGCAGTCACTGTGTACATACATTACATTACTGATCCTGAGTTACCTCCTGTATTATACTCCAGAGCTGCACTCACTATCCTGCTGGTGCAGTCACTTGTGCACATACATTACATTACTGATCCTGAGTTACCTCCTGTATTATACTCCAGAGCTGCACTCACTATTCTGCTGGTGCAGTCACTGTGTACATACATTACATTACTGATCCTGAGTTACCTCCTGTATTATACTCCAGAGCTGCACTCACTATTCTGCTGGTGCAGTCACTGTGTACATACATTACATTACTGATCCTGAGTTACCTCCTGTATTATACTGCAGAGCTGCACTCACTATTCTGCTGGTGCAGTCACTGTGTACATACATTACTGATCCTGAGTTACCTCCTGTATTATACTCCAGAGCTGCACTCACTATTCTGATGTTCAGATGCTAAACAAGTAAAGAATGTAGTATACTTTAGCAGTGCAGCTTGCAGGATTGTGAATGCAGCTCTGGAGTATAATACTGTATTATGTGATGTGTTACTCACGATATCAGTGCACAGCTCTATGAAGAGGATGGTGATGCAGCCCAGGGGCAGGGGGACGCTGGCTGTGATGTAGATGAGGTACGGCGCCAGCTCGGGATGTTCTTCGTCAGGGTGTAAGCGATGGATTTCTTCAGATTGTCAAAAATCAGACGACCTAATAGAAAATGATGTATTCAGAATTGTGAAGCGCTGTATAAATAACGATTATTATTGTTATAAAAGCTCCTGCCCTCTGCACTTCACCAGTGTGACCACCAGGTGGGGCCAGAGTCCATTGTCTCACCTTGCTCCACGCCTGTGACTATGGAGGCGAAGTTATCGTCCAGCAGGATCATGTCGGCCGCGTTCTTTGCTGCGTCAGATCCGGCGATCCCCATAGCGATTCCGATATCGGCCTTCTTCAGGGCCGGAGAGTCATTGACACCATCACCCGTCACCGCCACAATGGCTCCCTGTAACAACAGCAGTCACAGCTGATCGAGTGTCAGCTCTTGAGACCACAACACCATAGAATGTGACTAATGGAGATACGTAGACGACGTCACACGACTGCGGCTATTTACCAGTTTCTGACAACTTTCCACAATAATCAACTTCTGCTGCGGGGACGTACGAGCGAAAACCATCTCAGGGTGCATCTTCAGCACCTCCACCAGCTCCTCACTGCTCATGTCCTTCAGCTGCCCTCCATTAATGACACACGCCCGAGCATCTCTGAGGGTACAAGGTATTATTAATCATCCTGTGTTATACTCCGGAGCTGCACTCACTATTCTGCTGGTGCAGTCACTGTGTACATACATTACATTACTGATCCTGAGTCACCTCCTGTATTATACTCCAGAGCTGCACTCACTATTCTGCTGGTGCAGTCACTGTGTACATACATTACATTACTGATCCTGAGTTACCTCCTGTATTATACTCCAGAGCTGCACTCACTATTCTGCTGGTGCAGTCACTGTGTACATACATTACATTGCTGATCCTGAGTTCCCTCCTGTATTATACTCCAGAGCTGCACTCACTATTCTGCTGGTGCAGTCACTGTGTACATACATTACATTTCTGATCCTGAGTTACCTCCTGTATTATACTCCAGAGCTGCACTCACTATTCTGCTGGTGCAGTCACTGTGTACATACATTACATTACTGATCCTGAGTTACCTCCTGTATTATACTCCAGAGCTGCACTCACTATTCTGCTGGTGCAGTCACTGTGTACATACATTACATTACTGATCCTGAGTTACCTCCTGTATTATACTCCAGAGCTGCACTCACTATTCTGCTGGTGCAGTCACTGTGTACATACATTACATTACTGATCCTGAGTTACCTCCTGTATTATACTCCAGAGCTGCACTCACTATTCTGCTGGTGCAGTCACTGTGTACATACATTACATTACTGATCCTGAGTTACCTCCTGTATTATACTCCAGAGCTGCACTCACTATTCTGCTGGTGCAGTCACTGTGTACATACATTACATTACTGATCCTGAGTTACCTCCTGTATTATACTCCAGAGCTGCACTCACTATTCTGGAGTGGATCATATCATTACCGTTTGTTCACTTGTTCTACAGGGATACGTAGACGAGCTGCAATGTCTTCCACCGTCTCGCTGCCCTCGGAGATAATCCCTACGCTTGCTGCGATGGCCTTGGCTGTGATTGGATGATCTCCGGTGACCATTATGACCTCGACAGGAAATACAAAAGTCAAATTATCTTCTGTCGTTGATCATTTTTTTATCTTTTCTGGTCATCATAATGGGAGACCCAGACAATGGGGTTTAGGGCACTGCCCTCCGGAGGTCACACTAGGTACTACAAGTTTGTAGACACCGCCCCCTCCGCTTATAAACCCCTACCGCAGGGAACATCCTCAGTTTTAAACTTAGTGTGCTCGGAGGATCACGCTTTGCTTGCACTTCACTGCATTCTCACTACTTACGTGATGGCGTCTGAAGACAAGGTAATAAGGTCCCAGTCGGGACCGGTGACAGCCTCCCCGCTCACCCTTAGTGGCACACGCTGGTGGAGGTACCGGAGGGCCTAGGGCCTGGACACCTGGTGTTCTCCCGGTACGCTGTTACACTCCTCTCCATCCCTCTCTGGGGGGCTCTGGTGAGTGGGAGATGGGAGCCTTGCACAGCTCCGCTCCGTCCGAGGCCTCCCTAAATGGTGCTTACAGACCGGACTGGGCTGAGCGGCCCAGTCTGAGGCCTCCCTAAATGGTGCTTACACTCCAGACTGGTGCTGCACCCCCGTCCGAGGCCTCCCTAAATGGTGCTTACAGACCGGACCGGCACTGAGGCACTCGGTGTCTCCTGTGTGCCTGGGGGTAGTGTCTGGCACTTTATGTGCTTCATGACACTCAGACCGCGCGTTGCCCTCGGGTCCGCGGTTCTGCGGGTGTACCCTGTGCTGGGGTCACCCTGGCTGACCGCCCTGTGTGTCACAGGGGCTGAGGCCGTAGGCTGCGGATGTGTGACATGTTATTGCAGTCTGTGTACATTGTTTTTTACACTGTTTCCCGCCCTGCGGGCTCCAGCTCCCTCATGAGAAGGATGCTTGGAGGATGGGATGCAGCCCGTGCGGTGACGTCACCGCGGGGCGTGTGTGTGTGTTTCCCGCGTGTCTTCGGCGCCGCCCACAGTTTCTCTGTCGGCGGCCATCTTTACCCTCACTTCCCGGCTGGGAACTGTATGCAGCGTGCGTCTGCACTCCAAGAGGGGAGACCGGAAGACAGCGCGGAGGTCACACACACACACCGCTCCCTCATACCGCTTTACAGCGGTCGGTAAGCCACCGGGATCCCCGGTTTTATTGTCTGCAATTGGGCTTATCTACCCCTACTGTGGCCATGTCCTCAGCTGGGAAGCGTGCTGCTAAGGCGGCCGAGACCACCGTTACATGTGCTACGTGCAATGGAACACTGGTGGAGGGGTCCTGCAATAACTGTGGACGCCCAGAGGCCCGGGCTGCAACGACTGGGTCAGCAACCCCGGTGCTATACCCTGAGGTTCAGGTGATCTCAGGGCCTTGGGAGACTCAGAACAGGATCAATGAATCTCTGTTGTCCCAGTTGTCCTCCATGTCGCAATCCCTGGAGGCACTTAATAGGAGACTGGATAGCCCAGCTACTCCTTCCAGTTACCCCGGGTGTCTCCCTCTTCTGCTGTGAGACCCCTTAAGCGGGCTCGTCGTGAGGCTTCACCCGAGCTCCAGACTCTCTCTGAGGAGGAGCGTTCCTCTGATGCTGAGGAAGATGATGGGGGTTCGACTTTCGGGTCTGTATCTGTGTCTGAACCACCAGATGGGGTGGAGGATCTGGTGTCCTCTATCAACGAGACCTTACGTCTCGTGACACCCCCTGAGGAGGTGACGGTGCACCCGAAGGAGGTCTATCAATGGCTGCGGCCGGAGGCTAGACCAAGTGGCTCCTTTATGGACCATACTAATTTTGGAAGGGTGATTAGAGCCCCCAGGTTACATCCTGGGCGGCGTTATGTCCGCAAACCCAAGGACAATCGCTTCCCCTTTCCCCAGGAGGTGCTTCAGGAGTGGTCGCAGTCCCCGAAGGTGGACGCTTCCATGACCAGGATTGCTGCGCGCTCCTTGTTTTCTGCCTCTGATAGCTCCTCACTGAAGGATGCTACTGATAGACAGGTCGAGCAACTCGCCAAGTCTTCCTATGAGGCGGTGGGGTCGTCATTTGCCCCTAACTTTGCCACGGTCTGGACCTTACAAGCGATTACTACCTGCTTGGATGGTATCACTGACCTGGCAAGGTCCAGTCCAGAGGTCCTGGCACTTACCGAGAGGGCAAGGGCCTATGCGGACTACGCCAGGACGGCGACTCTGGAAACTGCTACTCGCTCAGCTGTGGCTTCGGCCAATGCTATAGCGATCCGCAGGTTGTTGTGGCTACGTCTTTGGGACTCAGATGCCACATCTAAGAAGATTCTGCAGAATCTTCCTTTCGCTGGTGACAGGCTTTTTGGCACAGAGCTGGATAAGCTAATTAAGGATTCTGCTGAGTCTAAAATACCGCAGAATAAACCTAAGCCACGGTATACCGTTAAAAGGAACCCAAAACAGTGGTCCTTTCGGTCCAGCTCACAGTCATCAGCACCGTCCGCTCGCACGGACCGAGGGGGCAAGCCCGCTTCTCAGTGGCGCTCTAAGAGTCGTCCAAAGAAGCCGGCGGGGGCGGCAGCTGCCACCCCCAAACCCGCCTCTACATGACTCGCTCTCTCTTCCCGCCTCCCACAGGTGGGGGGCCGCCTGTCTCGCTTTCAGAACGAGTGGCTACTTCACGTTTCAGATCAGTGGGTTCGAGACGTGGTCTCGCGAGGTTACAGGATAGAGCTGACGTCAAAACCGATATCCCGATTCCATCGGTCGGTCCCCTCCCCAGAAAAAGCTCAGGCCTTTTCTTTGGTGTTGGAGGGACTCCGCAGAGACGGAGTGGTGGTCCCGGTGCCTTCCGGGGAGAGGTTCAGGGGTTTTTACTCCAACCTCTTTATAGTCCCAAAGAAGGACGGATCCTTCCGCCCGGTTCTGGACCTGAAGTTGTTCAACCGCCACGTGCTGGTTCGGAAGTTCCGTATGGAATCACTGCGCTCAGTGATCGCGGCTGTGTCACAGGGGGACTTCTTGGCGTCCATAGATATCAGAGACGCTTACCTTCACGTGCCCATTGCACCGGCTCACCAGCGATGGTTGAGATTTGCAGTGGGGGAGGAACACTTCCAATTTGTGGCGCTGCCGTTCGGCTTGGCCTCGGCACCGCGGGTGTTCACAAAAGTGATGGCCTCCATGATGGCTCTCCTGCACGTGCAGGGCCATGCCGTCATTCCCTATTTGGACGACCTGCTGGTCAGGGCGCCATCGGAACACCTCTGTCAAGCGAGCCTGGATGTGACCATGCGGTCTCTGGAACAATTCGGTTGGCTCCTCAATGTTCAGAAGTCAACCCTGGTTCCGACCCAGTCCTTGACTTATTTGGGCATGGACTTCAACACGTCCTCAGCCCTGGTGTCTCTGCCACAATCCAAACAGGTGGCGATCCGATCGGGAGTACAAGCGGTGCTCCTGTCACCACAATCATCCCTTCGTGGGTTGATGAAGCTGGTGGGTCGCATGGTGGCAGCGATAGAGGCGGTGCCGTTTGCACAATTTCGCCTCCGTCCTCTCCAGCTGGAGATCCTACGCAGGTGGGACAAGAGGACGATCTCGCTGAATCGGCTGGTGACACTGTCACAACCGACCCGAGATTCCCTGCAGTGGTGGCTTCAACCACATCACTTGTCGCGGGGCCGGTCCTTCATAAAACCGTCTTGGTTAGTGGTGACCACCGACGCCAGTCTGAAGGGCTGGGGTGCGGTGTTCTTACACCACAGGGCCCAAGGCCTCTGGACTCTGTCGGAGTCGGCATTACAGATCAACGTGCTGGAGATCAAGGCGATCTATCTAGCACTCCTGGCTTTTCAGAGATTCCTCTCAGGACAACCCATCCGGGTTCAGTCCGACAATGCGACGGCCGTCGCTTATGTAAATCATCAAGGAGGAACCAGGAGTGCAGAGGCTCTGGCCGAAGTCCACCGCATCCTATCCTGGGCGGAGGACAACAACTGCCTGATCTCCGCAGTTCACATCCCAGGGGTCGAAAACTGGGAGGCCGACTATCTGAGCAGGCAGGGGATGGACGCCGGAGAGTGGGCCCTTCATCCAGACGTCTTTCGGGACATCGGCAGCAGATGGGGCACTCCGGACGTGGATCTGATGGCCTCACGGCTGAATCATCAGGTTCCGCAATACATGGCGAGGTCATGGGACCCCCAGTCGTTGGGAGCGGACGCCCTGATCTTGACTTGGTCCAGATTCAATCTACCATATGTGTTCCCTCCTCTGGCTCTGATTCCCAGGGTGCTGTGGAAAATCAGGTC
Source organism: Allobates femoralis (assembly GCA_033576535.1). Taxonomy (NCBI): domain Eukaryota; kingdom Metazoa; phylum Chordata; class Amphibia; order Anura; family Aromobatidae; genus Allobates; species Allobates femoralis. The sequence goes on from JARQOC010000009.1 coordinate 53,052,192, forward strand.
GGAATGCAGGGTAGCCATTCTAGTGGCTCCAGACTGGCCCAGGAGGTCCTGGTATCCGGACCTGTGGCAACTGTCAGGCGGACACAGGTGGGCTCTTCCAGAACGCGCAGATCTTCTCGCGCAAGGCCCATTCTTCCACCTCAATTCCAGGGCCCTCAGATTGACTGCATGGCTCTTGAGGCCTGGCTGCTGACATCCAGGGGGTTCTCCCCTACAGTGGTTGCCACTATGAATCGGGCTAGAAAACCAGTTTCCAGGAAAATGTACCACAGGACGTGGAAAATCTTTTTTACCTGGTGTGCCTCTGGGGGCCGGTCCCCGTGGCCCTTGTCCATCCCGACATTGTTGGCCTTCCTACAGTCGGGTTTGGAGTTGGGATTATCCCTTGGCTCCTTAAAGGGTCAGGTCTCAGCACTTTCTGTGCTGTTTGACAGACGATTGGCGCTTCTCCCGAAGGTCCGTCAATTTCTGCAGGGGGTGTCGCGGATGGTTCCACCCTACAAAAGACCTCTGGATCCGTGGGACCTTAACATGGTCCTGGCGGCATTGCAAAAACCGCCATTTGAGCCTCTGAGGGAGGTTTCCCTTTCTCGTCTGTCCCAGAAGGTGGCTTTTCTGGTGGCGATTACATCTCTGAGGAGGGTCTCAGAATTGGCTGCACTTTCGTGCAAGTCTCCCTTTCTGGTGGTTCACCAAGACAAGGTGGTGTTGCGTCCACGGCCGGAATTCTTGCCAAAGGTGGTTTCAACGTTTCACCTGAACCAGGAGATTGTTCTCCCGTCATTTTGCCCCGCTCCCGTTCATCAGGTTGAGCGCGACCTCCATACTCTGGATCTCGTGAGAGCTATACGCATTTATGTGTCCAGAACCGCCTCCTTTAGGAGTTCGGATTCTTTGTTTGTTCTTACGACAGGTCGCTGTAAGGGGTCCGCGGCTTCAAAGTCAACCTTAGCCAGGTGGATTAAGGCTTCCATTCAAGAGGCTTACCGGTCTTCTGGTTTGCCTCTCCCGGTGGGATTGAAGGCTCACTCTACCAGAGCCGTAGGTGCCTCATGGGCCTTGCGACATAGAGCATCTGCTCTACAGGTGTGTCAGGCGGCCACTTGGTCCAGCCTACACACTTTCTCTAAGCACTATATGGTGCATGCCCATGCCTCTGCGGATGCAAATTTGGGCAGGCGGGTTCTACAGGCGGCGGTTGCCCACCTTTAAAAGGGAACCATGTTATCCGTCTTGTTGAGGAACTCTTCCCGCCCTGGGGTATTGCTTTAGGACATCCCCATTGTCTGGGTCTCCCATTATGATGACCAGAAAAAAGAGAATTTTGTTTACGTACCGTAAATTCTTTTTTCTTTAATCATCAATGGGAGACCCAGTACCCACCCAGTTGTTCCTTTGCATGTTTTGCATTGGCCCTGTTCTCTGTTGAGACAGTGTTTGCCGGGTTGTTGAACCGTTTGTGCACGGCATTCTTCCCGATGTTTCGGGTGTGGTTTATTTTCCTCCTCGCAGCTTGTAGACCAAACTGAGGATGTTCCCTGCGGTAGGGGTTTATAAGCGGAGGGGGCGGTGTCTACAAACTTGTAGTACCTAGTGTGACCTCCGGAGGGCAGTGCCCTAAACCCCATTGTCTGGGTCTCCCATTGATGATTAAAGAAAAAAGAATTTACGGTACGTAAACAAAATTCTCTTTTTTGGTTTTATATCCAATAAGAAAATATAAAATGACTGCTATGCCCACAGTTACCACTAGGTGGTGCTGTAGAGTTATGAGTTTGAATTGCACAGCACTCCGTGTGGCCACATCTGGTATTGCAAGCAATAAGGAAATTTAAAATTACTGCTATGCACACATTTAACACTAGGTGGTGCTATAGACCATTGTATTGGAAGAGCAGATATGAGTTTGTATTTCACAGCACTCCATGTGGCCACATCTGGTATTGCAGTAAAAAAATCTATTTTTTTATTTTTTTGCTAATAGAAAGTTCTGATTATGTATCTTTATGGAAATAATGGTTATTAAAGTCTGTCAATGTTTGGGGGTTTCATAATGATCAACAATACACAGGGTCTTCATATGAATTAAAACGAACACGACCCCTGCAATGTTCAATCTTAACCACCAGGTGGAGCTGTCGCATCCTCCCCACTTACTCGTATTCCTGCGGTTCTGCATTTCATGACGGCATCGGGTACGGTGGCTCTGGGGGGGTCAATCATGGAGATGAGTCCGGCGAAGCACAGACCGTTGGTGGGGAAGTTCATGTCTTCGGTGTCAAAGTGATATCCGCGGGGGAACTCCTTCTCATTGAGGTAAAGATGGCAGAAACCTGAGAAGGGAAGAAACGATACAAAGTATCCGACTATAAGGGGCTCCAAATCCCAATAACCCAAGGACGTCCGAGGTCTCACCCAGGACTCGCTCCCCGAGGCCGCCCAGGTCCATGTACGCTGTCTGGAAGGCTTCCTGCCACTGTGTGTCCAGGGGGATCTCCTGACCCTTTATCATGATGGTGGAGCATCTCTCCAGGATCCGCTCCGGGGCCCCCTTCATCACCAGCAGATAGCGGAGGTCCAGGGGGTCCTGCAGCTCGTGAATGGACAACTGCAGAGAAAAGATCAGCGTTATGTCTGATTGTGTCAAGATGACTCAGTGGTTAGCACTGTATGGTGGCTCAGTGGTTAGCACTGTGTATGGTGGCTCAGTGGTTAGCACTGTATGGTGGCTCAGTGGTTAGCACTGTATACGGTGGCTCAGTGGTTAGCACTGTATATGGTGAGTCAGTGGTTAGCACTGTATGGTGGCTCAGTGGTTAGCACTGTGTATGGTGGCTCAGTGGTTAGCACTGTATATGGTGGCTCAGTGGTTAGCACTGTATATGGTGGCTCAGTGGTTAGCACTGTATACGGTGGCTCAGTGGTTAGCACTGTATATGGTGGCTCAGTGGTTAGCACTGTATGGTGGGTCAGTTGTTAGCACTGTATATGGTGGCTCAGTGGTTAGCACTGTATATGGTGGCTCAGTGGTTAGCACTGTATATGGTGGCTCAGTGGTTAGCACTGTATGGTGGCTCAGTGGTTAGCACTGTGTATGGTGGCTCAGTGGTTAGCACTGTATGGTGGCTCTGTGGTTAGCACTGTATGGTGGCTCAGTGGTTAGCACTGTATATGGTGGCTCAGTGGTTAGCACTGTATATGGTGGCTCAGTGGTTAGCACTGTATGGTGGCTCAGTGGCTAGCACTGTATATGGTGGCTCAGTGGTTAGCACTGTATATGGTGGCTCAGTGGTTAGCACTGTATGGTGGCTCAGTGGTTAGCACTGTGTATGGTGGCTCAGTGGTTAGCACTGTATGGTGGCTCTGTGGTTAGCACTGTATGGTGGCTCAGTGGTTAGCACTGTATATGGTGGCTCAGTGGTTAGCACTGTATACGGTGGCTCAGTGGTTAGCACTGTATGGTGGCTCTGTGGTTAGCACTGTATATGGTGGCTCAGTGGTTAGCACTGTATATGGTGGCTCAGTGGTTAGCACTGTATACGGTGGTTCAGTGGTTAGCACTGTATGGTGGGTCAGTTGTTAGCACTGTATGGTGGGTCAGTTGTTAGCACTGTATGGTGGCTCAGTGGTTAGCACTGTATGGTGGGTCAGTGGTTAGCACTGTATATGGTGGCTCAGTGGTTAGCACTGCATATGGTGGCTCAGTGGTTAGCACTGTATGGTGGCTCAGTGGTTAGCCCTGTATATGGTGTCTCAGTGGTTAGCACTGTATATGGTGGCTCAGTGGTTAGCATTGTATGGTGGCTCAGTGGATAGCATTGTATGATGGCTCAGTGGATAGCATTGTATGGTGGCTCAGTGGTTAGCACTGTATATGGTGGCTCAGTGGTTAGCACTGTATACGGTGGCTCAGTGGTTAGCACTGTATATGGTGGCTCAGTGGTTAGCACTGTATGGTGGCTCAGTGGTTAGCACTGTATACGGTGGCTCAGTGGTTAGCACTGTATATGGTGGCTCAGTGGTTAGCACTGTATATGATGGCTCAGTGGTTAGCACTGTATATGGTGGCTCAGTGGTTAGCACTGTATGGTGGCTCAGTGGTTAGCACTGTATACGGTGGCTCAGTGGTTAGCACTGTATATGGTGGCTCAGTGGTTAGCACTGTATATGATGGCTCAGTGGTTAGCACTGTATATGGTGGCTCAGTGGTTAGCACTGTATACGGTGGCTCAGTGGTTAGCACTGTATATGGTGGCTCAGTGGTTAGCACTGTATATGGTGGCTCAGTGGTTAGCACTGTATATGGTGGCTCAGTGGTTAGCACTGTATGGTGGCTCAGTGGTTAGCACTGTATATGGTGGCTCAGTGGTTAGCACTGTATATGGTGGCTCAGTGGTTAGCACTGTATATGGTGGCTCAGTGGTTAGCATTGTATATGGTGGCTCAGTGGTTAGCACTGTATGGTGGCTCAGTGGTTAGCACTGTATGGTGGCTCAGTGGTTAGCACTGTATATGGTGGCTCAGTGGTTAGCACTGTATATGGTGGCTCAGTGGTTAGCACTGTATGGTGGCTCAGTGGTTAGCACTGTATATGGTGGCTCAGTGATTAGCACTGTATGGTGGCTCAGTGGTTAGCACTGTATAGGGTGGCTCAGTGGTTAGCACTGTATATGGTGGCTCAGTGGTTAGCACTGTATATGGTGGCTCAGTGGTTAGCACTGTATATGGTGGCTCAGTGGTTAGCACTGTATATGGTGGCTCAGTGGTTAGCACTGTATACGGTGGCTCAGTGGTTAGCACTGTATGGTGGCTCAGTGGTTAGCACTGTATGGTGGCTCAGTGGTTAGCACTGTATGGTGGCTCAGTGGTTAGCACTGTATGGTGGCACAGTGGTTAGCACTGTGTACGGTGGCTCAGTGGTTAGCACTGTATGGTGGGTCAGTTGTTAGCACTGTATGGTGGCTCAGTGGTTAGCACTGTATATGGTGGCTCAGTGGTTAGCATTGTATGGTGGCTCAGTGGTTAGCACTGTATATGGTGGCTCAGTGGTTAGCACTGTATATGGTGGCTCAGTGGTTAGCACAGTATAGGGTGGCTCAGTGGTTAGCACTGTATGGTGGCTCAGTGGTTAGCACTGCAGTCTTGCAGCACTTGGGTCCGAGGTTCAAATCCCACCAAGGACGACATCTGCAGGAGGTTGTATGTTCTCCCTGTCTTTGCATGGGTTTCCTCCTCTGAGCTCTCTGGTTCCTCCCACACTACAAAGACTGATAGGGAGGTAGATTGTGAGCCCCGATGAGGACAGGGATGATTATGTATTTAAAGCGCTTTGTCCTTTGGCTTCTTTTTTTTACAATATTAATTTTAAATGTCCAAACATAGTGTAAAGTATCCAGCGTAATACTGTAATGTGAACACTAGATGGCACCGAACTGCATTTTTGTGTAATTGGCGCCACCTATTGGCCATATCTCAGTATTACTCTGCATCATAGCTATTTTAGTGTCTTTCATTGTTAATTCAAGTCCTCATTGAAGAGACAATTTGCATTTTCTTCTTACCTGAAATTTGTTGGTGGAGTTGAAGGGAACTTCAGTCACTTTCTTGAAGCGATCCCGGTACTCCATGACGTTACCGACCGTCAGCTCGGAGAACTTCAGCAGAGCCGTCTCGGAGGCGTCTCCGATAACGATGCGCTGTCGGGTGAGAGGATATTTTCGGTCACACACTCTTAGGTTACATTATATGCTATGAAGTGTTTTCTTAGTCCTCACCTTGGGCACTGGGACTCCATCTTGGCCTCCCTTGAAGAAAGCTCGGTTACACAGACTCACCACCTTGCTCAGAGCTCTCCAGGTGTCCGACGTCTGGTCAAAGCTTTGTCCTGAGAATACAGAACATTACGTTACTATGAAGCAATAATATTGGGGATTCTCTGTGAGGGGGGTTTGGGGGTCACCTGACTGATCCTCAGTGGTGTCAGCCGAATGGATCTGGTTGTCAAACCACAAGTGGGACACGGTCATCCGGTTCTGGGTTAAGGTTCCCGTCTTGTCTGAGCAGATGACTGACGTAGAGCCCAACGTTTCCACAGCCTCAAGGTTCTTCACCACACAGTTTTTTCGGGCAAGACGCTTGGCGGTCAGAGACAGACAGACCTGAGGACAGAGTGTTATGGAAATCAATATATATCGATGTATGAAGATTAACCAATGTGCTTGTATCCTGTATTGTGTTGGATATTTTGCATCTACGTCTGAGTGTTTTCATACAAAGTGTTGTTTACTGTAAGTTATAGAGTGTATGTAGAGAAACGGTGAAGGCCACATTGTCTGGGACTGCAGCCAATGTCTAGAATGTTTTGGTAAGAAGGGAACATGTTCCAAAACACCATATAATGCAGGAGTGTGATGGGTCAATAACAACAAATGATGAAAAAATACAAGGATACATATGTATTTAGAATAGATTTGCATAATCCAATCAGCTCTCAGATATTAGTAACCAATGATTAGTTATGTTTAATATTTTGTACCCAATTAATGAATAACCTTATCCTGGGTAACCACCCCCATAATTGTCTGTATAACTTCATGGGCTTCCTAATAAACTTAGAATTCTTCCATACTTGCACCCGAGTCAAATGTGGTTATTGTACGCAGACTCCTTTTATTATTAATGTAGCAAGAAGACAGTTAAGGAGAGGGATGAAGTTTTGATGTCCCAACCAACCATTCTTAACAGAGGATCAGCGGGTCAGAAACCTATGAGATGGAGAAGACACTATAACCCTCCTCATATTGCCTGTTCTCACCGTAACAGTGGCCAGGAGACCCTCAGGGACGTAGGCCACCACAATAGCCATGAAGAAGACCATGGCGCGAAGGAAGGGATAGCCGATCACCATGGCCACCACGAAGAAGGTAGCTCCAAAGAAGATGGCCAATCCGGCGATGATGTCCACAAAGTGCTCAATCTCGATGGCGATTGGTGTCTTCTCATTCCCCACACCCGATGCCAAGCTGGCAATACGACCGATGATGGTGCGGTCGCCGGTGTTGATGATTATTCCGGTGGCGGTTCCTATGAAGAGGCCAAGAAGAGTTATTGAACTGAACATTCTAATCCAAAAATTATCTACTAATGTATAAAGAAAGCTGTGACTAATTCAGTATAACCCGAAAGGTTGGTCTTCGGCAACATAATACTCTACTAAGAGATCTATAAATATACAAGGTAAGGTCTTCTGCTGGGTGTGCTCCACCCCAAGTCCATATGTGATGACCCACCATAAGTCTAAAGTCTAAGAGATATACAAGGTCACAAGGTGAGGTCTGCTGCTAGTTGTCCTCCACCCCCAACCCAGATGACCCACCATAAGTCTGAAGTCTAAGAGATCTATAAGGTCACAAGGTGAGGTCTTCTGCTGGTTGTGCTCCACCCCAAGTCCAGATGTGATCACCCACCATAAGTCTGAAGTCTAAGAGATCTATAAGGTCACAAGGTGAGGTCTTCTGCTGGTTGTGCTCCACCCCAAGTCCAGATGTGATCACCCACCATAAGTCTGAAGTCTAAGAGATCTATAAGGTCACAAGGTGAGATCTTCTGGTTGTCCTTCACCCCCAGCCCAGATGTGATGACCCACTATAAGTTTTAAGTCTAAAATCATAGAAGTACTAAGAGATCTATAAGGTCACAAGGTGAGGTCTTCTGGTTGTCCACCACCTCAAGTCCAGATGTGATGACCAATCCTAAGTCTAAAATCACAGATGTGCTAATAGATCTATAGGGACACAAAGTGAGGTCTTCTGCTGGTTGTCCATCACCAAAGGGTCATATGTGATGACCCACCATAAGTCTGAAGTCTAAAACCACAGAGAAATTGACAGATCTATAAGGTCACAAGGTAAGGTCTTCTTTAGTTGTATTCCACCACAAGGCCAGATGTGATGATCCACTCACAAGCCTAGGAGTTTCCCACCACAAAGGCTCGGACCTGACGGTTGATGACCAGATATTTTATAACTTCCGGACACATAGTGGAGAAGAAGGCAATGTTTCTTGTTTCCCGAGGACTTTCATGGGTGAATTTGGGAGATCGAGTCTGGGGTTCGGATCACCCACCATAAGTCTGAAGTCTAAAACCACAGAGGAATTGACAGATCTATAAGGTCACAAGGTGAGGCCTTCTACTGGTTGTATTCCACCCTAAGTCCAGATGTGATCATCACAATAAGTCTAAAACCACAGAGACACAAAGGCAGGGGTGGGGAACCACAGGCCCCAGGGTCGCATTATTATTATTATTATTATTAATTTATATAGCGCCATTATATTCCATGGCGCTTTACATGTTAAGAGGGCAGACTAGGACAAGTAACATAGTAACAATACAAGTAACAATAAATGTTGACAATTCAGTTGTACAGAAACAAGAGGGGAGAAATCCTGTCCACAAAGGCTCACAGTCTACGAGGGGCGGGTGGGGATACAATGGGAGGGGGAAATTCCAGTCGTGAGGCGGTGTGGTGGACCGGGTCTTATTGCAGGTGGTAGGCTTGGCAGAAGAGGTGGGTCTTCAGGCTTCTTTTGAAGGTTCCCAGGGTAGGAGAATGTCTGATGTGTTGGGGCAGCGAGTTCCAGAGTCTGGGTGAAGCACGGGAGAAATCCTGTACGTGGTTGTGCGAAGAGGAGATGAGAGGGGAGTAGAGGAGAAGCTCTTGGGAGGATCATAGGGTGCGTGAGGGTAGGTAACGGGAGACCATGTCAGAGATGTATGGAGGGGACAGGTTGTGAATGGCTTTGTATGCCATGGTTAATGTTTTAAACCGGGATCTCTGGGAAGCAGGGAGCCAATGAAGGGCTTGGCAGAGGGGGGAGACAGGGGAGTAGCGGGGAGACAGATGGATTAGGCGGGCAGCGGAGTTCATGATAGATTGGAGAGGTGAAACGGAGGTAGCGGGGAGGCCGGAGAGCAGGAGGTTGCAGTAATCGAGGCGGGAGATGATGAGAGCGTGAATAAGGGTTTTTGCGGTGTCGTGATCAAGGAAAGTGGGAATCCTATAAATGTTTTTGAGCTGGAGTCGGCAGGAGGTGGCGAGGGCCTGGATGTGGGGCTTGAAGGAGAGGGAAGAGTCAAGGATAACCCCGAGGCACTTGGCATGGGGGACTGGAGAGAGAGAGCAGTCGTTGACGACGATGGATAGGTCAGGTAGTGAGGGGGAGCATCTTGGGGATGAGGCCCATGATGACCCTTTCTGCGGCCCCCGGGCAGATTCCTGGGGACCACAGCGCTCGGACTGGCAGACACGTTTTGCCAACTGCCTGCCCTTTAAATCCAGCTCCCCACTGATCTCTATGGGCCCACCTTCTCATGTGATGTCTATGGTTCTAGCAAACCTGGAAAAGCAGTTGAGAAGCAACATGACCAAAATCACCAAACATCACAGCCACGCCAAAGAGAAGCCGAGTTGATTGTTTAACCAAATACAGAAGGTCATTTTCAAGTTGATAACTTTGTGTGGCCCCCGAAGGATGGTAGAAACTTTCAAATGGCCCCCCAGTAGGAAAAAGGTTCCCCACCCCTGTACTAAGGGATCTATAAGATCACAAGGTAAGGTCTTCTGCTAATTGTACTCCACCCCAAGTCCAGATGTGATGAGCCACCCATAAGCCTAGGAGTTTACCACCTCACACGGTTGGTGACCAGATATTCTGTACCTTCCAGACACATGGTGGAGAAGAAGGCAATGTTTCTTGTTTCCAGAGGACTTTCATGGGTGTATTCGGGAGATCGAGTCTGGGGTTCGGATTCACCAGTTAGGGAGGAGTTATCCACCTGAAATATAATGTAGAATTAGCAGGACACCTAGGGGTGAACGATCACTACCACTGATCTCAGGTCATCGGTGATCGAAGCGAGCAGTTGGGCACAACTTGAGTATCGAGTATAGAGAAGTTCAATGGGAAACTTGAGCAGAGAATCTTCCTCCAAGATGCTTGAGTTCTTCATAGACTTCCATTATATTCGGTACTTGAGACGACCCATCCAAGTGCCCAACCTTCTTGTTTCGAGCACCCGGGCATGGTAGAGCTCGCTCATCACTGGTGACAACCAATCTTCGAGCTTTCAGATTGTCCAGTCAACCCAGATGGCGAAGAAGTTATTAAGACCTAAAGATACTTTAGAAGATCTAGAAACATCTAGAAGTAGAAGGTGTGATTGTGGAGCCTCTTACCTTACACCCTTGTGATGTGATAATCCTGATGTCTGCCGGTACCCGATCTCCACCCTTGATCTCCACCAGGTCTCCCACCACCAGTTGGTTGGCATTGATCTGAAACTTTTCCCCGTCTCGTACCACTGTCGCTTGCTGAAACCAAAATTAAAAAGATCAATGACCTGACGCTTGTTCATATTACTCTATGTGATGGTGGGAACCAGGTAGAGCGGAGGTTGTCCGGTTGACATCATGTCCTACCTGAGGCACGAGGTTCTTGAAGCTGGCGATGATGTTGGTGCTCTTGAATTCCTGGTAATAACCAAAGCAACCGGTGACGACCACGACGGCTATGAGGGTGATGGCCAAATACAACTGCAAGGAGAAGAAGAAGATGGCGGGAGCAAATATGTGAATCATGGGAGAAGAACTGGCGGGTTAGGTCCCTCCAGTCCCATAAAGCCAACCATGGACTGAAGGAGACACCATGATATAGTAATGGCTCCTTCTCCAGACCTGATCCATCAGATAAATTATCAATTGTCCTGTCACGTCTGTCATCAACTTCTGTCAGGTCGTCCTGCCATCATGCGCCGGCGGAAGCCATATCTGCACACCCAAGTGATGGGTGTGCAAATATGGTGCCTACTTGCGGTACTGGCCCATTGCACAGTACTGCCAGCGTTGCCGCATGGTCCTTTCCTGCAACCACTGCCAACCACTACCAACCGCAAACGTTGCCACTGACACTGATCACCGCCTGAGTAAGTGCATCTTCTTTGGACACTTGAGTATACAAAGATGGTGGCAGAGTGGAGCAACACATCACCCAACGGTAGTGCGACAGTGCACAATGGGGAGAGAGAGCACATGGGGGAAAAGACAGCACAAGGGGGGAGAGAGCCGACAGGAGGCGAGTGCACAGGGGGGAGAGACAGGATAAGGGGAAGAGAGCCGACAGGAGGCGAGCACACAGGGGGAGAGACAGGACAAGGGGGAGAGAGCACATGGAGAAGAGAGCCGACAGGAGGCAAGCACACAGGGGGAAGATACAGGACAAGGGGGAGAGAGCACATGGAGAAGAGAGCTGACAGGAGGCGAGCGCACAGGGGGGAGAGACAAGACAAAGGAGAGAGTACAGAAGGAAAAAGACTGCACAAGAGGGAAGAGAGTGCACATGGGAAAAGAGACAGCTCAAAGGGGGTGATTATATGGTGACTATATAGTGGTATTGTCTGCACAATATGGTGGTATTATATGGTGACTGTATGGTAGTATTATATGGTGATTGTATATAGTCTCTGCACTGCATGGTGGTATTATATGGTGACTGTATAGTGGTATTGTCTGTGCACAATATGGTAGTATTATATGGTGATTGTATGGCTGTATGGTCTCTGCACTGCATGGTGGTATTATATGGTGACTGTATAGTGGTATTGTCTGTGCACAGTATGGTGGTATTATATGGTGACTGTATGGCTGCATGGTCTCTGCACTGCATGGTGGTATTACATGGTGATTGTATGATGGTATTGTCTGAGCACTGTATGTGGATATTATATGTGACTATATGGCAGTAATAAATAATCACTGCCTTGGGATATGCATTTGGAAAACATTGGGAACAAAGCCAGCGCCATCATATGTTGGTGTATAATCACATTGCAACTTATGGCGGCAATGACATTTCTAATAGAAGAATCCAGAGCCCCCGCTTGTGTCTCAGACTCACGTTGTCAGCGCTGGTCAGATCTCCCTGCGAGCACTGGATCCCAAAAGCGATCAGGCAGATGACAGCGGCGACCCACATCAGGCACTGCAGCCCCCCGGCCAGCTGCCGGGCGAACTTCACATACTCAGGGGTCCCTTTCGGGGGCTTCAGCTCATTGGGGCCGTCTCTGATCAGGATCTCTCCGGCATAGCTGCTCTTCATCCCCTGCGGGTTTATATGCACACACACATATATATATATATACAGTGCAAGGCCGGGGCGTGGCCTATATGATATATACAGGGTCAGGGTGTGACATACACCATGTTCCAAATTATTATGCAGATTGGTTTAAGTGTCATAGGTTTTTTTCTTTCAATGAACCCCATTGCTGGTCTTGTGTCTCAGGGTCTTTGGATCACTGAAATCAATCTCAGATCCCTGTGATAATTAGTTTGGCAGGTGAGCCCAATAAAAGGAAAACTGGGTGTTCCACAATATTACGCAGGCCACAGTTTTCTAGTAACATGGGAAAGAAAAAGGATGTCTCTGCTGCCGAAAAGCCACAAATAGAGCAATGCCTTGGACAAGGGATGAAAACATTGGATATTGCAGGAAAACATAAGCGTGATCATCGTACTGTGAAGAGATTTGTGGCTGATTCTGAGCACAGACATGTTTGTGCAGATAAAGGCAGAATGAGGAAGGTTTCTGCCAGGGACGTTCATCAGATTAAGAGAGCAGCTGCTAAAAAGGCCTTACAAACCACAAACAGATATGTGAAGCTGCTGGTAGCCTCTGGAGTCCCTCCAACCTCAAGGTGTAGTATCCTTCAAGGCTGCTGTGGGCATAAACCTACTATTCGGCCACCCCTAAACAGTGCTCACAAGCAGAAACAGTTGCAGTGGGTCCAGATATACATGAAGACTAATTGTCACACAGTCTTGTTTACTGATGAGTGCCGAGCAACCCTGGATGGTCCAGATGGATGGAGTAGTGGATGGTTGGTGGATGCCACCATGTCCCAACAAGGCTGGAACGTCAGCAAGGAGGTGGAGGAGTCATGTTTTGGGCCGGAATCATTGGGAAATAGCTGGTAGGCCCCTTTAAGGTTCCTGAAGGTGTGAAAATGATCTCTGCAACGTATATAGAGTTTCCAACTGAGAACTTTCTTCCATAGTACAAAAAGCAAAAACAGGAGCAAAATCATCTTCATGCAGGACAATGCTCCATCTCATGCTGCAAAGAATACCTCTGTGCCATTGGCAGCTATGGGCATAAAAGGAGATAAACTCATGGTGTGGCCACTATCTTCCCCTGACCTCAACCCTATAGAGAACCTCTGGAGTATAATCATGCAAAAGATCTATGAGGGTGGGAGGCAGTTACATCATAACAGCAGCTCTGGGAGGCGATTCTGATATCATGCAAAGAAATACAAGCAGAAACTCTCCAGAAACTCACAAGATCAATGGATGCAAGAATTGCGAAGGTGACATCAAAGAAGGGTTCCTATGTTACCATGTAACTTGGCCTGGTAGGAGGTTCTGGAGGTAAATAGCTTTTTATGTCAGTGAATGTGACCTCCTAATGCTGCAAATTCAACAAATCAGCATTTTCAGTTCTTTCAAACATCAAATGTTTACAAACTCTCCTGTGCCTAATAATGTGGAACAGGGTATTTAGAGTTTGTTTTTAATTTTGAAGATTATACTGTTATCATTGGGAGATTTCTTCAATAAAATGTGATAAATCCTCTAACGGGTGATGACTTTTATTACACTGACTGTCATCTGCACCGACCATTTAGAAAAATTAGAAAAAGAACATTTGCATAATAATTTGGAACATGGTGTATATGAATAAGGGTCGGGGTGTGACCTATATGACATATACAGGGGCGGGGTGTGATGTATATGATATATACAGGGGCGGGGTGTGACCTATATGATATATACAGGGGCGGGGTGTGACGAAGATGAAATATACAGGGTTGGGGTGTGATGTATATGATATCTCCAGGGTTGGGGTGTGACGTATATGATATATACAGGGGCGGGGTGTGACGTATATGATATATACAGGGTCGGGGTGTGACGTACATGATATATACAGTGTCGGGGTGTGATGTATATGATATATACAGGGGCAGGGTGTGATGTATATGATATATAGAGAGTCGGGTGTGACATATATGATATATACAGGGGCGGGGTGTGACGTATATGATATATACAGGGGCGGGGTGTGACCTATATGATATATACAGGGTCGGGGTGTGACGTATATGATATATACAGGGTCAGGGTGTGACCTATATGATACATACAGGGGCGGGGTGTGACCTATATGATAAATACAGGGGCGGGGTGTGACCTATATGATATATACAGGGGCGGGGTGTGACTTATATGATATATACAGGGGCGGGGTGTGACTTATATGATATATAGAGGGCTGGGGTGTGACGAATATGATATATACAGGGGCGGGTGTGATCTATATGATAAATACAGGGGCGGGGTGTGACTTATATGATATATACAGGGGCGGGGTGTGACTTATATGATATATAGAGGGGCGGGGTGTGACCTATATGATATATACAGGGCTGGGGTGTGACGAATATGATATATACAGGGGCGGGGTGTGACCTATATGATAAATACAGGGGCGGGGTGTGACTTATATGATATATACAGGGGCGGGGTGTGACTTATATGATATATAGAGGGGCGGGGTGTGACCTATATGATATATACAGGGTCGGGGTGTGACGTATATGATATATACAGGGGCAGGGTGTGACCTATATGATATATAGAGGGGGCGGGTGTGACCTATATGATATATACAGGGTCGGGGTGTGACGTATATGATATATACAGGGGCGGAATGTGACCTATATGATAAATACAGGGGCGGAATGTGACCTATATGATATATACAGGGGCGGGGTGTGACCTATATGATATATACAGGGGCGGGGTGTGACTTATATGATATATACAGGGGCGGGGTGTGACTTATATGATATATAGAGGGGCGGGGTGTGACCTATATGATATATACAGGGCTGGGGTGTGACGAATATGATATATACAGGGCGGGGTGTGACCTATATGATAAATACAGGGGCGGGGTGTGGACTTATATGATATATACAGGGGCGGGGTGTGACTTATATGATATATAGAGGGGCGGGGTGTGACCTATATGATATATACAGGGCTGGGGTGTGACGAATATGATATATACAGGGGCGGGGTGTGACCTATATGATAAATACAGGGGCAGGGTGTGACTTATATGATATATACAGGGGCGGGGTGTCACCTATATGATAAATACAGGGGCGGGGTGTGACCTATATGATATATACAGGGTCGGAGTGTGACCTATATGATAAATACAGGGGCAGGGTGTGACCTATATGATATATACAGGGGCGGGGTGTGACCTATATGATATATACAGGGGCGGGGTGTGACGTATATGATATATACAGGGTCGGAGTGTGACCTATATGATATATACAGGGTCGGGGTGTGACGTATATGATATATACAGGGTCAGAGTGTGACCTATATGATATATACAGGGGCGGGGTGTGACGTATATGATATATACAGGGTCGGAGTGTGACCTATATGATATATACAGGGTCGGAGTGTGACGTATATGATATATATAGGGTCGGAGTGTGACGTATATGATATATACAGGGTCAGGGTGTGACGTATATGATATATACAGGGTCGGGGTGTGACGTACATGATATATACAGGGTCGGGGTGTGACGTATATGATATATACAGGGTCGGGGTGTGACGTATATGATATATACAGGGTCGGGGTGTGACATACCCGGGAGATACTGGTCTGGTATTTCATCTCCAGCTCCTCGATGCTCAGCTCATGGTCGTCCTACAAGAAGGAAACAATCCAGACAATCACAGTAGAGGAAGTGGCTGATAACAGGAAGCAGCAGCTTATACTCCCCATCCAACAGACAAATGGCTGATAACAGAGAACAATATATATATTCCCCCAGTAAACTGATATATACTGTATATATATGATATTTATACAACAAATCCCACAATAAAGCAAAGAAGGCGACGTCCTGCAACCTGCGAACTATCAGGAATGCAGCAGAATTATGAGTGCAGCTCTGGAGATGTGACTATAGAAAACCAGCGACTCCTTACAATGTCCATCTCCTTCTTCATACTCTCCAGCTTTTCTTTCTTCTTCATTCCTTTTCCTTCTTTCTTCTTGATTTTCACATCCAGTTCCCCCATCCCGTCCTTCCCGGCCTCCACCGAGAACATGTCATAATTATCCTGTGTGGGGAAAGCCGGGAAGTTATATTCTATACATAGGGGCAGTATTATAGTAGTTATATTCTTGTATATAGGAGCAGTATTATAGTAGTTATATTCTTGTATATAGGAGCAGTATTATAGTAGTTATATTCTTGTATATAGGAGCAGTATTATAGTAGTTATATCCTTGTATATAGGAGCAGTATTATAGTAGTTATATTCTTGTACATATGGGCAGTATTATAGTAGTTATATTCTTGTATATAGGAGCAGTATTATAGTAGTTATATTCTTGTATATAGGGGCAGTATTATAGTAGTTATATTCTTGTATATAGGGCAGTATTATAGTAGTTATATTCTTGTATATAGGGGCAGTATTATAGTAGTTATATTCTTGTATATAGGGGCAGTATTATAGTAGTTATATTCTTGTATATAGGGGCAGTATTATAGTAGTTATATTCTTGTATATAGGAGCAGTATTATAGTAGTTATATTCTTGTATATAGGGGCAGTATTATAGTAGTTATATTCTTGTATATAGGGGGCAGTATTATAGTAGTTATATTCTTGTATATAGGAGCAGTATTATAGTAGTTATATTCTTGTATATAGGAGCAGTATTATAGTAGTTATATCCTTGTATATAGGAGCAGTATTATAGTAGTTATATTCTTGTACATATGGGCAGTATTATAGTAGTTATATTCTTGTATATAGGAGCAGTATTATAGTAGTTATATTCTTGTATATAGGAGCAGTATTATAGTAGTTATATTCTTGTATATAGGGGCAGTATTATAGTAGTTATATTCTTGTATATAGGGGCAGTATTATAGTAGTTATATTCTTGTATATAGGGGCAGTATTATAGTAGTTATATTCTTGTATATAGGGGCAGTATTATAGTAGTTATATTCTTGTATATAGGGGCAGTATTATAGTAGTTATATTCTTGTATATAGGGGCAGTATTATAGTAGTTATATTCTTGTATATAGGAGCAGTATTATAGTAGTTATATTCTTGTATATAGGGCAGTATTATAGTAGTTATATTCTTGTATATAGGAGCAGTATTATAGTAGTTATATCCTTGTATATAGGAGCAGTATTATAGTAGTTATATCCTTGTATATAGGAGCAGTATTATAGTAGTTATATTCTTGTACATAGGGGCAGTATTATAGTAATTATATTCTTGAATATAGGAGCAGTATTATAGTAGTTATATTCTTGTATATAGGAGCAGTATTATAGTAGTTATATTCTTGTATATAGGAGCAGTATTATAGTAGTTATATTCTATACATAGGAGCAGTATTATAGTAGTTATATTCTTGTATATAGGGGCAGTATTATAGTAGTTATATTCTTGTATATAGGAGCAGTATTATAGTAGTTATATTCTTGTATATAGGGGCAGTATTATAGTAGTTATATTCTTGTATATAGGAGCAGTATTATAGTAGTTATATTCTTGTATATAGGAGCAGTATTATAGTAGTTATATTCTTGTATATAGGAGCAGTATTATAGTAGTTATATTCTTGTACATAGGGGCAGTATTATAGTAGTTATATTCTTGTAATAGGGCAGTATTATAGTAGTTATATTCTTGTATATAGGAGCAGTATTATAGTAGTTATATTCTTGTATATAGGGCAGTATTATAGTAGTTATATTCTTGTATATAGGGCAGTATTATAGTAGTTATATTCTTGTATATAGGAGCAGTATTATAGTAGTTATATTCTGTATATAGGAGCAGTATTATAGTAGTTAATTCTTGTACATAGGGCAGTATTATAGTAGTTATATTCTTGTATATAGGGGCAGTATTATAGTAGTTATATTCTTGTATATAGGAGCAGTATTATAGTAGTTATATTCTTGTATATAGGGCAGTATTATAGTAGTTATATTCTTGTATATAGGGCAGTATTATAGTAGTTATATTCTTGTATATAGGAGCAGTATTATAGTAGTTATATTCTTGTATATAGGGCAGTATTATAGTAGTTATTATTCTTGTATATAGGAGCAGTATTATAGTAGTTATATTCTTGTAATAGGAGCAGTATTATAGTAGTTATATTCTTGTATATAGGAGCAGTATTATAGTAGTATATATATCTTTGTATATATTGAAGGCAGTATTATAGTAGTTATATTCTTGTATATAGGAGCAGTATTATAGTAGTTATATTCTTGTACATAGGGCAGTATTATAGTAGTTATATTCTTGTATATAGGAGCAGTATTATAGTAGTTATATTCTTGTATATAGGAGCAGTATTATAGTAGTTATATTCTTGTATATAGGGCAGTATTATAGTAGTTATATTCTTGTATATAGGGGCAGTATTATAGTAGTTATATTCTTGTATATAGGGGCAGTATTATAGTAGTTATATTCTTGTATATAGGAGCAGTATTATAGTAGTTATATTCTTGTAATAGGGGCAGTATTATAGTAGTTATATTCTTGTATATAGGGCAGTATTATAGTAGTTATATTCTTGTATATAGGAGCAGTATTATATAGTTATATTCTTGTATATAGGAGCAGTATTATAGTAGTTATATTCTTGTATATAGGAGCAGTATTATAGTAGTTATATTTTGTATATAGGAGCAGTATTATAGTAGTTATATTCTTGTATATAGGGCAGTATTATAGTAGTTATATTCTGTATATAGGGCAGTATTATAGTAGATTATATTCTTGTATATAGGAGCAGTATTATAGTAGTTATATTCTTGTATATAGGAGCAGTATTATAGTAGTTATATTCTTGTATATAGGGCAGTATTAATAGTAGTTATATTCTTGTGTTATATATAGGGCAGTATTATAGTAGTTATATTCTTGTATATAGGAGCAGTATTATAGTAGTTATATTCTTGTATATAGGAGCAGTATTATAGTAGTTATATTCTTGTATATAGGGCAGTATTATAGTAGTTATATTCTTGTATATAGGGGCAGTATTATAGTAGTTATATTCTTGTATATAGGAGCAGTATTATAGTAGTTATATTCTTGTATATAGGAGCAGTATTATAGTAGTTATATTCTTGTATATAGGGCAGTATTATAGTAGTTATATTCTTGTATATAGGAGCAGTATTATAGTAGTTATATTCTTGTATATAGGAGCAGTATTATAGTAGTTATATTCTTGTATATAGGAGCAGTATTATAGTAGTTATATTCTTGTATATAGGAGCAGTATTATAGTAGTTATATTCTTGTATATAGGAGCAGTATTATAGTAGTTATATTCTTGTATATAGGAGCAGTATTATAGTAGTTATATTCTTGTATATAGGGAGCAGTATTATAGTAGTTATATTCTTGTATATAGGGCAGTATTATAGTAGTTATATTCTTGTATATAGGAGCAGTATTATAGTAGTTATATTCTTGTATATAGGAGCAGTATTATAGTAGTTTATTCTTGTATATAGGGGCAGTATTATAGTAGTTATATTCTTGTATATAGGCAGTATTATAGTAGTTATATTCTTGTATATAGGGGCAGTATTATAGTAGTTATATTCTTGTATATAGGGCAGTATTATAGTAGTTATATTCTTGTAATATAGGGCAGTATTATAGTAGTTATATTCTTGTATATAGGGCAGTATTATAGTAGTTATATTCTTGTATATAGGAGCAGTATTATAGTAGTAATTTGTAATAGGGCAGTATTATAGTAGATATCTTGTATAAGGGCAGTATTATAGTAGTTATATTCTTGTATATAGGAGCAGTATTATAGTAGTTATATTCTTGTATATAGGAGCAGTATATATAGTAGTTATATTCTTGTATATAGGGCAGTATTATAGTAGTTATATTCTTGTATATAGGAGCAGTATTATAGTAGTTATATTCTTGTAATAGGGCAGTATTATAGTAGTTTATATTTTTGTATATAGGAGCAGTATTATAGTAGTTATATTCTTGTAATAGGGCAGTATTATAGTAGTTATATTCTTGTATATAGGGCAGTATTATAGTAGTTATATTCTTGATATAGGGCAGTATTATAGTAGTTATATTCTTGTATATAGGGCAGTATTATAGTAGTTATATTCTTGTATATAGGGCAGTATTATAGTAGTTATATTCTTGTATATAGGGGCAGTATTATAGTAGTTATATTCTTGTATATAGGGCAGTATTATAGTAGTTATATTCTTGTATATAGGGCAGTATTATAGTAGTTATATTCTTGTATATAGGGCAGTATTATAGTAGTTATATTCTTGTATAATAGGAGCGTATTTATAGTAGTTATATTCTTGTATATAGGGCAGTATTATAGTAGTTATATTCTTGTACATAGGGGCAGTATTATAGTAGTTATATTCTTGTATATAGGAGCAGTATTATAGTAGTTATATTCTTGTATATAGGAGCAGTATTATAGTAGTTATATTCTTGTATATAGGGGCAGTATTATAGTAGTTATATTCTTGTATATAGGGGCAGTATTATAGTAGTTATATTCTTGTATATAGGAGCAGTATTATAGTAGTTACATTCTTGTACATAGGGGCAGTATTATAGTAGTTATATTCTTGTATATAGGGGCAGTATTATAGTAGTTATATTCTTGTATATAGGAGCAGTATTATAGCAGTTATATTCTTGTATATAGGGGGCAGTATTATAGTAGTTATATTCTTGTATATAGGGACAGTATTATAGTAGTTATATTCTTGTATATAGGAGCAGTATTATAGTAGTTATATTCTTGTATATAGGGGCAGTATTATAGTAGTTATATTCTTGAATATAGGAGCAGTATTATAGTAGATATATTCTTGTACATAGGGGCAGTATTATAGTAGTTATATTCTTGTATATAGGAGCAGTATTATAGTAGTTATATTCTTGTATATAGAGGCAGTATTATAGTAGTTATATTCTTGTATATAGGAGCAGTATTATAGTAGTTATATTCTTGTACATAGGGGCAGTATTATAGTAGTTATATTCTTGTATATAGGAGCAGTATTATAGTAGTTATATTATTGTATATAGGAGCAGTATTATAGTAGATATATTCTTGTATATAGGGGCAGTATTATAGTAGTTATATTCTTGTATATAGGGGCAGTATTATAGCAGTTATATTCTTGTATATAGGGGCAGTATTATAGTAGTTATATTCTTGTATATAGGGACAGTATTATAGTAGTTATATTCTTGTATATAGGGGCAGTATTATAGTAGTTATATTCTTGTATATAGGAGCAGTATTATAGTAGTTATATTCTTGTATATAGGAGCAGTATTATAGTAGTTATATTCTTGTATATAGGAGCAGTATTATAGTAGTTATATTTTTGTACATAGGAGCAGTATTATAGTAGTTATATTCTTGTATATAGGAGCAGTATTATAGTAGTTATATTCTTGTATATAGGGCAGTATTATAGTAGTTATATTCTTGTATATAGGGGCAGTATTATAGTAGATATATTCTTGTATATAGGAGCAGTATTATAGTAGTTATATTCTTGTATATAGGAGCAGTATTATAGTAGATATATTCTTGTATATAGGAGCAGTATTATAGTAGTTATATTCTTGTATATAGGAGCAGTATTATAGTAGTTATATTCTTGTATATAGGGGCAGTATTATAGTAGTTATATTCTTGTATATAGGGGCAGTATTATAGTAGTTATATTCTTGTATATAGGGGCAGTATTATAGTAGTTATATTCTTGTATATAGGAGCAGTATTATAATAGTTATATTCTTGTATATAGGGGCAGTATTATAGTAGTTATATTCTTGTATATAGGAGCAGTGTTATAGTAGTTACATTCTTGTATATAGGAGCAGTATTATAGTAGTTATATTCCTGTATAAAGGAGCAGTATTATAGTAGTTATATTCTTGTACATAGGGGCAGGATTATAGTAGTTATATTCTTGTATATAGGAGCAGTATTATAGTAGTTATATTCTTGTATATAGGAGCAGTATTATAGTAGTTATATTCTTGTATATAGGAGCAATATTATAGTAGTTATATTCTTGTATATAGGGGCAGTATTATAGTAGTTATATTCTTGTACATAGGAGCAGTATTATAGTAGTTATATTGTTGTATATAGGAGCAGTATTATAGTAGTTATATTCTTGTATATAGGAGCAGTATTATAGTAGTTATATTCTTGTATATAGGGGCAGTATTATAGTAGTTATATTCTTGTATATAGGGGCAGTATTATAGTAGTTATATTCTTGTATATAGGAGCAGTATTATAGTAGTTATATTCCTGTATATAGGGAGCAGTATATATAGTAGTTATATTCTTGTACATAGGAGCAGTATTATAGTAGTTATATTCCTGTATATAGGAGCAGTATTATAGTAGTTATATTCTTGTATATAGGGCAGTATTATAGTAGTTATATTCTTGTATATAGGAGCAGTATTATAGTAGTTATATTCTTGTATATAGGAGCAGTATTATAGTAGTTATATTCTTGTATATAGGAGCAGTATTATAGTAGTTATTTTCTTGTACATAGGAGCAGTGTTATAGTAGTTATATTCTTGTATATAGGGGCAGTATTATAGTAGTTATATTCTTGTATATAGGGGCAGTATTATAGTAGTGATATTCTTGTATATAGGGGCAGTATTATAGTAGTTATATTCTTGTATATAGGGGCAGTATTATAGTAGTTATATTCTCGGTTTCGGTATGTATTTTATCAGTGTGTTTTGTGCGGTGTAATCTCGCCTTTTGCAGTAATAACCTCTTACAATCACATATAATGCACTGAGTAAACTTGTAATCACTATTATAAGAATACAATGAATTCCAGCTGGACACGATAAGAGCGAGATATAATATCAGCTGCCGCCAAATGACGAGTGAATTATTAGCTGGACGTGTGATGAGGGCGATATTAGGCCGAGCAGTACACAGGACACCACTATATACCTGTATTACTACATTAATACTGTCTGCTGAGCTGTGTATCTAATCCTCTCCTGTGTGATACTGTCTGCTGAGCTGTGCATCTAATCCTCTCCTGTGTGATACTGTCTGCTGAGCTGTGTATCTAATCCTATCCTGTGTGATACTGCCTACTGAGTTGTGCATCTAATCCTATCCTGTGTGATACTGTCTGCTGAGCTGTGTATCTAATCCTATCCTGTGTGATACTGTCTGATGAGCTGTGTATCCAATCCTATCCTGTGTGATACTGTCTGCTGAGCTGTGTATCTAATCCTATCCTGCGTGATACTGTCTGCTGAGCTGTGTATCTAATCCTATCCTGTGTGATACTGTCTGATGAGCTGTGTATCCAATCCTATCCTGTGTGATACTGTCTGCTGAGCTGTGTATCTAATCCTATCCTGTGTGATACTGTGTGCTGAGCTGTGTAACTAATCCTATCCTGTGTGATACTGTCTGCAGAGCTGTGTATCTAATCCTATCCTGTGTGATACTGCCTACTGAGCTGTGCATCTAATCCTATCCTGTGTGATACTGTCTGCTGAGCTGTGTATCTAATCCTATCCTGTGTGATACTGTCTGCTGAGGTGTGTATCTAATCCTATCCTGTGTGATACCCTCTTACCTTCTTCCCCATCTTGCCGGTTCGGGGTTGTGCTGACACTTGTGGTTGCCGCCAACAAATCTTGGCGAGGAGGCAAAGTCGCCTTATAAACCCCAGAGGCGCGAGGCCGCACCCCTGTCCCCACCGCTGTGATACGTCCGATCTCAGGACCGCGATAAAACAAGGACAAGAAGATTACAGAACCTTCCCTGCCCTTCACCGACTTCCCTAGAGGATTAGATACACAGCTCAGCAGACAGTATCACACAGGATAGGATTAGATACACAGCTCAGCAGACAGTATCACACAGGATAGGATTAGATACACAGCTCAGCAGACAGTATCACACAGGATAGGATTAGATACACAGCTCAGCAGACAGTATCACACAGGAGAGGATTAGATACACAGCTCAGCAGACAGTATCACACAGGGGAGGATTAGATACATAGCTCAGCCTTACTGTAATGCCTCACTCTTCCTGTGGGGGCGCTGTTGAGTATTTCCACCCTTGCTGTTAGGTGTCTCCTGTTGGGGTGGGGGGCTGTAGTACTTGCCCCCATTATCTGCCCCCCCCCATCCCCCGGTGTCACCTCAGTTGAAGCTTTTCACTTTTCTCAGAATTTCCCACTTTCTTTTCCTCTTTGATAAATGACTGAATATCAGGTAACAATGTAACACGTGGGATCATATGTAACCCTTCATGTGCCGCTCCCTTCTAAAGGCTGGAAACACTGGCGAGTGTATCACAAGTGTGATCTAAATTTGGTCAGTGCGGCTTCTGTGTGCTGTCCGTGTTTGTCCTTGTGCTGTCGTGGATGTCCGTGTGTTGTCCGTGTGCTGTACGTGTGTTGTCCGTGTGCTCTCCGTGTGCTGTCCATGTGCTGTCCGTGTGCTGTCCGTGTGCTGTCCGTGTGTTGTCCGTGTGCTGTCCGTGTGATGTCCGTGTGTTGTCCGTGTGCTGTCCGTGTGCTGTCCATGTGCTGTCCTTGTGCTGTCCGTGTGATGTCGTGTGTGTCCGTGTGCTGTCCATGTGTTGTCCGTGTGCTGCCCGTGTGCTGTCCATGTGCTGTCCGTGTGATGTCCGTGTGCTGTCCGTGTGCTGTCCGTGTGCTGTCCGTGTGATGTCTGTGTTGTCCGTGTGCTGTCCGTGTGCTGTCCGTGTGCTGTCCGTGTGCTGTCCGGGTGTTGTCCGTGTGCAGTCCGTGTGCTGTCCGAGTGATGTCCGTTTGCTGTCCTTGTGCTGTCCATTTACTGTCCGTGTGCTGTCCGGGTGTTGTCCGTGTGCTGTCCGTGTGTTGTCCGTGTGCTGTCGTGTGCTGTCCGTGTGCTGTCCGTGTGTTGTCCGTGTGTGTCTGTGCTGTCCGAGTGTAATCTGTTTTGTAGTCAGCAGATATTACTGTAGAATCATTTACAGGTGTCTGAGCTACAGAATGAGAATGTATCAGTGAATAATTCGGATGCCTCTCGGATGGTCTTTTTTGTCGGACCCATAGACTTGCATTGGTGAGTCTCGTCCTCGCCTCGCACACTGTCACAGCATGTTGTGACTGACGCGTCATCCAACACCCGCAAATGTGCTCAGACATGGAGTAACATTGGTCAGACGACAATGTGATTTTACTCGCACTACAGTCGTCCGAGTTTCACTCCAGAGTGTCCGAGCCCTAAAGGATCATTCCAGAAACCCAAGAGATCCTGATTCTTCATCGATTCACAGATTCCCCTCATCAGTTATTGATCACCCCCATCTGTCAGTCCACCATCCTCTACACTGCAGCACTGTCCTGGCTGGAGACTGCAGGGGATCCAAAGCTAAATAGTTCAAGTTCCTATAGATCATACTTCATTCCCTGGTGTCTAGTGGTTTATTCATTGGTCCCTGGTGTCTGGTGGTTTATTGCCCGCTCCCTGGTGTCTAGTGGTTTTTTGCCCACTCCCTGGTGTCTAGTGGTTTATTGCCCACTCCCTGGTGTCTAGTGGTTTATTGCCACTCCCTGGTGTCTAGTGGTTTATTGCCCGCTCCCTGGTGTCTAGTGGTTTTTTGCCCACTCCCTGGTGTCTAGTGGTTTATTGCCCACTCCCTGGTGTCTAGTGGTTTATTGCCCACTCCCTGGTGTCTAGTGGTTTATTGTTCAGAACCTGGTGTCTAGTAGTTAATTATCGTGTCCCTGGTGTCTAGTGGTTTATTGGCCACTCCCTGGTGTCTAGTGGTTTATTGCCCACTCCCTGGTGTCTAGTAGTTTATTATCGTGTCCCTGGTGTCTAGTGGTCTGTTGTTCAGTCCCTGGTGTCTAGTGGTTTATTCTTTGGTCCCTGGTGTCTAGTGGTTTATTGTCCAGTCCCTGGTGTCTAGTGGTTTATTGTCCACTTCCCTGGTGTCTGGTGGTTTATTGTCCACAACCTGGTGTCTGGTGGTTTATTGTCCCTCCCTGGTGTCTGGTGGTTTATTGTCCCTCCCTGGTGTCTGGTGGTTTTATTGTCCACTCCTGGTGTCTAGTGGTTTATTGCCCGCTCCCTGGTGTCTAGTTGTTTTTTGCCCACTCCCTGTGTCTAGTGGTTTTTTTGCCCACTCTCTGGTGTCTAGTGGTTTATTGCCCACTCCCTGGTGTCTAGTGGTTTATTGTTCAGAACCTGGTGTCTAGTAGTTTATTATCATGTCCCTGGTGTCTAGTGGTTTATTGGCCACTCCCTGGTGTCTAGTGGTTTATTGCCCACTCCCTGGTGTCTAGTGGTTTATTGCCCACTCTCTGGTGTCTAGTAGTTTATTATCGTGTCCCTGGTGTCTAGTGGTCTGTTGTTCTGTCCCTGGTGTCTAGTGGTTTATTCTTTGGTCCCTGGTGTCTAGTGGTCTATTGTTCGGTCCCTGGTGTCTAGTGATTTATTCTTTGGTCCCTGGTGTCTAGTCGTTTATTGTTCGGTCCCTGGTGTCTAGTGGTTTATTGTCAGCTCCCTGGTGTCTAGTCGCTTATTCTTTTGTCCCTGGTGTTTAGTGGTTTATTCTTTGGTCCCTGGTGGTCTATGTTTCAGTTCCTCCTTTTCATTGGTCCCTTTTCCCCATTTTGTCCCCCACCTTCCAGTGTCAATTTCCTGGGTTTCATGTCCCTGGTGTCCAGTGGTTTCACTTCTTGGTCCTTCTCTTCAGTGGCTCCTGGGCTGGGGGTTATCACAGCTGATTTCGGGCACCATTGATGGAGCGTCCTGTTAGTTACCTGTAATCGGTGAAGGAAGGAGAGCAAGGAGCAGCCGTAATGTGACGAAACGAGACACCCACAGAGGAGACGTCTGAACTCGCTGCCTCCCTGCGTTCTGCCTACCCTGAGCTGTGCACCCCTGAGCTCTGTACCCCTGAGCTGTGCACCCCTGAGCTCTGTACCCCTGAGTTGTGCACCCCTGAGCTCTGTACCCCTGAGCTGTGCACCCCTGAGCTCTGTACCCCTGAGCTCTCCACCCCTGAGCTCTGTCCCCCTTAGCTCTCTACCCCTGAGCTCTGCACCCCTGAGCTCTGTCCCCTGAGCTCTGCACCCCTGAGCTCTCCACCCCTGAGCTCCCCACCCTGAGCTCTGTACCACTGAGCTCTCCACCCCTGAGCTCTGTACTCATGAGCTCTCCACCCCTGAGCTCTGTACCTCTGAGCTATGCACCCCTTAGTTCTCCACCCCCTGAGCTCTGCACCCCTGAGCTGTGCGCCCCTGAGCTCTCCACCCCTGAGCTCTGTACCCCTGAGCTCTCCACCCCTGATCTCTCCACCCCTGAGCTCTGCACCCCTTAGCTCTCCACCCCTGAGCTCTGCACCCCTTAGCTCTCCACCCCTGAGCTTTGCCCCCTTAGTTCTCCACCCCTGAGCTCTGCACCCCTTAGGTCTCCACCCCTGAGCTCTGCACCCCTGAGCTCTCCACCCTGAGCTCTCCACCCTGACTGTGCACCCCTTAGCTCTCCACCCCTGAGCTGTGCACCCTGATCTCTCCACCCCTGACCTGTGCACCCCTGATCTCTCCACCCCTGAGCTTTGCCCCCCTTAGCTCTCCACCCCTGAGCTTTGCCCCCCTTAGTTCTCCACCCCTGAGCTTTGCCCCCCTGATCTCTCCACCCCTGAGCTGTGCCCCCTGATCTCTCCACCTCTGAGCTTTGCCCCCCTTTGCTCTCCACCCCTGAGCTCTGCACCCCTGAGCTCTGTACCCCTGAGCTCTGTACCCCTGAGCTCTGTACCCCTGAGCTCTGACCCCTGAGCTCTGTACCCCTGAGCTCTGAGCTTCTTCACTCTCCTTTTCCTTTCTCTCCAGTCTTGCTCTTTCTTGTTTGATAAGAACAGCTGCATTTTTTAAAAATGGACCAAAAGGTCAAAATCCCCCAAATCTGCACAGTGTGACCCTGCAGCAACAAGAGAGAACACCTACACGACCTTCTCAATGTCAGATGATAAGACGCAGCGCTGACCTCGCCTGGAGACTCGCAGAGGACACAATATACCTGGTGTACAGAGAGCAGTGAGGGACACAGGATGGATACTGGAAGGGGGCCCAATGCTATCGCATTAGGAGGGCGGTCTCTGTGCGTTGATTCTCATCTCTGTGGCTGTCTCTCTTCCATGTGTGGCTGTCTCCCCTGTATGGTGGTCTCTCCCCTCTGTGCCTGTCTCTCCCATCTTTGCCTGTCTCTCCTCTCTGTGGCTGTCTCTCCCCTCTGTGCCTGTCTCTCCCCTCTGTGCCTGTCTCTCCCCTCTGTGGCTGTCTCTCCCCTGTGTGGCTGTCTCTCCCCTGTGTGGCTGTCTCTCCCCTGTGTGGCTGTCTCTTACTCCTGCTCCCCCTCCTAACCTGTGCGGTGCTTAGCACAGTGCAGATTTCATATTGTGATCAGTCATGTGAATCTGGCTCTGGCCAGTCAGTAACTGATCACATGGCCGTGACATCAGCATGACCGTGACATTACCACTGGTCCTTTATCTCTCTGGTAAGTCAGAAGGAGGCGACGGCTGCGTGTGGTGTTTGGTGGGAGTCTGCGGGCGGGGAAGTGTTTGGTGGGAGGCTGCGGGCGGTGGGAGGTGTTTGGTGGGGGTCTGCGGGCGGTGTGAGTTGGTGGGAGTCTGCGGGCGGTGGGAGGTGTCGGTGGGAGTCTGCGGGCGGTGGGAGGTGTTTGGTGACAGTCTGCGGGCGGGGTGTGGAGGGTTTGGTGGGAGTCTGCGGGTGGTGGGACGTGTTTGGTGGAAGTCTGCGGGTGGTGGGAGGTGTTTGGTGGGAGTCTGCGGGCGGTGGGAGTTGGTGGGAGTCTGCGGGCGTGGGAGATGTTTTTGGGAGCTGCGGGGGTGGGAGTTTGGTGGGAGTCTGCGGCGGTGGGAGTGTTTGGTGGAGTCTGCGGGCGGTGGGAGGTTTTGGTGGAGTCTGCGGTGGTGGAGGTTTTGGTGCGAGTCTGCGGGCGGTGGAGGTGTTTGGTGAGAGTCTGCGGGTGGTGGAGGTGTTTGGTTGGAGTCTGCAGGGGTGGGAGTTGGTGGGAGTCTGCGGGCGGGTGGAGTGTTTGGTGGGAGTCTGTGGGCGGTGGAGGTCTTTGGTGTGGAGTCTGTGGGCGGTTGGAGGTGTTTGGTGGAGTCTGCGGGCGGTGGGAGGTTTTGGTGGAGTCTGGGGCGTGGAGGTGTTTGGTGGGAGGTCTGCGGGTGGGAGGTGTTTGGTGGGAGTCTGCGGGCGGGGGAGGTGTTTGGTGGAGTCTGGGGTGTGGGAGGTGTTTGGTGGGAGTCTGGAGGTAGTGGGATGTTGGTGGAGTCTGCGGGCGGTGGAGGTGTTTGGTGGGAGTCTGCGGGCGGTGGGAGGTGTTTGCTGGGAGTCTGGGGGCGGTGGGAGATGTTTGCTGGAGTCTGCGGGCGGTGGGAGGTGTTTGGTGGAGTCTGCGGGTGATGGGAGAGTTTTGGTGGGAGTCTGCAGGCGGTGGAGGTGTTTGGTGGAGTCTGCGGGCGGTGGGAGGTGTTTAGTGGGAGTCTGCGGGCGGTGGGAGGTGTTTGGTGACAGTCTGCGGGCGGTGGGAGGTGTTTGGTGGGAGGCTGCAGGCGGTGGGAGGTGTTTGGTGGGAGTCTGCGGCGGTGGAGTTGGTAGGAGTCTGTGGGTAGTGGGAGATGTTTGGTGGGAGTCTGCGGAAGGTGAGAGGAGTTTGGTGGGAGTCTGCGGGCGGTGGGAGGTGTTTGGTGGGAGTCTGCGGGCGGTGGGAGGTGTTTGGTGGGAGTCTGTGGCGGTGGGAGGTGTTTGGTGGGAGTCTGTGGGCGGTGGGAGGTGTTTGGTGGGAGTCTGTGGGTAGTGGGAGATGTTTGGTGGGAGTCTGCGGGCGGTGGTGAGGTGTTTGGTGGGAGTCTGCGGGCGGTGGGAGGTGTTTGGTGGGAGTCTGCGGGCGGTGGGAGGTGTTTAGTGGGAGTCTGCGGGCGGTGGGAGGTGTTTGGTGACAGTCTGCGGGCGGTGGGAGGTGTTTGGTGGGAGGCTGCAGGCGGTGGGAGGTGTTTGGTGGGAGTCTGCGGGCGGTGGGAGTTGGTAGGAGTCTGCGGGCTGTGTGAGATGTTTGGTGGGAGTCTGCGGGCGGTGGGAGTTGGTGGGAGTCTGCAGGCGGTGTGAGATGTTTGGTGGGAGTCTGCGGGCGGTGGGAGTTGTGGGAGTCTGCAGGCGGTGTGAGATGTTTGGTGGGAGTCTGCGGGCGGTGGGAGGTCTTTGGTGGGAGTCTGTGGCGGTTGGAGGTGCTTGGTGTGAGTCTGCGGGCATTGAGAGGTGTTTGGTGGGAGTCTGCGGGCGGTGGGAGGTGTTTGGTGGGAGTCTGCGGGGGGTGGGAGTTGGTGGGAGTCTGCGGGCGGTGTGAGATGTTTGGTGGGAGTCTGTGGGCGGTGGGAGGTGTTTGGTGCGAGTCTGCGGAAGGTGAGAGGAGTTTGGTGGGAGTCTGCGGGCGGTGGGAGGTGTTTGGTGGGAGTCTGTGGGCGGTTGGAGGTGTTTGGTGCGAGTCTGCGGAAGGTGAGAGGAGTTTGGTGGGAGTCTGCGGGCGGTGGGAGGTGTGTGGTGGGAGTCTGTGGGCGGTGGGAGGTGTTTGGTGGGAGTCTGTGGGCGGTGGGAGGTGCTTGGTGGGAGTCTGTGGGTAGTGGGAGATGTTTGGTGGGAGTCTGCGGAAGGTGAGAGGAGTTTGGTGGGAGTCTGCGGGCGGGTGGGAGGTGTTTGGTGGGAGTCTGCGGGCGGTGGGAGGTGTTTGGTGGGAGTCTGTGGGCGGTGGGAGGTGTTTGGTGGGAGTCTGTGGGCGGTGGTAGGTGTTTGGTGGGAGTCTGTGGGTAGTGGGAGATATTTGGTGGGAGTCTGCGGGCGGTAGGAGGTGTTTGGTGGGAGTCTGCGGGTGGTGGGAGGTGTTTGGTGGGAGTCTGCGGGCGGTGGGAAGTGTTTTCTGGGAGTCTGCGGGCGGTGGGAGGTGTTTGGTGGGAGTCTGCAGGTGGTGGGAGGAGTTTGGTGGGAGTCTGCGGGCGGTGGGAGGTGTTTGGTGGGAGTCGACAGTACAGCAGACTGCTTGGTGGGAGTCGACAGAAAGATGGTGAAAAGTGCTCCATACAGGAGCTGAATACACAATTGAAGCAGTGCCCTGATTTCCAGCACTTCCAGTTCAAGGAAACATCAGCAACGTGATCAGGTCAGCTGATCACACTGCTGACATCCCTCGACAGTGCCCGCAGAGGCGGCAGAAGGATGGTGAAAAGTGCTCCATACAGGAGCTGAAGACACCGAAGATTAATGTAACTACTGAAAGGGGGAAAGAGTGTGGAGTGTATGAGAAGCAAACAGAGGTGAGAGAGGGTGGAGCCCCCTACTTATAACATTCAGCATTGCAGCCCAATCCTAACAGCGTGTAATATACTCACTGTCAGGATTCAGCTCTTGCTGCTCCCAGCAGTCATCACTCGTGTGATTTTCATACTTACGGTCATGTGATGGCTTTTCTTGTTTCTTACATTAAGAGCATTAGGTAGAGAAGCTCGTCAGCTCATGACAGTAAATGTGAAAATCACAAATGAATGATTGTTCACATGATGACTACTCGGACCACTTGATGGGGTTGGGGGGCGCTATCGTGCCCACAAGGGTCTGGGTACCCAGATATCGGGCAGTTGGATGCAAGGATGTCACGGGTGGTCGGTGCCGGTATTGCGCCGCCAAGTGGATAGGTGAATGTGGGCCCGGCGGGTTGTCCATTTTAGGCTCCGCTTGCATTGGTGGCCTGGTTTATATTAGGGGCCGCTGCGTTGTTTGCGTCCGGGGCACTCATTCTCGCTCCCCCCTAGTGAATCATTGCCAGTCTCTGAAAAGCGAAAGTACGTAGTCGGCACCGCAGGCGGGGAGTGGAGCACCTCGGGTATTTCCGGATCAGGCTGCTCCATTCGGCGGTTCTCGGCAGCGTGTGGGGCGGGGCCTGTCTTTGCACCCTTGCAGCCGTAACGCCCCTTTTCTTCCCACCCACAGTTCACAAACACAGTCTATACACACAGTACTGGGCACGGGATCCTGTTCATGACGGCAGAGTTGTCGGGCCCACAAGGGTCTGGGGTATATAGGTCTCAGGCGGTCAGGTGCAGGGATGTCACGGGTGGTCGGTGCCCTAGCCTGTGCCCTTGAGGTGACAATAAAAAGAGGTATTTACAGGGATAAGAGTGATGGCACCGGCGCTACTGGGGCCTCTGGGTGATGGGCGGCAGCAAGGTGTCATGGCTCCCTACAGGTAGAGCGGAGATCCTGGGGCTGTAAGGGTGATGGGCGGCAGCAAGGTGTCATGGCTCCCTGCAGGTAGAGCGGAGATCCTGGGGCTGTAAGGGTGATGGGCGGCAGCAAGGTGTCATGGCTCCCTACAGGTAGAGCGGAGATCATGGGGCTGTAAGGGTGATGGGCGGCAGCAAGGTGTCATGGCTCCCTACAGGTAGAGCGGGGTCCCTGGGGCTGTAAGGGTAGAATGGTGGAATAGGGTAGCACAGTCGTTGCGGTGTGGGACAGGCTGGAAGGATGGACACACACACAAGGAAGTCTCTTTCTGTACCTTTTACTGGTGTTTTGCAGGTACACTTCCAGGGTTGAAGGGTTCACTTCGTGATCTCCATGTCCTGTTCCCTTGTCCTGAAGTCGGCATGTGTGGAACCAGGCCTGACCTCTTCCGTCTCTCACACCCGTGTTGCTGCACTGAGGGCTCTCGCTTGGTTACCGCTATCTCTCCTGCGGCTCCTGGCTCTCAGATGGGGAGTGCTGTGGGTGTCCGGGAAGCTAAGCCTCCGTGGTGTACTGGATTCTCTGCTGGGCTAACCTCTCTCTTGCAGACTCGGTCTCCAGTGACTGGTGTTCTCCTGGGGTGAGCCGGGATGGCTCCTCTCCCCTCGCTGTGCTGTTCCTCGCCTCTGCCTTCGGTCCTCACTCTCTCTGGACCCTCACACTGGCTCTGGAGGTGTACTGGTGTTGGGCCTAGCACGGCTCCGGTGATCAGGTTAACTCACTAGGCTCTGAGCTGAACTTCACAGTTCTTCTATTGACGGCACACTCTCGCTAACTCCGCCCCCAGCACCTATATCTATAGGGGATCTGGCTTAACAGCAACCAGTGGTGCTCCCCCTACAGGCCTGGAGTGGAAGGTGTTGTGTATAGGTGAGGTACCAGATGTGGAAATCCCTTGGTGTAGTAGTTGGTCCTGTGGCTTTACCTGGCACAGGGCGCCACAGCGCCAAACTGAATTCTTACCCCGGATGCCAGAAAACCTAGATGCACTCTGCCTCCACTCACCCTGGCTAGTGTAAAGGCCGGGGAACAGGGGATAGCGCACCTACTGACATTAACCTGTGTCTGGCCCCTGAGCTCCCCTAATGTTCCTAAGCAGGTCCTTCTCCCCACCGCAGTCACGTGCCTAGTACCTGATCTGTCCCTGCTCTCACCCTGGATAGTGTAAAGGCCATTGAGTGCACCAGACGTCACCTCTACTGTAATATCACACAGGGGAAGGAGGACAGACGGGGAAATAAAGCAGGAAAGGAAACAGCACAAATGTTTGTATTGATGAACCCACAGGCGCAGTTTTAAAGGATTCGGTACAAAAAACGTCATCAAATGACACAAGACAAAAAAATCAGGCGCTATATGTGAATCTGACACTATATATGAATCTGGTGCTATATATGAATCTGACGCTATATATGAATCTGACGCTATATGTGAATCTGACACTATATATGAATCTGGTGCTATATATGAATCTGGTGCTATATATGAATCTGACGCTATATATGAATCTGACGCTATATATGAATCTGACACTATATATGAATCTGATACTATATATGAATCTGACACTATATATGAATCTGGTGCTATATATAAATCTGACACTATATATAAATCTGGTGCTATATATGAATCTGACGCTATATATGAATCTGGTGCTATATATGAATCTGATACTATATATGAATCGGATACTATACATGAATCTGATACTATATATGAATCTGACACTGTATATGAATCTGATACTATATATGAATCTGATACTATATATGAATCTGGTGCTATATATAAATCTGATACTATATATGAATCTGATACTATATATGAATCTGAAACTATATATGAATCTGGTGCTATATATGAATCTGACACTATATATGAATCTGATACTATATATGAATCTAACACTATATATGAATCTGGTGCTATATATGAATCTGACACTATATATGAATCTGGCTATATATATGAATCTGATACTATATATGAATCTGGTGCTATATATGAATCTGACACTATATATGAATCTGGCTATATATATGAATCTGATACTATATATGAATCTGATACTATATATGAATCTGGTGCTATATATGAATCTGACACTATATATGAATCTGATACTATATATGAATCTGACACTATATATGAATCTGATACTATACAGTATATGAATCTGGTACTATATATAAATCTGATACTATATATGAATCTGGTCCTATATATGAATCTGACACTATATTTGAATCTGGTGCTATATATGAATCTGATACTGTATATGAATCTGATACTATACATGAATCTGATACTATATATGAATCTGACACTGTATATGAATCTGATACTATATATGAATCTGATACTATATATGAATCTGATACTATATATGAATATGATACTGTATATGAATCTGATACTATATATGAATCTGATACTATATATGAATCTGATACTATATATGAATCTGATACTATATATGAATATGATACTGTATATGAATCTGATACTATATATGAATCTGACACTATATATGAATCTGATACTATATATAAATCTGATACTATATATGAATCTGACACTATATATGAATCTGGTGCTATATATGAATCTGACACTATATATGAATCTGGTGCTATATATGAATCTGACACTATATATGAATCTGACACTATATATGAATCTGACACTATATATGAATCTGACACTATATATGAATCTGACACTATATATGAATCTGACACTATATATGAATCTGGTGCTATATATGAATCTGATACTATATATGAATCTGGTGCTATATATGAATCTGACACTATATATATGAATCTGACACTATATTTGAATCTGACATGATATATTCTTTATGTTTATCTGAACTTAACCCTTTTAACTCCTCACCTATGCAAATATTAGAGACATTCTGATTACTTGTTGCACAGTATTTTAGCGGATTAAAGGAATTCACATCAGCAGGTTCCGGATTACAGAACGTCACATCTGTAGTAATGAAGCTTGTGATGTCCTGAGAGAGCGGCGTGGGACGGTCACACGTATTCTTAGCGGGGGAGGGGCTTAGGATGCATTAAAATTACTTAAGGTATAACAATAGAATGATGATGTAGCAAATCACCCCAGATATCAGCGAGGTTATATTGAGCCATCGGGCCTTGCAGGAGTGCGATCTGGCGGAGTCTACATCATTCTGCGTTATGGCGTACTGTGTCTGGAAATAGAAGAAAAGACAGCGGTCAGTGATGACAGCATAGAAAGACCCTTATACCCCCCATAGAGGGCGCCACTGAGCAGATCCCACCTGATGGGGCAACAAGACCTAATACCCCCATAGAGGGCGCCACTGAGCAGTCCCCTCCTGATGGGGCAACAAGACCTAATACCCCCCATAGAGGGCGCCACTGAGCAGTCCCCTCCTGATGGGGCAACAAGACCTAATACCCCCCATAGAGGGCACCACTGATCAACCACATGCTGTTGGGGCCATAATCCCTAATGCCCCCCCATAGAGGGCGCCCCTAAGTTCCATAAAGCAGAGCTGCACTCGTCCAGATAAAATGCTTTCTTTATTCAAAACAGGTTAAACGGTTACAGCATGGTACAGCCGTGAGTGAGGCAAGTGGGGAGGCAAGCAGGGGTTCAGGAGCATGCCCAGGCATTGTAGGGAGGTCATACAGGCATGTGGAGGCCATACACTACTGAGCCTCATCAGGAGCATGCCCAGGCATTGTAGGGAGGTCATACAGGCATGTGGAGGCCATACACTACTGAGCCTCATCAGGAGCATGCCCAGGCATTGTAGGGAGGTCATACAGGCATGTGGAGGCCATACACTACTGAGCCTCATCAGGAGCATGCCCAGGCATTGTAGGGAGATCATACAGGCATGTACAGGCCACACAATACTGAGCCTCATCAGGAGCATGCCCAGGCATTGTAGGGAGATCATACAGGCATGTGGAGGCCACACACTACTGAGCCTCATCAGGAGCATGCCCAGGCATTGTAGGGAGGTCATACAGGCATGTGGAGGCCATACACTACTGAGCCTCATCAGGAGCATGCCCGGGCATTGTAGGGAGGTCATACAGGCATGTACAGGCCACACACTACTGAGCCTCATCAGGAGCATGCCCAGGCATTGTAGGGAGATCATACAGGCATGTGGAGGCGATACACTACTGAGCCTCATCAGGAGCATGCCCAGGCATTGTAGGGAGGTCATACAGGCATGTGGAGGCCATACACTACTGAGCCTCATCAGGAGCATGCTCGGGCATTGTAGGGAGGTCATACAGGCATGTACAGGCCACACACTACTGAGCCTCATCAGGAGCATGCCCAGGCATTGTAGGGAGGTCATACAGGCATGTACAGGCCACACACTACTGAGCCTCATCAGGAGCATGCCCAGGCATTGTAGGGAGGTCATACAGGCATGTGGAGGCCATACACTACTGAGCCTCATCAGGAGCATGCCCAGGCATTGTAGGGAGATCATATAGGCAGGTGGAGTCCACACACTACTGAACCTCATCTGGAGCATACCCAGGCATTGTAGGGAGATCATACAGGCATGTGGAGGCCACACACTACTGAGCCTCATCTGGAGCATACCCAGGCATTGTAGGGAGATCATACAGGCATGTGGAGGCCACACACTACTGAACCTCATCTGGAGCATGCCCATGCATTGTAGGGAGATCATACAGTCACATGGAGGCCACACACTACTGAGCCTCATCAGGAGCATGCCCAGGCATTGTAGGGAGATCATATAGACAGGTGGAAGCCACACACTACTGAGCCTCATCAGCAGCATACCCAGGCATTGTAGGGAGATCATACAGGCATGTGGAGGCCATACACTACTGAGTCTCATCAGGAGCATGCACAGGAATTGTAGGGAGATCATACAGGCATGTACAGGCCACACAATACTGAGCCTCATCAGGAGCATGCCCAGGCATTGTAGGGAGGTCATACAGGCATGTGGAGGACATACACTACTGAGTCTCATCAGGAGCATGCCCAGGCATTGTAGGGAGGTCATACAGGCATGTGGAGGCCATACACTACTGAGCCTCATCAGGAGCATGCCCAGGCATTGTAGGGAGATCATACAGGCATGTGGAAGCCATACACTACTGAGTCTCATCAGGAGCATGCCCAGGCATTGTAGGGAGATCATACAGGCATGTGGAGGCCATACACTACTGAGTCTCATCAGGAGCATGCCCAGGCATTGTAGGGAGGTCATACAGGCATGTGGAGGCCATACACTACTGAGCCTCATCAGGAGCATGCCCAGGCATTGTAGGGAGGTCATACAGGCATGTGGAGGACATACACTACTGAGTCTCATCAGGAGCATGCCCAGGCATTGTAGGGAGGTCATACAGGCATGTGGAGGCCATACACTACTGAGCCTCATCAGGAGCATGCCCAGGCATTGTAGGGAGAT
This sequence comes from Allobates femoralis, assembly GCA_033576535.1. Classification (NCBI taxonomy): domain Eukaryota; kingdom Metazoa; phylum Chordata; class Amphibia; order Anura; family Aromobatidae; genus Allobates; species Allobates femoralis. The sequence continues at coordinate 53,090,292 of JARQOC010000009.1, forward strand.
CATACAGGCATGTGGAAGCCATACACTACTGAGTCTCATCAGGAGCATGCCCAGGCATTGTAGGGAGATCATACAGGCATGTGGAGGCCATACACTACTGAGCCTCATCAGGAGCATGCCCAGGCATTGTAGGGAGATCATACAGGCATGTACAGGCCACACAATACTGAGCCTCATCAGGAGCATGCCCAGGCATTGTAGGGAGATCATACAGGCATGTGGAAGCCATACACTACTGAGTCTCATCAGGAGCATGCCCAGGCATTGTAGGGAGATCATACAGGCATGTGGAGGCCATACACTACTGAGCCTCATCAGGAGCATGCCCAGGCATTGTAGGGAGATCATACAGGCATGTACAGGCCACACAATACTGAGACTCATCAGGAGCATGCCCAGGCATTGTAGGGAGATCATACAGGCATGTGGAGGCCATACACTACTGAGCCTCATCAGGAGCATGCCCAGGCATTGTAGGGAGATCATACAGGCATGTGGAGGCCATACACTACTGAGCCTCATCAGGAGCATGCCCAGGCATTGTAGGGAGATCATACAGGCATGTGGAAGCCACACACTACTGAGCCTCATCAGGAGCATGCCCAGGCATTGTAGGGAGGTCATACAGTCACATGGAGGCCACACACTACTGAGCCTCATCAGCAGCATACCCAGGCATTATAGGGAGATCATACAGGCATGTGGAGGCCATACACTACTGAGCCTCATCAGGTGTATGCCAGGTGTTGTAGGGAGGTCATACAGGCATGTGGAGGCCACACACTACTGAGCCTCATCAGGTGTATGCCAGGTGTTGTAGGGAGGTCATACAGGCATGTGGAGGCCACACACTACTGAGCCTCATCAGGAGCATGCACAGGCATTGTAGGGAGATCATACAGGCATGTGGAGGCCACACACTACTGAGCCTCATCAGGAGCATACCCAGGCATTGTAGGGAGATCATACAGGCATGTGGAGGCCACACACTACTGAGCCTCATCAGGAGCATGCACAGGCATTGTAGGGAGATCATTCAGGCATGTGGAGGCCATACACTACTGATCCTCATCAGGAGCATGCCCAGGCATTGTAGGGAGATCATACAGTCACATGGAGGCCACACACTACTGAGCCTCATCAGGAGCATGCCCAGGCATTGTAGGGAGGTCATACAGGCATGTACAGGATTACACTACTGAGCCTCATCAGGAGCATGCCCAGGCATTGTAGGGGGATCATACAGGCATGTGGAGGCCACACACTACTGAGCCTCATCAGGAGCATGCCCAGGTGATGTAGGGAGATCATAGAGGCATGTGGAGGCCACACACTACTGAGCCTCATCAGGAGCATACCCAGGCATTGTAGGGAGATCATACAGGCATGTGGAGGCCATACACTACTGAGCCTCATCAGGAGCATGCCCAGGCATTGTAGGGAGATCATACAGGCATGTGGAGGCCACACACTACTGAGCCTCATCAGGAGCATGCCCAGGCATTGTAGGGAGATCATACAGGCATGTGGAGGCCACACACTACTGAGCCTCATCAGGAGCATACCCAGGCATTGTAGGGAGATCATACAGGCATGTGGAGGCCACACACTACTGAGTCTCATCAGGAGCATACCCAGGCATTGTAAGGAGATCATACAGGCATGTGGAGGCCACACACTACTGAGCCTCATCAGGAGCATGCCCAGGCATTGTAGGGAGATCATACAGGCATGTGGAGGCCACACAATACTGAGCCTCATCAGGTGTATGCCCAGGCATTGTAGGGAGATCATACAGGCATGTACAGGAGTACACTACTGAGCCTCATCAGGAGCATGCCCAGGCATTGTAGGGAGATCATACAGGCATGTGGAAGCCACACACTACTGAGCCTCATCAGGAGCATGCCCAGGCATTGTAGGGAGATCATACAGTCACATGGAGGCCACACACTACTGAGCCTCATCAGGAGCATACCCAGGCATTGTAGGGAGATCATACAGGCATGTACAGGCCACACACTACTGAGCCTCATCAGGAGCATGCCCAGGCATTGTAGGGAGGTCATACAGGTATGTGGAAGCCACACACTACTGAACCTCATCAGGAGCATGCTCTGGCATTGTAGGGAGATCATACAGGCATGTACAGGCCACACAATACTGAGCCTCATCAGGAGCATACCCAGGCATTGTAGGGAGGTCATACAGGTATGTGGAAGCCACACACTACTGAACCTCATCAGGAGCATGCTCTGGCATTGTAGGGAGATCATACAGGCATGTACAGGTCACACAATACTGAGCCTCATCAGGAGCATGCCCAGGCATTGTAGGGAGATCATACAGGCATGTACAGGTCACACAATACTGAGCCTCATCAGGAGCATGCCCAGGCATTGTAGGGAGATCATACAGGCATGTGGAGGCCACACACTACTGAGCCTCATCAGGAGCATACCCAGGCATTGTAGGGAGATCATACAGGTATATGTTTTGTTGTTCTCAGCACGTACCACTATGTAAAGAATAAAGATTTGCAACTGGAATATTTCATTCATTGCGATCTAGGATGTGGGATTTTAGTGTTCCCCCCTTTTTTTGAGTAGTGTTCAACTATGTAAGTCCTTATATCACCAGGGAGTCCTGAACATCGTCTGTGTGACACATCAGTGGTAGAAGCACAAGGAAGACAGATACAATCCCCACACTGACCCGGGCGCCCCATGGGTGCAGGTACACAGCTCCTGTCTTTGTTTCTCTGCCCTTATATAGTGACTTACACAACACTGCACAAGTCCACGTAGTTCATCTTTGTGACCGGCTTTTGGGATCAGATGAATCAGAGATACATGGCAATCATCAGACAATGGGGCAATCAACAAAACAATTCAACACTCTTGTTACATCTGTATCGGTGGTGATCTGATCATATCTGTGCCCGCAGAAACGTTTATTTAATAGAAAACTCAAGGTTCAAAAATCCACAAAAAGCAATGTAAATCTACATGTTTCAGATGAGATTAGATATACATAATTTTTTATGGATTTTTGAACATGACCATTGATGTCTGAATTTTAACCCTTGAATTTTCTATGAAATAAACGTTTCTGCGCACAGTAGAGCTGGATGCTTTTCCTGCTCCGGACTGATAATGTTTTGAGGATGAGCTGGAATCTATCTAACAATCCTCCCCTGTGCTGATATGTTACAATGTATCAATCAAGGCAAAACATTGCATCTCTATGGTGGGCAGAAACATTTATTTAATAGAAAATTCAAGGGTTACAAATTCACGCATGAATTGTCAAGGACTCATGGTCAATAATCCACAAAATGAAATGTAGATGTATGTGTTTCCGATGAGAACCATCTTTGTTCATGATTAACATGACGTTGAATTTGACCATTAATGTCTGAATTGTAACCCTTGGATTTTCTATGAAATAAACGTTTCTGTGCACCGTAGAGCTGGAAGGTTTTTTTTCTGCTCCGGAATGTTGACATTTGGAAGATGAACTGGAATCTTTCTAACAAACCTTGCCTGTGCTGATTGTTTGTTACAATGTATCAATCAAGGCAAAACATTCCACCTCTACGGTGCGCAGAAACGTTTATTTCATAGAAAATTCAAGGTTCAAAAATCCACAAAAACAATGTAGATCTACAAGTTTCAGATGAGACCCATCCTTGTTCATGATTAGCACGACTTTGAACATGACAATTGATGTCTGGATTTTAACCCATGGATTTTCTATTAAATAAACGTTTCTGCGCACCGTAGAGCTGGATGCTTTTCCTGCTCCGGACTGTTAATGCTTTGAGGATAAGCTGGAATCTTTCTAAAAAACCTCTCCTGTCCTGATTGCTTGTTACAATGTATCAATGAAGGCAAAACATTCCAGCTCTGCGGTGCGCAGGACATTTATTTAATAGAAAAACCAAGGATTAAAATTCATTCATGAATTGTCACGTTCAAAAATCTACAAAACGCAATGTAGATTTACGTGTTTCAGATGAGAACAGTCTATGTTCATGATAAACAACATTGAACGTGACAATTGATGTCTGAATTTTAACCCTTGGATTTTCTATTAAATAAATGTTTCTGCGCAACATAGAGGTGAATGTTTTTCTTGCTCCGGATTGTTGATGATTTTAGGATGGGCTAGAATCTTTCTATACAATGTATCAATGCAGGAAAATGTATCAGTCTGGACTCCAGGTTGTTTATCTCATAGACGATTGTTTAGACTGGATACATTGTAACAAACCCTCAGCTGTGAGAAAAATAAAATACTTTGTCATCTATGTATCACCCCCCTGTCCCATCACACTCAGAATTTCTATAGAGAAACAGTAAAAAGAGAAACGCGGAGGAGCATAAGCCTGCATGAACCTAATAATTATCCCCATCATCATTACCTTGCAAGAGAAAACCACGGCCGCTAACCCAAGAGGCAGACAGCAGCAAAACATGTTCAAGATGGACCACCACATGTAGTCGTTGTATTCTGGCTGTAGGGCCTCATCCACCACCAGGGGCGCCGCACTCACACTCACGACATGTTGAACTGGTTGGTAGATCATGGGCTGCTGAGGTCCAGGAGGGTATTGGGTGGGCTGGTAGATCATGGGCTGCTGAGGTCCAGGAGGGTATTGGGTGGGGTAATATTGCGGAGGATTGCCTGCAGTGGTCACCCCCTGGACATAGGGTGATGGTGGCTGCTGGGGCAGACATGGGGTCACAGGAGGAGCTGATACCTGGACGTTGGGGTTGTCAGTTTTGGTGTTTTCTTCCATATTTCAGATAAGAGATTTTTTGGATGAAGAAGTAAAGCTGTGATGTGACGAGGAATCTTCCCAATAATCAGATCAATGATGATTAATCTTCCCAATAATCAGATCAATGATGACGAATCTTCCCAATAATCAGATCAATGATAAACCTTCCCGATAATCAGATCAATGATGACGAACCTTCCCAATAATCAGATCAATGATGAATCTTCCCGATAATCAGATCAATAATGACGAACCTTCCCAATAATCAGATCAATGATGAATCTTCCCGATAATCAGATCAATGATGACGAACCTTCCCAATAATCAGATCAATGATGAATCTTCCCGATAATCAGATCAATGATGACGAACCTTCCCAATAATCAGATCAATGATGAATCTTCTCGATAATCAGATCAATGATGACGAACCTTCCCGATAATCAGATCAATGATGAATCTTCTCGATAATCAGATCAATGATGACGAACCTTCCCGATAATCAGATCAATGATGACGAATCTTCCAATAATCAGATCAATGATGACGAATCTTCCCAATAATCAGATCAATGATGATGAATCTTCCCGATAATCAGATCAATGATGACGAACCTTCCCGATAATCAGATCAATGATGACGAACCTTCCCAATAATCAGATCAATGATGAACCTTCCCGATAATCAGATCAATGATGAACCTTCCCGATAATCAGATCAATGATGAATCTTCCCAATAATCAGATCAATGATGAATCTTCCCGATAATCAGATCAATGATGAATCTTCCCAATAATCAGATCAATGATGACGAACCTTCCCGATAATCAGATCAATGATGATGAATCTTCCCAATAATCAGATCAATGATGACGAATCTTCCCAATAATCAGATCAATGATGACGAATCTTCCCGATAATCAGATCAATGAAGATGAATGGTCTATGGTATCAGCACAGCCGGCATGGCGATCACTCCCCGTACGACGCCTCACATTACCCAACATGGAAAGTTACCGCTCATTATCCAACACTTCACATCCACATTCTCATCGTCCATTAGAACTCCGGAATCTAGAACATGTATTTTTTATTTGTGGCTAAGTTACTTAGACTAACGAGTAATAACAATGTGATGAGGTCATTGTGGAGAACCCCGGCCGACCCCACCTGAGGTCATGTGAGGTCATGTCAGGCTTTTATGACTGATGCAATCTTCTACATTGTGTAGACAGTAATTCTGGCTATTTGCCCAAATCCAATGACAAAAATGTGTCATGAATTTGTACAATATCCCAATCTGAGAGTCCTCAGTGGTTGATACTTTTTAATGGCGAACTGAAAAGATGGTAAATAATAGCAAGAATTCAAGATTGCTCAGGTCTGTTCTTCAGGCTTAATAGTGACCCAGATTCTGAACACACAAATGGAGGATTGGATAATGTAGTACATGAGACAGGTGAGGTGAAGCAGGAGAGCTAGAGATAAGAAGTGTCCTGAATTCGAAGATTCCTCAATTGATGTAAAAAGACATAAATCCATGTGACAAGTTCATTCCTGCTCTGAATGTGTCACCGGTCATCCTCGCTTTATATCCCCAGACTCTTCTGTCTCTTTGGGATCTGAAATGACCTTTTAATATTAGTGACTTCATATCCATTATGGTGTGATCAGGGCTACGGTACAGAAATGATCGACCACAGTTAGATCTGTTTTTTTTTTCTTTCATTGATGTGTAAAGACATAAATCCATGTGACAAGTTCATTCCTGCTGTAAATGTGTCACTGGTGTGAGGTAGCGCATACCCAGTGTACACGGAGGACTCGATTGCAGCGTGATTGACTTCGACTCGTGCTTAAAAGTAATAAATGTCCACCTGTTTATTTCTCACCGCACATATAACACAAACCGGGTAACATGTATAACACATAGAACATTGCACATAAGCACTTTAGTTTACATATCACATAATACACTACAGTTCTACAGACGTTACATCATGCTATATACAGTCATATACGCTATCAACGGGCCCTGTGGGTCCCAATGGCGGCTATGTCCACCCAGCACTATTTACATTATCAATGGATCCTATACAGACTATCCAGATGGACCCAATAGCGGCTATGCCCGCCCGGCACTATTTACATTATCAACAAGTCTTATACAAACTATCCAGTCAGACCCAATAGCGGCTATGCCCGCCCGGCACTTTTTACATTATCAACAAGTCCTATATAGACTATCCAGATGGACCCAATGGCGGCTATGCCCGCCTGGCACTATTTACATTATCAACAAGTCCTATACAGACTATCCAGATGGACTCAATGGCGGCTATGCCCGCCTGGCACTATTTACATTATCAACGGGTCCTATACAGACTATCCAGATGGACCCAATGGCGGCTATGCCCGCCCGGCACTATTGCCGCCAGCAAACCTCCATACCAGGCCGGTCTCCAGGTCCACGGCTGCACCCCACGTCCGAGTCGAGCACCCTCCAGGTTTGGCCAAGCTTCCCCAACTCCAGGAGCCATCTAAACCCCTGCGTCTGGCCACAGGCTCACACACTAATGTCCGAGGGACAGGTGCCCCCGCAAGGAGAAGGGCAAGCTTCCCTCCACGGCCCAAAGGGACTCACATCCACACATTGTGAATCTCTCAACTGAATGATCCCTGTTACACCGGCCAGGCAGGCTATATGCTGCCTGCCACACCCACACCTGGAACCCAGTGAACAATCAGCACTCAGCCACAGACCTAGCTGCAGTTAACCCCTTGTGTACCACTACAGAGCTAACTCACACAACCCTGTGTGTACTGGTAAGTCAAACAATCACCCAGATTGCATCAGGCCATGTGACTCATACCAGCCACGTGCTATAGCTCCGGTATGCCTCAAATATTCCCCTCCTTGTTCAATCCCATAGGGGGTGAACACACTGCGATAGAAGTCGTAATGGGGTTGCACCCCGTGACACCGTTCCAGGCTTGTGTACCTGTGATGTATACCGGCCATGTGCTATCCTGCTGGTTATACCATCACCTACCTCCCCCCTCCTTGTTCATTCCCATAAGGGGTGAACACAGTCCATAGCGCCTTCCGCCATTCGGATTTGGGAGTGCTGACGTGGCGTCTTCAGGGCCCCGCCGAGGCACCAGCATATTTGAGTGCGACGCCTGAGCCACCGAGCCACCCGCCAGACACTTGGGAGCTTTGTGCGGTTGCCCATAGCAACCGAGTCCATATAAGTGCACCTATATGTTACCATAGCTGTCAGGGTGCACTTGCCTCACCGGGCTCCCCTACCCGCATTCTCCACCATGTGAGGTAGCGCATGCGCAGTGCAGACGGAGGACTCGCCTGCAGCGTGATTGACACCAACTAGTGCTGAAGAGTAATAAATGTCCACCCGATTATTTCTCACCACACAAACAACATAAACCGGGTGACATGTATAACACATAGGACAGTGCACATAAGCACTTTACTTCACATATCACATAATACACTACAGTTCACAATACTGTGTGGGGCAAAAAGCGGGCACTATTACTATTTTTAGCACAAAGAGGGCCCTACTACTGTGTGGGGCACAAAAGGGGGAACCACTACTGTAGGGGGTGCAAAGAGGGCACTACTACTGTGTGGGGCACGAAGAAGAATTGTACAATTATTGTGCGACTCAAAACATGAACCTTTTACCATTCAGGGTCCAGGATTGGACTCATTTACCGTATGGGGCACAGTTACTGTCTGGCACTATTGTAGGGCGCTGTCCTTCTGCGGGTATCCAGCTCTATATGGTCACTGTATGGTGGGAGTAAGTTTGTTCTTTATAGTGCACAATTCCACCTGATCCCCTTATATCTTGGGTGCTTGATTGCACCAATGGTCTGTCTGCCCCTATATAGAAGTATATAGTGGTATTACCAGTAATATTGGTTATTCACCCTGTAGTGTGGCGATATTAATTATTGATAATAATAGTTACATGTTTTCTTCCCTTGGTGATCGGCTGTCGGGGATATTTAACCCTTTACAGCAGTGACAGCGGTTTATGATCACTCTATATGTAGTGCTCGGTATATAGTTTTATTTTGGGTGCTGGGGGGCATATAGGGGGGTATACATATGGCACATTTATATGTTGACTTGGTGCATGATACTAAATGCACAATGTCCCAGTGAGATATTCTGTCTTCCACCTCAGTTTTCTGGTCATCGTCTTCCTCTGGTTTCCTGCATTTGCTTGATGGATTCAGGAGGTTTTGAGCCGTTCCGCTTCCTTTCAGGATGATTGTGGTATTTAAGTGTAAACCGCAGTTGTTCTTAGACGTAAAGCTGTAAGAAGTGCAAAACTATGACAAATTCTGGACTCCATCAAGATTTGTTCAATTGAATTTAAAGATTGTAATCCAAATTCTGCATAAAACATTAAAAACAGCAGAACGCCTTGTACATGGTTTCGCTTCACAGCTTCGTCTGGGGCGTGAGATAAAGCTGTGGGCACAATTATTTAAAGGACCAAAATTATTACAGATTGTGAAGAAATATAATAAAAAGAAGCCTAATGTGCACAGAAATAACTAATAAAATGTGACCTATGCCCTAAGTATCGGTAGGGGGCATTGTCACTTGAAGTGGGCACTTAGGGGTATTGTTATTTGAAGGGCGCACTCAGACAGAATTACTACTTATAGAAGGTATACTAGGGGGGGTTTGCTAGCAGACTGCAGCCCTGCCTCCCGTGTAGCCTTAGGTGAGGAGCAAGGGGGGGGGGTGCCAGACTGCAACCCCGCCGCCCCTTTAGCCTGCACAAGTGGGGCTCGGGGGGGAAGGCAGGGATGTAAGATGATCCTGGAGCCCCCGGAGTCCACGTCCCCGACACCTCCTGATCTCACAGCAGCAACACTGAATCTTCACTGTCCCCTGTGGGAGGGGTGAGAGCTGAGGAGCAGATATGATTGTATTGATTTATAAGGGATCTATAGATCCTAGACCTGCAGTGTACGGCTCAGCTTCATCATGTAGGAGGGCAGGGACTGGACTAAAAAGTCCCCTCTCACTGGAGTTCCCCTTTAAAAATAATCAGGAATGAATAAGGTACATGATGTATGAAGGAGGAGAGGAATGTGTGAGTCGCTGTGATACAATGTATCAGATAAATGTATTACAAAGAGCCGGAAACCTTTATTTCAGGATATTTCACTTGATACTTTGTGGCGGAATCCCACATAGTTTTTTCTGATGATTACACAGGTTTATACACAGAAATACAGACAGATATATAATACCAGATGGGAGCCCGATGCTATCGCAACGGGTGGGCGGTGACATCTCGATGGGAGCGGGCTCTATTGCACTGGGGGCAGCATTCACCTCTCCTCCCTGTGCGGTCTCTCACCTGCCCACTGTTTTTTCCCCCTTGCTCTCTGCCCCACTAGTGCTGCCTCGTCTCAGTGCTACAGGGTGACCGTGGTGCAGGCTGAGTGAGTGTGGGGTGAGGTAGTGTGGGCTGAGTGAGAGCAGGATAACCATGGTGCAGGCTGAGGGAGTGCAGGGTCACCGTGGTCTGGACTGAGTGAGTGCGGGATTACTGTAGTGCGGGATGACCATGGTGCAGGATGAGTGCAAGCTGAATAAGTGCGGGCTGAGTGAGAGTAGTTTGAGTGAGGGCAGGCTCAGTGTGGGATGACCATAGTGCGGGATGACCATGGTGCGGGTTGAGTGAGTGCAGGGTGAGTGAGTGCTGGCTGAATGAGTGCGGGCTGACCGTGGTGCAGGCTGATTGAGGGCATGCTAAGTGTAGGCTGCGTGAGTGCGAGATGACCGTAGTGCAGGGTGACTGTGGTGCAGGCTGAGTGAGCGCAGGCAGAGTGAGGGCAGGCTGAGTGCAGAGTGAATGCGGGCTGAGTGCAGGGTGACATCAAGCTGAATGAGTGCAGGCTGAATGAGGGCAGGCTGAGTGCAGGTGAGTGCGGGGTGACCATGGTGCAAGCTGAGTGAGGGCAGGCTGAGTGAGTGTAGGCTGCATGAGTGTAGGCTGCGTGAGTGCGGGATGACCGTAGTGTGTGGTGACTGTGGTGCAGGCTGAGTGAGTGTAGGTTGAGTGCGGGCTGAGTGCAGGGTGAGTGTGGGCTGACTGTGGGGCAGGCTGAATGATGGCAGGATGAGTGAGTGTAGGCTGCGTGAGTGCGGTTTGACCATAGTGCAGGGTGACTGTGGTGTGGGCTGAGTGCAGGGTGACCATGGTGCAGACTGAGTGCAGGGTGAATGAGTGTGGGGCTGACCGTGGTGCAGACTGAGAGGGCAAGCTGACCATGGTGGAGGCTGAATGAGGGCAGGATGAGTGAGGGCAGGCTGAGTGCAGGATGACCGTACTGTAGGCTGAGAGTGGGCTAAGTGCAGACTGACCATGGTGCGGGCTGAGTGAGGGCAGGCTGAGTGCATGATGACTGTAGTGCGGGCTGAGTGCAGGGTGACCATGGTGCAGGTTGAGTAAGTGTGGTGGGACCGTGGTGTGGGGTGACAGTGAGCTGCCCCTGCAGTACCTGGCTCCTGCTCTCTGCTCCTCCATCCGTTCTGCTCAAGATCTTGTGGTGACGACATGATCATGTGACCTGGCTCCGCCCATAAACATGACATCACAACAGGTCCTGTAAGTTGGTCCCAGCTTATCAGCAGCGGATCGATGGCTAGTGGGGGCTGCGATGTCGGGTTATTCGGGGGGACTGCAGGGACCAGGTGGGGGTGATCGGGCGGGGGAGCAGTAGCCGCCATATTTCCATACCCATCACTTGGGTGTAGAAATATGGCGCTGGTGAAAGTGACATAGGCGACATCCAGACGGAAGTGGAGGAGCCAACACACAATTATATAGAGAGATTTGTGTTAATATTGGATCAAAGGGGCCAAAACCTTTTTTGGACTCGGGGCCATATAGTTATACTGTAGCCATACCAATAAAAAATTAAAAGGGCTTTTGTTATGTGTATAATTACAACTCTATAAGACCTCTCCTAATTATAGCTAAGACAAGAGAGAGGGAGCGCTGACATTTCCAACTTCTTTGAAGCAGGACCTCCTGGTGTGGACAGGTAATTGTTATCCAGCAGATGTACCAATGCAGACAAAGAGTTTGCAGTTTGTAACATGAGAGATGATCAGATCTATGACCTCTAACAACAAAAGTGCTGAATTTCAAAGTGTATCTGGTAGGCACCGTGGTCAGTGATAAATATTGGGGTAATCATAGATCCTACAGTAATGGGATATACATTTTCAGCATCGTGACAGAATGATGAATGTAACACACATTTTATTCATAACTGTGAGATATGTCTATGAGCTCCAAATTGATATCAGTCACATAGATGACAATATCTATGTCATGTTTCCTATCTATAAACAGATAAAATCATGATAGGAAAGATGATGGTAATATCTCCCACATGGGACCTCCAGGGGCAAAGGTATCAAAAACGTTCTACTAGATCCAGGTTCCATTGGACACATTGTGATTTTACCCATGGTGCCCCAGGTTCCGGAGTTTATCACAAAGACCAAAAATGCACCAAAAGGCGAACACCCGGATCTGGGAAAAAAGTAAAGAACTGGATGCCCCCCGCAGGTTCATTTGGCCCCATTGAAATTGAATGGGGCCAAAAACTGATGCGGGTGAATCCAGTTCTACTTTGTAGATTAGATATATAAAATTTAATAACTTTCTTCGTCTTGCTCTATGAACTGCATCCCCGAAGCTGTACACTATCTGTATGAAAGATTTCTGGCAGCAGATAATACTTTTTCTTGAGTTATTGTGGATCTTGGCAGTGACGATACAGAGGTATCTATATATACCAAGTGCTGGAAATGATGATATATATACAATACTCTCACTGCGTCTCAATAGTCGGACTAACAGTGGTGGGATATCTGTGTCCCTCTCCCGTCCTGAGTGTCTCAGTTTGTCTCCTTGACCGGTTTTATCTCCAAAGACATTTATGATGAAAGGATATAGAATAAATGTCTGATACTTGTAGTTGATAGTTATATTTTTAATTAATAATAATTAAGCACAAATCTGCATTCTAATCATCTGTTCACACACAGCTATTTGGAAATAGATTCTGTTCCCCAATCACCATCAATTCCTATTGAACGGGACGAAGCCCCCGTTCTCCACAGTTTGATTTGCCCTTTAAGAAAAAGAAGCGTAAACAGAGGTTCTCCTTTTTGCATAGTCTGTTAGCGGATTACAGGGATTCTACATCAGCAGGTTCTGGATTACAGGACGGTCACATCTATAGGTGATAATGACGTCATTGATGAAGCTTGCAATGTCCACGGAGAGCGGCGGGGACGGTCACACGTATTCTTAGCGGGGGAGGGGCTTAGGATGCGTTAAAATTACTTAAAGTATAGCAATAGAATGATGATAGTGTAGCAAATCAACCCAGATATCAGCGAGGTTATATTGAGCCATCGGGCCTTGCAGGAGTGCGATCTGGCGGAGTCTTCGTCATTCTTCGCTATGGCGTACTGTGTCTGGAAATAGAAGAAAAGACAGCGGTCAGTGATGGCGGCATAGAAAACCCTAAAACCCCCCATAGAGGGCGCCACTGAGCAGACTCCTTCTGATGGGGCCACAAGCCCTAATACCCCATAGAGGGTACTACTGAGCAGTCCCCTTCTTATGAGGTCACAAGCCCTAATACCCCCCATAGAGGGTACCACTGAGCAGACCCCTCCTGATGATGCTGCAAGCCCTAACAGCCCCCCATAGAGGGCACCACTGAGCAGTCCCCTTCTGATGGGGTCACAAGCCCTAATACTCCCCCATAGAGGGCGCCACTGAGCAGACCCCTCCTGATGGGGTCACAAGCCCTAATACTCCCCCATAGAGGGCGCCACTGAGCAGACCCCTCCTGATGGGGTCACAAGCCCTAATACTCCCCCATAGAGGGTACCACTGAGCAGACCCCTCCTGATGGGGCTGCAAGTCCTAACAGCCCCCCCATAGAGGGCACCGCTGAGCAGACCCCTCCTGATGAGGCTGCAAGCCCTAACAGCCCCCCATAGAGGGCACCACTGAGCAGTCCCCTTCTGATGGGGTCACAAGCCCTAATACTCCCCCATAGAGGGCGCCACTGAGCAGACCCCTCCTGATGGGGTCACAAGCCCTAATACTTCCCCATAGAGGGTACCACTGAGCAGTCCCCTCCTGATGGGGCTGCAAGTCCTAACAGCCCCCCCATAGAGGGCACCGCTGAGCAGACCCCTCCAGATGGGGTCACAAGCCCTAATACTCCCCCATAGAGGGCACCGCTGAGCAGACCCCTCCTGATGGGGTCACAAGCCCTAACAGCCCCCCATAGAGGGCACCACTGGGCAGTCCCCTCCTGATGGGGTCACAAGCCCTAATACTCCCCCATAGAGGGCACTGCTGAGCAGACCCTTTCTGATGGGGTCGCAAGCCCTAACAGCCCTATAGAGGGTGCCACTGAGCAGACCTCTCCTTATGGGGTCACAAGCCCTAATAGCCCCCCATAGAGGTCGCCACTGAGCAGTCCCCTCCTTATGGGCAGCACAGGGTCACACTCCGCTCCTCTCGTCTCTGATTTAATGTAATAATAAAAAGTTCTACAACGTCCTAATAAACTTTCTATTTCATTCCTTCTTCATTTCAAAAAGTTGCCTCGACTAACCCAATACTTGTCAGAGCTGAGGGTTTGTTACCTCGGTATCGGTGGTGATCTGATCATATCTCTGCTCTGGGGAAACTCCTCAGCAGCACAATCCTCTCCTGTGCTGAGTGTTTGTTACAATGTATCAATCAAGGCAAAACATTCCATCTCTACGGCGCGCAGAAACGTTTATTTCATACAAAATTCAAGAGTTAAAACTTAGATTAAATATCATGTACAAAAATCAATAATAAATCATGTAGATTTACACCTTTCAGATCGTTCATTATTAAGGATGAAACACGTAGATCTACATTGTTAGTTATGGATTTTTGCAGTTGTCCGATGCGCCATAGTGAAAGAGTTGGACTCCCCCCCCTCCCCCCCGCACACTTTGGTCAGATGTATCGGCCTTGTGTAACATTCGACATCGTATGAAGACTCACAAAGTGACCCCTCCCCCTTCATTACATAATAGTGTTCCTTATCCGGTTATATATGGTCCTCCTCCTGGAATATGGCCCTTATCCTAGTACATATGCTCCAATCCTGCTATATATGGTGTCTCTGCTAGTATATATGGTCCTCCTACTGGTATATATCTCACCTTCCTGGTATATATGGTTCCCTCCTACTGATAAATATGGTCCTTCTGTTATATATCTCCACTTCCTGGTATATATGGTGCTCCTTCTGTATATATGTCCCCTTCCTGGTATATATGGTCCTCCTTGTGTATATATGTCCCTTTCCTGGTATATATGGTCCTCCTTGTGTATATATATCCCCTTCCTTCTATATACAGTCCTCCTTGTACATATGTCCCCTTCCTGGTATATATGGTCCTCCTTGTGTATATATATCCCCTTCCTTCTATATACAGTCCTCCTTGTACATATGTCCCCTTCCAGATATATATGGTCCTCCTTGTGTGTATATATATATATATATATTTATATCCCCTTCCTGGTATGTATGGTCCTCCTTCTATATGTATGTCACATCCTAGTATATATGGTCCTCCTTGTGTTTATATATGTACCCTTCCTGATATATATGGTCATCCTTGTGTATGTATGTATGTATATATATATATCCCCTTCCTGGTATATATATGGTCCTCCTTGTGTGTATATATATCCCCTTCCTGGTATGTATGGACCTCCTTCTATATGTATGCCGCATCCTGGTATATATGATCCTCCTTGTGTTTATATATGTCCCCTTCCTGATATATATGGTCCTCCATGTGTATATATGTCCCTTTCCTGGTATATATGGTCCTCCTTGTGTCTCTTTCCTGGTATATATGGTCCTCCTTGTGTATATATATCCCCTTCCTTCTATATACAGTCCTCCTTGTACATATGTCCCCTTCCTGGTATATATGGTCCTCCTTGTGTATATATATCCCCTTCCTTCTATATACAGTCCTCCTTGTACATATGTCCCCTTCCAGATATATATGGTCCTCCTTGTGTGTATATATATATATATATATTTATATCCCCTTCCTGGTATGTATGGTCCTCCTTCTATATGTATGTCACATCCTAGTATATATGGTCCTCCTTGTGTTTATATATGTACCCTTCCTGATATATATGGTCATCCTTGTGTATGTATGTATGTATGTATATATATATATCCCCTTCCTGGTTATATATATGGTCCTCCTTGTGTGTATATATATCCCCTTCCTGGTATGTATGGTCCTCCTTCTATATGTATGCCGCATCCTGGTATATATGATCCTCCTTGTGTTTATATATGTCCCCTTCCTGATATATATGGTCCTCCATGTGTATATATATATATATATGTCCCCTTCCTGATATATATGGTCCTCCATGTGTATATATATATATATATATATCCCCTTTCTGGTATATATGGTCCTCCTCCTTGTATATATATATATATATACATTCCCTTCCTGGTATTTATGGTCCTCGTTCTGTATATATGTCCCCTTCCTGGTATTTATGGTCCTCCTTGTGTATATCTATCCCCTTCCTGGTATATATGGTCCTCCTTGTGTATATCTATCCCCTTCCTGGTATATATGGTCCTCCTTGTGTATATCTATCCCCTTCCTGGTATATATGGTCCTCCTTGTGTATATCTATCCCCTTCCTGGTATATATGGTCCTCCTTGTGTATATCTATCCCCTTCCTGGTATATATGGTGCTCCTTCTGTATATATGTCTCCTTCCTACTATATATGGTGCTCCTTCTGTATATCTATCCCCTTCCTGGTATATATGGTCCTCCTTGTGTATATATGTCCCTTTCCTGGTATATATGGTCCTCCTTGTGTATATCTATCCCCTTCCTGGTATATATGGTGCTCCTTCTGTATATATGTCCCCTTCCTGGTATATATGGTCCTCCTTGTGTATATATGTCCCTTTCCTGGTATATATGGTGCTCCTTCTGTATCTATGTCCCCTTCCTGGTATATATGGTGCTCCTTCTGTATATATGTCCCCTTCCTGGTATATATGGTCCTCCTTGTGTGTATATGTCCCCTTCCTGGTATACATGGTCCTCCTTATGTATATCTATCCCCTTCCTGGTATATATGGTCCTCCTTGTGTATATCTATCCCCTTCTTGGTATATATGGTCCTCTTTCTGTATATATGTCCCCATCCTTGTATATCTATCCTGCATAAGTGAAAACATCCACATTGCACTCACCTTTCTTCCTTTCGCACGTCGCCCGGTGTCCTCCCATAGATCGCGCACAGTGTGCGGCCGCTGACATCGGAGTGCAGGGACAGGGGCCCCACATAACAATGACGTCACGCTCATGCGGGGCCCCTGTCGCTGCACATCCGATGGTTCACAGCCCCTGTGCATGTGTCGGCAGCCTGTATCACAGTACCGGGCCTGACGGGTCTCTGCACCACGATGCATCGCCGAGGTCACAGATCCAGCTGAGGCAGCGGGCCCCTATAGCCCCTATAGCCCATAGCCCCGGACCCGGTCATTACACCCCTGGATTTTTGATGTCTGAATTTCACCCCTTGGATTTCCTATGAGATAAACGTTTCTGCGCACCGTAGAGGTGAATGTGTTTCCTGCTCGGAATGTTGGCGTTTTGAGGATGAGCTGGAATCTTTCGATACAATGTATCAATGCAGGAAAATGTATCAAGTTGTTTTTCTTTATCGCTTCATTGGGGGACACAGGAAGACCTTGGTGTCCTCTTCCCCTCAATGAAGACTCCAAGAAAAGGAATTTTACGGTAAGTACCGAAATCCCCTTATCTCACCGTGGATTGTTTAGACTGGATACATTGTAACGCACAGAATAAAATACTGTGTCCTCTATGTATCAGCCCCTGACCATCCTCTCAGTATTGCTATAAAGAAACATTATGCAGCAAGAAAACAGTATACATAGAATGGCAGAGGGGTATAATACCCTATAACCTATATGGCCGCGCCCAGTGGTGTAACTTGAGTTAATGGGCCCTGATGCAAAAACTCAGATGGGGCCCCCAATTATTGCAAATCTTTAATTGCAATAGTCTTTTTCTATAGGCCAAAGGGACTTTTGTGTGTGATTGCACTTGTTGAAGTTACGCCCCTGGTCGTGCCCAAGCCTGTGCCCGTATGAACCCAATAATCATCCCCATCATCATTACCTTGCAAGAGAAGACCACGGCCGCTAACCCGAGGATCTGGAAGCAGCAAAACATGTTCAACACGGACCAGCACATGTAGTCGTTGTATATCAAATCCAGGGGCTCATCCTCCACCAGGGGCGCCGCACTCTTATTGACGACGTGTTGGATGGGCTGGTTGACCATGGCTGTTGAGGTCCAGGAGGGTATTGGGTGGGGTAATAAAGCTGGTGATTGTCTGAGGCGGTGACCCCCTGGACATAGGGCGATGGGGGCTGCTGGGTCACCGCAGGAGCCGCTTCATGGAAGTTGGGGTTGCCCGTTTTGGAGTTTTCTTCCATATTTCAGATAAGAGATTTTTGGGATGATGAAGAAGAGAAGCCGCGATGTGACGAGGAATCCTCCCGATAATCAGATCAATGAAGACCAAGAGAAGCAGAGATCACTCCCTGCCGGACGCCACCTCCCAGGAGCTAATTACCTCAATCTCATTACACCAAGCAGGAAACTAATGATCCTCATCTACAATTCTCATCCTCCATTAGGACTCAGGAATCTCTCACATGCTTTTTTTTTCCATTTGTGGCAAAATGATTTACACTAAAAAGTAATAAAAATCTGATGATTCTGTAATAATATGTAATAGAAATCCATCAATAGTGAGTTACCTCCTGTATTATACTCCAGAGCTGCACTCACTATTCTGCTGGTGCAGTCACTGTGTACATACATTACATTACTGCACCTGAGTTACCTCCTGTATTATACTCCAGAGCTGCACTCACTATTCTGCTGGTGCAGTCACTGTGTACATACATTACATTACTGATCCTGAGTTACCTCCTGTATTATCTCCAGAGCTGCACTCACTATTCTGCTGGTGCACTCACTGTGTACATACATTACATTACTGACCCTGAGTTACCTCCTGTATTATACTCCAGAGCTGCACTCACTATTCTGCTGGTGCAGTCACTGTGTACATACATTACATTACTGATCCTGAGTTACCTCCTGTATTATGCTCCAGAGCTGCGCTCACTATTCTGCTGGTGCAGTCACTGTGTACATACATTACATTACTGATCCTGAGTTACCTCCTGTATTATACTCCAGAGCTGCACTCACTATTCTGCTGGTGCAGTCACTGTGTACATACATTGCATTACTGATCCTGAGTTACCTCCTGTATTATACTCCAGAGCTGCACTCACTATTCTGCTGGTAGAGTCACTGTGTACATACATTACTGATCCTTAGTTACCTTTTGTATTCTACTCCAGAGCTGCACTCACTATTCTGCTGGTGCAGTCACTGTGTACATACATTACATTACTGATCCTGAGTTACCTCCTGTATTATACTCCAGAGCTGCACTCACTATTCTGCTGGTGCAGTCACTGTGTACATACATTACATTACTGATCCTGAGTTACCTCCTGTATTATACTCCAGAGCTGCACTCACTATTCTGCTGGTGCAGTCACTGTGTACATACATTACATTACTGATCCTGAGTTACCTCCTGTATTACACTCCAGAGCTGCACTCACTATTCTGCTGGTGCAGTCACTGTGTACATACATTACATTACTGATCCTGAGTTACCTCCTGTATTATACTCCAGAGCTGCACTCACTATTCTGCTGGTGCAGTCACTGTGTACATACATTACATTACTGATCCTGAGTTACCTCCTGTATTACACTCCAGAGCTGCACTCACTATTCTGCTGGTGCAGTCACTGTGTACATACATTACATTACTGATCCTGAGTTACCTCCTGTATTATACTCCAGAGCTGCACTCACTATTCTGCTGGTGCAGTCACTGTGTACATACATTACATTACTGATCCTGAGTTACCTCCTGTATTATACTCCAGAGCTGCACTCACTATTCTGCTGGTGCAGTCACTGTGTACATACATTACATTACTGATCCTGAGTTACCTCCTGTATTATACTCCAGAGCTGCACTCACTATTCTGCTGGTGCAGTCACTGTGTACATACATTGCATTACTGATCCTGAGTTACCTCCTGTATTATACTCCAGAGCTGCACTCACTATTCTGCTGGTAGAGTCACTGTGTACATACATTACTGATCCTTAGTTACCTTTTGTATTCTACTCCAGAGCTGCACTCACTATTCTGCTGGTGCAGTCACTGTGTACATACATTACATTACTGATCCTGAGTTACCTCCTGTATTATACTCCAGAGCTGCACTCACTATTCTGCTGGTGCAGTCACTGTGTACATACATTACATTACTGATCCTGAGTTACCTCCTGTATTATACTCCAGAGCTGCACTCACTATTCTGCTGGTGCAGTCACTATGTACATACATTACATTACTGATCCTGAGTTACCTCCTGTATTATACTCCAGAGCTGCACTCACTATTCTGCTGGTGCAGTCACTGTGTACATACATTACATTACTGATCCTGAGTTACCTCCTGTATTATGCTCCAGAGCTGCACTCACTATTCTGCTGGTGCAGTCACTGTGTACATACATTACATTACTGATCCTGAGTTACCTCCTGTATTATCCTCCAGAGCTGCACTCATTATTCTGCTGGTGCAGTCACTGTGTACATACATTACATTACTGATCCTGAGTTACCTCCTGTATTATACTCCAGAGCTGCACTCACTATTCTGCTGGTGCAGTCACTGTGTACATACATTACATTACTGATCCTGAGTTACCTCCTGTATTATACTCCAGAGCTGCACTCACTATTCTGCTGGTGCAGTCACTGTGTACATACATTACATTACTGATCCTGAGTTACCTCCTGTATTATACTGCAGAGCTGCACTCACTATTCTGCTGGTGCAGTCACTGTGTACATACATTACTAATCCTGAGTTACCTCCTGTATTATACTCCAGAGCTGCACTCACTATTCTGCTGGTGCAGTCACTGTGTACATACATTACATTACTGATCCTGAGTTACCTCCTGTATTATACCCCAGAGCTGCACTCACTATTCTGCTGGTGCAGTCACTGTGTACATACATTACATTACTGATCCTGAGTTACCTCCTGTATTATACTCCAGAGCTGCACTCACTATTCTGCTGGTTCAGTCACTGTGTACATACATTACATTACTGATCCTGAGTTACCTCCTGTATTATACTCCAGAGCTGCACTCACTATTCTCCTTTCACATATAGATGCATTGATCCTCCTCATTCCTTATGGTTTCTGCACTTTAAATCTGGCAGTTAACCCCTTCCACTCCGCACTATTCATGATTTATTCACAATTTATTTTAATTTATCCCCAAAGACTGACTGAGACATTTTGGATATGTTTTGATTCTTTATTGCTGGATTACAGGAATTTCGGATGAGCGGGGAGCGGATTATAAGAATGTCACATCTATGGATTATACTGGTAACATATATGAAGCCTGTGATGTGTATGGGGCCCGGCACTGGACGGTCACATGTATTATTAGCGGGGGAGGGGCTCAGTATCTGTCATTTCTGTAATTTCTGTATGAATTGGAATATACATAACTATCGGTTTGTGGATCAAAAACCCTTTAACAATAGTCACAATGATGGTAATGATGCTACAGAGGCCGAGCACTGTGGCGATGATGTTGAGTATCCGGGCGGTGGTGGAGTGCAGTCCGGCCGAGGTTTGGTCGTTCCTCACTTTATCGTTTTGTGTCTGCAAATAAAACAAGAGGAAATATGTCAGTGATAACACCACAAAACCAGCTAGGGGGCGCCACTGAGTAAACACCTCCTGATGGGGCTGCAAGCCCTAATACCTTCCATAGGGGGCGCCACTGAGTAAAGACCTCCTGATGGGGCTGCAAGCCCTAATACCTTCCATAGGGGCGCCACTGAGTAAAGACCTCCTGATGGGGCCACGAGCTCTAATACCCCCCATAGAGGGCGCCACTGAGCAGTCCCTCCTGATGGGGCCACAAGCCCTAATATCCCCCATAGAGGACCCCACTGGGCAGACCCTCCTGATGGGGCTGCAAGCCCTAATACCTTCCATAGGGGGCGCCACTGAGTAAAGATCTCCTGATGGGGCAGCAAGCTCTAATATTCCCCATAGAGAGCACCACTGAGCAGACCCCTCCTGATGGGGCAGCAAACCCTAATACCCCCATAGAGGGCGCCACTGAGCAGACACCTCGTGATAGAGCCACAAGCCCTAATACCCCCATAAAGGGCGCCACTGAGCAGTCCCCTCCTGATGGGGCCACAAGCCCTAATATCCCCCATAGAGTGAGCTACTGAGCAGACTCCTTCTGAGGGGCCACAAACCCTAATACCCCCCATAGAGGGCACCACTGAGCAGACCCTCCTGATGGGGCCACAAGCCCTAATACCCCCATAGAGGGTGCCACTGAGCAGACTCCTCCTGATGGGGCCACAAGCCCTAATACCCCCCATAGAGGGCGCCACTGAGCAGACTCCTCCTGATGGGGCCACAAGCCCTAATACCCCCCATAGAGGGCGCCACTGAGCAGACTCCTCCTGATGGGGCCACAAGCCCTAATACCCCCCATAGAGGGCACCACTGAGCAGACTCCTCCTGATGGGGCCACAAGGCCTAATATCCCCCATAGAGTGAGCTACTGAGCAGACTCCTTCTGAGGGGCCACAAGCCCTAATACCTTCCATAGGGGGCGCCACTGAGCAGACCCCTCCTGATGGTGCCACAAGCCCTAATACCCCCCATAGAGGGCACCACTGAGCAGTCCCCTCCCTAATATCCCCATAGAGGGCACCACTGAGCAGTCCCCTCCCTAATATCCCCATAGAGGGCACCACTGAGCAGTCCCTCCTGATGGGGCCACAAGTCCTAATACCCCCATAGAGGGCTCCATTGAGCAGTCCCCTCCTGATGGGGCCACAAGCCCTAATACCCCCCATAGAGGGTGCCACTGAGCAGTCCCCTACTGATGGGGCCACAAGCCCTAATACCCCCATAGAGGGTGCCACTGAGCAGACCCCTCCTGATGGGGCCACAAGCCCTAATACCCCCCATAGAGGGCTCCATTGAGCAGTCCCCTCCTGATGGGGCCACAAGCCCTAATACCCCCATAGAGGGTGCCACTGAGCAGTCCCCTCCTGATGGGGCCACAAGCCCTAATACCCCCCATAGAGGGCGCCACTGAGCAGTCCCCACCTGATGGGCAGTACAGGGTCACTCTGCTCCTCTCTAACTACAACTTCTACAATGTACTAATAAACGTTTTGTATATTTCAGTTTCTTCCTATTTCCAGACTTTTGCCCCCTGTCAGTGGATGGAGAATCTGCTCACACCGGAGACTGAGGCTCTCGTCTACATAATATTCCTCACAGCTGAGGGTTTGTTACATTTGTATTTATTGTAGAAGAAAAGACTCCTCAGAAATGTCTCTTCTCTCCCTAATTAGTTACAATGTATCAATCTGGAGTCTAAACTGTTTCTAATGATCAGATACAAATGTAACAAATCCTGGACTGTGGGAATTACTGGTTCTTCTACATG
This sequence comes from Allobates femoralis, assembly GCA_033576535.1. Lineage (NCBI taxonomy): Eukaryota > Metazoa > Chordata > Amphibia > Anura > Aromobatidae > Allobates > Allobates femoralis. Next base: position 53,113,931 of record JARQOC010000009.1, read on the forward strand.
TTTTGCCCCCATAGACCCCGTAATGCCCCTGACCAGGCTCGGATTGGCACACAGGGTGACAGGGGCATCTCCTGGGGGCCACTCACCCCCATAAACCCCTTATGCCCTCCCAAAATCATAGCTGAAAAAATGTTTTTGGGGAAAATTATAAACATTGAGTAGAAAGAAAACAATAAAGAGTTACTTAGGAGTATAATGCCCCTCTGTGATGCCCCCTGTATGGCCGCCCCTGAGGCCTGTGCCCAATATTCATCACCATCATTACCTTGATAGAGAAGACCAGGGCCGCTATTCCAAGGGGCAGACAGCAGAGCAGCAAATTTATGATGGACCAGCACAGGTAGTCTTGGTATATCGGCTGTAGAGGTGCTCCCACCATTGGAGGGATTGTACCCCCAGTGACGACATATTGGGTTGGCTGGTAGACCATGGGCTGTTGAGGTCCAGGGACATGTTGGGTGGGCTGGTAGACCATGTGCTGTTGAGGTCCAGGGGCATATTGGGTGGGCTGGTAACCCATGGGCTGTTGAGCTCCAGGGGCACACTGGTTTGCTGAAGAGGCAACCCCTTGGCCATACGATGGTGGAGGATCCTGAGTTGGATGAGGCAACAGAGGAAGACCTGACTCCTGGACCTCGGGGTTTCTGATTTTAGGCTTGTCTTCCATTTCTTAGATGGCAGCTTCTTCAAGTTGAAGAAAGTAGAAAATGTCGCTTCTCCGCTATAGACAAGTCCTATAACATAGTCAAAACCCCACCAATAGGAAATGTTCTGGTGACCACATCCTGGCTCCAGTCACAAAGAAACTTTCAGTATGAAGTCTGTGCCTCAACGTCCTTCCAAAACCAAGACAACAATCTACTAATCTCTGGTTGTCCATGATGGTCCACTCTGCAGGTGCAGCACGTACCCCCGGGGCTGGGGGGCACAATGGAGCCCCGAGGACAGGATCGTTTTCAGCATATTTTGATTTATTATTATCTTTTTCCATTCTTTATTTAATTTTCAAGGTAAACAGAGAGATCATGCACCACACATGGACCCGACTGAGAGGCGGCTTTCTTCACATACAGCTTCTCTCTGGAATGATTCAAGGTCAGTTACATATGAACAATCACTGATCATAACCAATGGAGAAGAACAAGAATAATAGAAATCTTCAAAAATAAAATTAAGTGAAGTAAAATAACGAAAAATAAAATAAAATACCCTAAAACAGGTGTTTTTCAATGGTATAGACGTGCATTGGGTAATACTTATGTCAGGTTTTTGTGCTAAAATCTGGCTGTCATTGTAGCCAGTAGAATTGTATATTCTCGTGTATCTTTATAGCAGGGTTCCGATAGCCGATATCAGATGTAGGAGTGTTTCCCCCTACAACCAGCAACCGGAAGAGGAGAGAAGGTTGGGGGGAGACGCGACCACCGCGGCATCCAGTATGGAGTTATACGCTCACCTCTTCCCATAAGTCTATGACTGCCATGTTTTGAGAAAGTGGTCATGGGAATAAGTCTCCCAACTGGAGAGCTCCTCTAGTCTGTATATGTCCGGTCCTCCAGGGTCGGGGGATGTTGTTGTTTCCATTTTAGCGTAATCATATGTTTCGCTGCTAGTATCATTAAGGGAGCAAGACCGTGTCTTTTAGGTCTGTAATTATCGGGTAGGAGTGATAGAAGCACTGTTAATCTATATGAATTAAAAGAGAAAGGAAGCGCGCATAGAGTAGTACCGCTATTATACAGGTCCCACAGACCCCAAATGGTTAAACTCACCTGATGTAGTTGTGAGTGTCACAACTACAATAAAAGCACACAGGAGGTCGCTGCAGGCTCCCAGCTGAACAATGTAGAATCCAGATAAGGGTGAAAAGAGCTGGGATGAGATGCCGCGCTGACCACAAAGATAAACACAGAGTTAATCACACACTCTGTTTATTATGCCTACACGTGTTTCATGGCTCATAGCCACCTTATCAGGGATGCCCTGATGAAGTAGCTATGAGCCATGAAACACGTGTAGGCATAAATAAACAGAGTGTGTGATTAACTCTGTGTTTATCTTTGTGGTCAGCGCGGCATCTCATCCCAGCTCTTTTCACCCTTATCTGGAAGCACTGTTAAGTCAGAATCTTTGAGTCCAAAGGCTGTCAGGGTATCGTTAAGCCCTTTCCAGAAGCGTTTTACATCTTGGCATGTCCAAAAAATATGGGTCAAGGTTCCCTTGATATCCCGCACCCTCCAACATGACGGAGACTCAGCCAGTCCCAAGTGGAAAAGTTTCTTGGGGGTATAGTACCACCTCGAGAAGAGTTTGTAAGTCATTTCTTGTAATAAGAAAATCCATGTGATCTTAGACAAATCACTTCTTTTTCCTGTTGGGAAAGCGAGACGCCCGGTTCACCTTCCCAGGAGTGTACGGGCAATGGAGAGTTGTTCTGCTTCGTGTGGAGGAGGTTGTTGTATATCTTGGAGATGACTTTGGAGATTGGTGGGGTCGCCTTTGTTAAGATTTCTAGCCCCCGCCATTGTGTGGGTGGTGTGGTTAATTGTCTCATTTTCGCTACGAGGATTGTTTGCGGGTGTCGTTTGGTGTCTAGAGGCCATACGGGTTTTACCCCTGTATCAAGTGGGAGATGGGTTTATTCGGGGAGTCCGAGGCCTCCTGTTCTCTTCGGGAGCAGCACGGTCTTCAGCGACAGTCGGGCTTTGTTATATTTCCAAACAAACTTTGGAATGTTTCAGTTTAGGGACAGGAAGAAGAGGTTTGGTAGGAGATTGGCCCCACATTCATGACTAAGAATGTTTTAGGAAGAATATAGGACTTTATAACATTGAGTCTCCCCAGCCAAGAAAGAAAGGGGAGGTCATAAGATTTCAAGGGATTTTTGATGTTGTGGGCAACGCTATGTTGATAGAGTATTTGATTTTATCTTCAGACCATCTGAAAGGGTTGGAGGGTTGTAAATTCCGGGTGTTGAGCGCCTCCGACTTGTCGAGGTTTATTTAAAAATTAGAGATTTCTCCGAATACGGCTCGGAGGTCAAACAGTTCCGGAATCGCCATTGTCGGTTTAGAGACCATCAACAATAAGTCGTCCGCGGTCATTTCTAGTGTCCCAGTTTTGATCCCTTTGATTTTATTGTTTTGACGAATTGCCTGAATCAATGTTTCCATTACTATTACAACACAAGGTTGGGGAGAGAGGGCAACCCGCCTGGTGCCATCACTATGAGCGAGTATACTCGTTACTATTCGATACTCGGGCTACTCATTACTCCGCGAGTTTCCTTGTGATTACTCACTAGGAGTAACAGGTACAATGTAAGTCAATGAGAAATGTGAGTAATGTCTCTGCTGGACCCTAGTACAGTGGTCTGGGGGCAGTGCAGGAAGGTCCAAGCTTTCTGGGAATCCCCACCCCCCCGCTACGAATTGCAGTCCACAGCCACCCCAGAAAATGGCACGTTCAAGAAGCACCATCTTCTGGCGCTGTACCCAACTCATCCAGGGCCCTGGTGCGGTGGCTCACTGGGTAATAAAGGGGTTAGGGCCAGCTTTGTGTTATCAGCTGACCATAAATCCGAAATTCATGAGGTCACGCCAATATTAGACATGACCGCCATGAATATCTAGTAAAGTATTAAAAAAAAACACAACACAGAGAAAAAAGTTTAATTAGAAAAAAACAAAACACATTAGAGACTCCATCTTTATTAAGAAAATATAATTTAGTTTGATGTAGTCCAATCCAGTCTTCTTTAGCTCAACTACATCATTGGTAGAGAACCTCCACCAGGGATGTAGCTGAGCTCTGCACTCGGCTGTGGGAAAGTTCATGTGAGTTCATGCTGTCAAGCATGAACTCACTTGAACCCTGACAGCACGCGCGGCTACTTTAATTGAACATCTGAGCAGCATCATGATACCTCAGCTGTTTATTAGAAATAACCGGCGGGAAAGCCGCAGTGAGAAGACTTCACCACCGGCTTTCCTGTTCTGTGCTGTGTGCCCTGATGCCCCCTCCCCGCTCCCCCGCCGCCTCTCCCCCCAATCCTTAATTAGGACCTGGCAGGGAGAGCAGAACCAGGGAGCAGGGAGGGGACATCAGGGAGCGAGGAGCGCAGCACAGAACGGGAAAGCCGGCGGTGAAGTCTTCTCACCGGCGGCTTCCCCACCCGGGTCCTTCGCTCCTCGCTCCCTTGTGTAGCGCTCCCCGCCTGGTCCTAACTCAGGATCGGGGTGGGACTCGGCTGGGGGAGCGGAGGATCGGGGTGGGACTCGGCTGGGGGAGCGGAGGATCGGGTGGGACTCGGCTGGGGGAGCGGAGGATCGGGATGGGAAGCTGCAGGGGACCATAGGATCGGGATGGGAGGCTGCGGGAGACCATAGGATCGGGATGGGAGGCAGAGGATCGCGCTGAATGATTGTTTATAAGCCGGCAGCTTTTACACAATCATGCCCCATTTCAGCCTTTTCCTCAGCCCCCAGACCACTGTGTAGGGTCCAGCTGAGGAATCACTCACATTTCCCATTTACTTACATTAGACTCGCTACCGAGTATCGGGACCTACTTGTTACGAGTATAGCGAGTCCGAATATTTCACTACTCGCTCATCCCTAGCCATTACAGATCTTGAACGGCTTTGACAAGATCCCGTTCACCCTGACTCTGGCCGTGGGCAGTGCATCTAAGGATAGTGTGGCTTCTGTGATTGTATGGATGCGCCAATGCTATTAGTCTCATATTAAAAGAAAACTAATAGCATTGACGCATCCAAATACAGATTCTAATACACAAAAATTGACTACAAAGTTCGTTTTATTGATTTATTAATTTTAGTACATAAATACATATAAAATTCTCTTGAACATTTTTATTGAGAACAGAGCTTTAAATGACCATTTTTTCAGTTTCTTAATCAGATTTCGTCTTTATCTTCTTATCCATGTACAATTTTTACAATTAAATAACATAAATGTTTTTATTTATTTTTTATTTTTAATAAACATTATCTAATAAATATTTGACAGCAATCTTCCCAGACGCCTTTCAGCAGTACGGCTCCACATTACTTTAATGCAAAAAGCCTATTAAGACAAATAATAAGACACAAAATTATTTTTCGTGTCATTATTCAGCTATTCTCCATTATTATTATTATTATTATTATTATTATTCTACCAATAATTCTAACCTTATTAGTTCTATATAAATCACGTGTTTCTGGCCTTTTTGCATTTTTATAATATACATCATTGTATGTATTTTTTATGACACACAGAGACATATTCACAGGACATGAGGTTTATTCCCCTTTTTTCACTATTGCTACCGTGTTTCCCCGAAATAAGTCAGGGCAGGGCTGGCGCGTAATTTGCCAATATAAGTCATACCCCGAAAATAAGACAGGGTGACTTATTTTTGGGAATATAAGACTGGGTACCGCTAAAGTGCCATTTTTGCCCATTGCATGTTTTACCTGTGTCCCCGCTGTCCCGCTGGCCCCGCTGTCCTCCGTGGGCTCCCCTCTCCCCTCAGGTGCAGCCGCAGGTCCGCTGTCCCCCGTGGGATCCCCTCTGGCCTCAGGTGCAGCCGCAGGTCCGCTGTCCCCCGTGGGATCCCTCTGCCCTCAGGTGCCACAGGTAACCCCAAGGGCATAGGGTTAATCTTGTCGCCCCGGCCTGACGTCACCGCTGCTGGCAGGAGCTTCTGATTGGCTAGCAGCTCGAGTGCTGATTGGCCAGAAGCTCCTGCATGAAGAAGCAGCTGGTCAACGCCCTGCACCGCGGAGGAATCCATAGCCCGAGGCCGCCATTAAAAAGTAAGGAAGTTTCCTTGATTTGCCCATTAAAACCGCAATTCCGCCGCACAGCCGACTTGCGGCAGGTCCCCATACAATGTACGATACTGTATGGGACACTTGCGGCAAGGTGCGGGGGCTGCAAAGGATGACAGGGATGATGAGGGCTGCAAGACAATGATGGAGGCTGCAAAGAATGATGGAGATGATGAGGGCTGCAAGACAATGATGGAGGCTGCAAAAGAATGATGGAGATGATGAGGGCTGCAAGACGATGACGGGGGCTACAAAAGGATGACAGGATGATGAGGGCTGCAAGACGATGATGGGGGCTGCAAACGGATGACAGGGATGATGAGGGCTGCAAGACGATGATGGGGGCTGCAAATGGATGACAGGGATGATGAGGGCTGCAAGACGATGATGGGGACTGCAAACGGATGACAGGGATGATGAGGGCTGCAAGATGATGATGGGGGCTGCAAATGGATGACAGGGATGATGAGGGCTGCAAGACGATGATGGGGACTGCAAACGGATGACAGGGTTGATGAGGGCTGCAAGATGATGATGGGGGCTGCAAAAGGATGATGGATAATCGTCATGGAAAAATAAGACATCCCCTGAAAATAAGACCTAGCGCATCTTTGGGAGCAAAAATTAATATAAGACACTGTCTTATTTTCTGGGAAACAGGGTAACAACTGATGGCATTTTCATTCTGCAGTAACCATAGAATGATGGAACGTTTGAGTCGGTCAGGGCGGGGTACTCAGATACCGGGATGACGGGTGGTCGTTTTCCCGGTTCCGTGCCCTAACCCTCATTGAGTGGTGATGGGGGTGAGGATGGGGAAAAGGGTTTTAGGGAACTTGTCGTGACGCCACCTGTGGTACCTGGTAATTGAGATACCAGCACTGCGGATGGCCGTTGAGGTGATGTGATGCAGCTTGGGTGTTACAGCTCCCCACAGGTGGAGCTTTACCTCAGGGCAGCGGGGATAGATGAGGGGAGTTGTAGTTCTTACCCCTCTGATGATGCTGAGGCCCTCCGGGCGCCGGCGGGAAGGATGACAGACACCGCTTCAACTCAAACGTCACTTTACTGGTACCGGGCAGATGTCATAGTACACAGTCACAGTCTGATTAAACGGGGAGGTAGCACGGGTTTCGGGTGACCTTATAGACTCCGTCTGTGTACCTTCCTTTATGGCTTTCAGGGTCTCAGTACTTCCTTACACTTTCCTTAACCACCTGTGTAGAGCTCCTTCGCCAGTCCCCTGGTCTGTTACTGTGGTACGTCCTTACCGGTACGGACAGGAGTTACCCAGTCTATTCTCCCGCCACCGGAATTCGGCCCGTTACCTAGAGTGTCCTGGACTGATTTCGGGACTGAAGAAGAGGTCCTATTTGTGGCACTACGGCTCCCTTATTCCGGTCCCGTAGTTGAGGTTTCACGGTCAGGGGTAGACCGCTGACTGCCTCGGCTCCGTTATGCCGGATGTTGACCCCAGATTCTCCAGCCGGCTCCAACCGATCCTGGATCGTCTCCTTCTGTCCTCGGTCACCCTCTTAAAGAGAGGCGCCCTCCTGTCAGGTACACTGTCAGGCACGTCCTCTCTCACTGCCTTCCCAGCACTAACTGTCTAAAAGTAGCTCACTGTCACTCAAGTCTCCCGCTCTACTCTAAGCTCCACCCCCTGGACCTACTGAATATACGGTCCCTATGCTAAGGTGGGCTAGTGTATGGTGCTTAGGACAGACTCTACAAGGAACCCCAAACCCATAATTACGGAGGCACTACACCTTCTGTTTGGGGCGCAGTACCACCCTGTGGCGCCTAGCCATAGGGGCGCCACATTTATATCTCAGTAACCATAGAAACTATAGAAAAACACAAAAGAGGTCAAAATGTGTCAGTCTCGAACTCTGGACCACAATGGTAGTTCTGGTTGTGTTTATAGTGGAGTGACGGGTCCGTCCTACATCCAAAAGTCATGTCCATTTATCTAGGACTGGTCCTTACTATTGTAACATATGGAAGTGACACCTGGACGATAAAGGAACAAGACAGAAGCAGAATCAACACCTTAAATGTGGACTGGAGAAGGAGATTATCAATACCATGGATGACAAGAAGAACAAGGAATGAACCAAACGTCACTGGAAGGAAGGATCACCAAGATACGGCTTGTCTACACATCATACGAAGAGGATCACTGGAGAAGACATCATGGTAGGAATAAGAAACAAGTGAAGTGGAAGACCAGCAACCTTATGGCTTGATACTATCAAGATCATGGCAGTGAAGACCCTGGTGGACCTATCTAGGCTTGGAGAAACCCGGGGGGACCTGACTAGGCTTGGAGAAGTACTTATCTGGTTGGACCTGACCTTCAGGTTGGAGAATACTCTGGTGGACCTATCTAGGCTTGGACGAAGACATGGTGGACCTATCTAGGCTTGGAGAAGACCTGGTGGACCTATCTAGGCTTGGAGAAGACACTGGTGGACCTATCTAGGCTTGGAGAAGACCCGGTGGACCTGACTAGGCTTGGAGAATACTCCCGGTGGACCTATCTAGGCTTGGAGACACCTGGTGGACCTATCTAGGCTTGGAGAAGACCATGGTGGACCTATCTAGGCTTGGAAAGACCATGGTGGACCTATTAGGCTTGGAGAAGACTCTGTGGACCTATGTAGGCATTGGAGTAGACTCTGTTGGACCTATCTAGGCTTGGAGAATGACTCTGTGGACCTATTAGGCCTGGAGAAGATCATGGTGGACCTATTTAGGCTTGAAGAAGACTCTGATGGACCTACTAGGATTAGAGTAGACTCTGGTAGACCTATCTAGTCTTGGAAAATACTCTGCTGGACCTATCTAGGCCTTGGAGAAGACCCTGGTGATCTATCTAAAGATTGGAAGAAGACACTGCTGGACCTATCCAGTCTTGGAGAAGACCTGGTGGACCTATCTAGACATGGAGAAGACCCTGGTGGACCTATATAGCCTTGAACAAGACCCTGGTGGACCCTATCTAAGGCCTATTGGAGAAGACCCTGGTGGACCTAACTAGGCTTGAAGAGGAGTGTGGTAGACCTATCTAAGTCTGGAAAAGACCATGGTGGTCTAAACTTGAGGAAGACTTAATAAATTCATCTAGACTTGAAGAAGACCTTGGTTGACCTGTCTAGTCTTGGAAATAATTCTTGCAGATCTGTCTGGGCTTGGAGAAGACCCTGGTGGTCCAATCTAGACTGCACAAGTTTGATCTTCCTACAGAGAGTTCTTCCATTAAGTCGCCATGGATCAAGATCGAGCTGAGGGCCGTTAAAATAAAAATATGGATTAACTTGCAGAAGACTGTCCCGTCCTCGAGCACCGTTGTGCCCCCCAGCCCCGGGTGACATGCTGCACCTGCAGATTAGACCGTCATAGGGCAACCAGAGATTTAGATGTTTTCTTGGTTTTGGAAGGACGTTGAGGCACAGACTTCATACTGAAAGTTTCTTTGTGACTGCAGTCAGGATGTGGTCACCAGAACATTCCTATTCGTGGGGTTTTGACTGTTTTAGGACTTGTCTATAGCGTAGAAGCGACATTTAAGAAGAAGCTTCCATCTAAGACATAGCAGACAACTCTAGAACTGGAAACCCCTAGGTCCAGAGCTCTTCTCTGATGTCTTATCCAACTCAGCAACCTCCACCATCCTATGGCCAAGGGGTCGCCGCTCCAGCCAATCAGCAGTCATATTATGCCAACCAGCTTCCCCTGGACCCCAGCAGCCCGTGGGCTACCAGCCACTCCAGCATGCCGTTACTGTGGGTATGGCACCTCCGGTGGTTGGACCTCTTCAACCGACATACCATGACTACCTGTGATGGTCCATCATCAATATGCTGTTCTTCTGTCTGCCCCTCGGAATAGCGACTCTGATCTTCTCTATCAATGTAATGATGGTGATGAATATTGGGCACAGGCCTCGGGGGCGGCCATACAGGGGGCATCACAGAGGGGCATTATACTCCTAGGTAACTCCCTATTGTTTTCTTGCTGTTTAATGTTTTTAATTTCCACATATTGGAAATATTGGGGGCGATTTCTCATTGGCCACAGTTTCGGACTGAGCAGTCAATGGCCCCCCAGTAACACCGTCTGGGGCCACTGTTCAGCTACATTGAAATATTACTGTATATGAGCCTCAGTCACACATCCTCTATAATGCCCCGGGGTCGATTGTTGAGTGAATGATGAGATTTCTGCTTTTCTCTGTAAATAGGGAATCTAATGTAATGGGGACACATTCTGCACATAGTGGGGGTGAGTGGCCCCCGGGAGATTCCCTGTTATCATGTGGGCCAATGCGAGTCTGGTCAGGGGCATTATGGGGTCTATTAGGGTATTAGGGCTTTCTGACCCATCAGGTGGGAACTGCTCAGTGGCGCCCTCTATGGGGGTATTAGGGTATTAGGGCTTGTGGCCCCATCAGGTGGGGTCTGCTCAGTGGTGTCCTCCAAGGGGGTATTAGGGCTTGCGGCCCCATCAGGAGGGGTCTGCTCAGTGGTGCCCTCTATGGGGGGTATTAGATACTGCTGCCCCGTCAGGAGGGTTCTGCTCAGTGGCGCCTTATATGGGGGATATTAGGGCTTGCAGCTCCATCAAGAGGGGTCTGCTCAGTGGTGCCCTCTATAGGGATATTAGGGAGGGGACTGCTCAGTGGCGCCCTCTATAGGGATATTAGGGAGGGGACTGCTCAGTGGCGCCCTCTATGGGGATATTAGGGAGGGGACTGCTCAGTGGCGCCCTCTATAGGGATATTAGGGAGGGGACTGCTCAGTGGCGCCCTCTATAGGATATTAGGGAGGGGACTGCTCAGTGGCGCCCTCTATGGGGATATTAGGGAGGGGACTGCTCAGTGGCGCCCTCTATAGGGATATTAGGGAGGGGACTGCTCAGTGGCGCCCTCTATAGGGATATTAGGGAGGGGACTGCTCAGTGGCGCCCTCTATGGGGATATTAGGGAGGGGACTGCTCAGTGGCGCCCTCTATAGGGATATTAGGGAGGGGACTGCTCAGTGGCGCCCTCTATGGGATATTAGGGAGGGGACTGCTCAGTGGCGCCCTCTATGGGTATATTAGGGTTTGCTGCCTGTATGGAGGGATCTGCTCAGTGGAGCCCTCTAGTGGGGTTCTGTGTTGCTATCACTAATTGCTTTTCCTCTTGTTTTCTCCCCAGACAAAGCGCGCTATACTGCGAAACGACCATCACTCCGCCAGCTCGCACTCCTCCACCGCCCGGGTGCTCAACATCATCGCCACAACTCTCGGCACTTGTTGCTACTTGTCTATCATTCTTATGGTTGTCGCTGAAAATTACACATTTCATTTGATTTATTATTATGCAAATTATTACAGAGATTCTAGATACTGAGCCCCACCCCCTCCTCCACTAATACTACATATGAGAGTCAGCGCCACTCCCCATAGACATCACAGGCTTCATATATGATATCAGTATAATCTATAGATGTGACTCCTGTAATCCAGCAATAAATGATCTACAGAAATCCAGAATGTCTCCATCTGTTCTTCTATTGAGGGTAAGAATGAGAGGAATATCATGAATGGTGCAGAGTGTAAGGGGTTAACTGCTGGATGTAAAGTGCAGAAACCACAAGCAATGAGGAGGATCAAATGACTCTACAGCGACATCAAAAGTATTCACACCCGCAAACATACAAATGTTTTATTGGATTTTCTGTGATACAAAAACTAAGATCAAGTAAAGGTGTAGGACCACCTTCCTCTGTCTTGTATTAGTATTTATCACTTAGACCCCCCCTGAGTTCCCCAGCACACTTTGTAGGACCACCTTCCCTGTCTTGTATTAGTATTCACCCCCTGAGTCAGCACTTTGTAGGACCACCTTTCTCTGTCTTGCATTAGTATTCACCCCCCTGAGTCAGCACTTTGTAGGACCACCTCACTGCCTTGTATAGTATTACCCACCTTGTAGACCACCTCCACTGCTGATTAGTATTCACCCCCTGAGTCAGCTCTTTGTAGGACCACCTTTCTCTGTCTTGTATTAGTATTCACCCCCTGAGTCAGCACTTTGTAGGACCACCTTCCACTGCCTTGTATTAGTATTCACCCCCTGAGTCAGCACTTTGTAGGACCACCTTTCTCTCTCTTGTATTAGTATTCACCCCTGAGTCAGCACTTTGTAGGACCACCTTTCTCTTCTTGTATTAGTATTCAGCCCCTGAGTCAGCACTTTGTAGGACCACCTTTCTCTGTCTTGTATTAGTATTCACCCCCCTGAGTCAGCACTTTGTAGGACCACCTTTCTCTGTCTTGTATTAGTATTTAGCCCCTGAGTCAGCACTTTGTGGGACCACCTTTCTCTGTCTTGTATTAGTATTCAGCCCCTGAGTCAGCACTTTGTAGGACCACCTTTCTCTGTCTTGTATTAGTATTCACCCCTGAGTCAGCACTTTGTAGGACCACCTTTCTCTGTCTTGTATTAGTATTCACCCTCTTAGTCAGCACTTTGTAGGCCACCTTTCTCTGTCTTGTATTAGTATTCACCCCTTAGTCAGCACTTTGTAGGACCACCTTTCTCTGTCTTGTATTAGTATTCAGCCCCCTGAGTCTCACTTGGCACCTCCTGTTTGTTAGATGCCCCGGTCGCATTGTAGCGCGTTCTCTGTCTTGCATTAGTATTAATTTATCCCTGACCTGTCTGGTGTGTTCCTTGGTTTCATGATGCTGTTTGATCCCTGATGTTCTCACACAAACCAATGAGGTCTTCACAGAACAGCTGGAGTTATACTGAGGAGAAATCACCCAAGAGGAGGCAAGAAACTAATTAGGTGACTTCTGGGGGGGCTGAATACTAAAGCACGTCACAATTATCAGATTTATATTTGCAAAATAATCAGAATATCTTGTGTCATTTTCTTTACACGTCACAAATACTTGTACTAAGTGTTCACAGAAAATCCCAATAAAATACATTTGTAAGTTTGTGAGTGTAATAAGAAAAAATGTGGAAAAGTTCACAGGGTGTGAATACTTTTTCAAGTCATGGTATCTGCCATTACTGAGATGGATGAGGGGGGCTGTGTACAACTAACAACCAAGAAAGAATCCCATCAGGTAAGAGGGTTCAGTAGAGGGACGACATTATTAGGGCACCGTGTAAATTACAGTTAAACTGGAATGTGAAGAAGCTCATAAGTTTGGTTGATCGGTCAAAGAAAACAGCGCCACCTATAGGACATCTGTGATTTGGGGCACACGCCATCCAAGACACTGGCTGCAGTGCAAGCTTTCATTTTCGCCTGGGTCCGCTCCGTCATACCCTTGGGGTGACCCATTCTACTGCTGCACTTCTTCCGATTTGCGTTGCACTCTGTAATACGGCTGGTGTTGTGGCTCCTCAGGGTACAGGGGGAAAGAGACATCACACAGGGGTGAGTGAGACAGCGTACAACGGGGAGAGACAGCACAAGGGGAGAGAGAGTGCACAGGGGAGAGAGTCAGCACAAGGGGAGAGAGTGCACAGGGGAGAGATGGCACAGGGGGAGAGTCAGCACAAGGGGAGAGAGAGTGCACAGGGAAAGAGACAGCACACAGGGAGAGACAGGACAAGGGGAAAGAGTGCACAGGGGAGAGACGGCACAGGGGGAGAGAGACAGCACACAGGGGAGAGACAGCACAGGGGGAGAGAGACAGCACACAGGGGAGAGACAGCACAGGGGGAGAGAGACAGCACACAGAGGAGAGACAGCACAGGGGGAGAGAGACAGCACACACGGGAGAGACAGCACAGGGGAGGGAGAGACAGCGCACAGGGGGAAGAAAGAACACACAGGAGGGAGAGACAGCACATGGAAGAGAGGGCACAGAGAAAGAGAGAGCGCACAGGGGAGAAAGAGCACACTTGGGGAAGAGGGCTTTCTGGTTGGACCATTTAAGCCGTTTCTTAATAGAAATAACATAAGTCATTTCTATAGTTAAGGTCATTCAGACTATGGGCATCTAACTGAAGGATCCAATAAAGTTCTCTATTACGGAGCACCCGCTCCCAGTCTCCACCCCTATACGGGCGGTGGACCCGTTCTATGCCCATAATGGTTAAAGATGTTAGATCCCCACCATGAACCTCACAGAAATGCCTTGATGACCCGATATCTCAGCTTTTAAAGATCTTGAATTCGGATTAGATGCTGTAATATGTTCAGATATACGTTTTTATAGCGATCTAGTGGTGCAGCCTATGTAACTTAAACTGCAAACCACAGCAGTAGCCAAATGAACTACATGTGTGGTGTTACAGCTGATATAAGTATCCACTGGAAATGTTTTATTGGTTTTATTGTTACGGAAAATGTTCCTGGTGTTGATGTATCGGCAGATGTTACATCTGTTCCCCCCCGCACTTAAACGATCCCTTATATGTTAACCATGTGGGTTGCTCTTGTCTTTTACCTGTATAGGCACTGGGTGATACCACATTCCCAATACTTCTGGCCTTGCTGGCTGCTACCCTCCAACCTCCCAATAATATTTTACGTAAAGTGTCATCTTGGTATAAGATAGGAATATTGCGATCAAGTAGTGCAGGGAGATTTTTTGGTCACATGTTGTGGGTGACAACTGTCTGCCCTCAGCAATGTGTTTCCACTGATTTCCTTGCGGAAACGTTTGGTGCTAATTTTTTCCAGTTTTGTTATCTCCCTGCAGGATTACATCCAAGAATGGGGTCCAATCATCATGTATCTCATTGTAATCGTTCCCACTGAAATATTGTACCAAATCATCAGGGACCCACCCCCGCGGGAGACACACAAGACGACACAGTCCAAATCAGGACCATGTCGTCAATGTATCTCCCATACCACCTAATATTGCCTAGAAAAGGATTATTGGGCGTCTTCCCAGCTCATCATGTACAGATTTGTTAGGGAGGGCGAGAATCTCGCCCCCATTGGGCAACCACGGCACAGAGGATATACTTTATCATTACATTTGAAATAAATTACTTTTTAATAGATGGTCAACACGGAGCAGGAGAAATTCCTTTTCCTCATCACTATAGTGTGGTGCAAGGTGTTGTTCAAGACCCACAGAGCCTTAGTATGAACAATTGAAGAATATAATTGTGCTACGTCGCAGGTGATCCACTTGGATTGCTGGTCCCACCGTATTTTACACACACAGATGTTTAGTGTCTTTTATCCTGCTCACCATGCCTTCCACCGAGACCTGTAAACCGATATCGATCCACTCCGATAATTTCGCTACAATGGGTCTCAATGGTGGTGGAACAAGACCCTTATGGGTTTAGGGGAGGGCATGGAAGACAGAAATGGATCCAAAAAGACATTTTGTTGGTCTATTACACCAGTGCAATACCCTCAGATCCTCGACAAAGGTCTAGATGTAGAAAGATCTTGTAACATATTTAAAACTTCTTTTTCATACAGGTCAGAGTCCAGTATATACTGAACCGCCCTTGTCCGAGGATCTCACTACAATATTCCCATTGTCCTTGATCTCCTTCAGCGCTTCTCTCTCTTGAGGTGTCACGATTTCCTCGTAGAAATGGTCTGAGGAAAGTAATGCTTTGAGTTCCTTCTCCATGAGGTGTGAATGGCGTCCATGGCTGACACTCCAGATGCTATTGGGTCAAAATAAGGATTTGAAGGTTTATGCGATGACTTTATTATTGATTTATTCTACAGTTCTCTATTTTTGTGTGCAAACTCTCCGGATTATTTTCCTTTACATCCATCATTTTTTTCTTCTCCTCTATCAAAATAAATTTTATCAGTTTCAATGAACATTCCGATAGAGTAACAGGCGGTGGAGCGGCCGTCCCCTTCCCCTTTTCCATTTGAATGACACAGGGGGTCAGAGACAGTGCACACAGGGGCAGAGACAATGCACAGACAGTAGCAGGTAGAGAGAGCACACAGGGGAAAAGAGAGTGCACAGGGGGAGGAATAAGTGCACAGGGGAAGAGAGGGAGCACATGGGGGAGACAACTCAAAGGAGAGAGTGCAAGGGGGAGAAGATAGCACAGGTAGGAGAGAGCACATGGGGGGAGAGAAAGTACAAGAAGAGAGAAAGAGCACATGAGGGAGAGAGAACACAAGAGGAGAGACAGCACACAGGGGGGAGAGATAGCAAAATGGGGGAGAATACACAGGGGAGAGAGATAGCACAAGGAGAGAGAGACCACACAGGTGAAGAAAAAGAGAAAGTGCAATGGGGGGAGACAGCACAAGAAGGAAGAGAACACACAAAGGGAAGAGAGAGCACACAAGGGGGAGAGATTGCACAGTGTGAAAAGAGAGCGCACAGGGGAGAGGGAGCACTTATGGGAAGACAGCTCAAAGGAGAGAGCACAAAGGGGGAAAGACAACACAGGGAGAAGAGTGCATGGGGGAGAGAGAGACAGCACCCAGGGGGGAAACCGCTCAAAAGAGAGAGCACAGAGGGGAGAAGACTACATAGGGGAAGAGTGCATGGGGAGAGAGAGACAGCACCCAGGGGGGAGATAGCTCAAAGGAGAGAGCACAAAAGGGAGAAGACAACATAGGGGGAAGAGTGCATGGGGGAGACATTGACAGCACACAGGGGGGGAGACAGGTCAAAGGAGAAAGCACAAAGGGGAGAAGACAGCTCAGGGGGGAGAGCATAGACGGAGGGAGACAGGGGACAGAGGAGAGACCGCATGGAGGAAGAGACAGCCGTCACAGAGCTCGCCCTCCCCATGTGGTATCATCGGGCCCACATCTAGTCATGTATATTTATGTAAGGACATCTAGAAGACGTTCCAGACCCTTGTGATCCCGAGCGCACAGGACAGGTCCAGCCTGTATAATGTAACTCTACTGAACTCTCTTCTTACCTGCTGTGGTTCCTGCTTGGTTGTGGCTCCTTCACACTGAAGACGTTTTGGTCCGTGTGGATCTGTCACAAGCAGGACGCCCCCTCGGATCAGTATTCGGCCCCATTGCCTTTCAGTGGAGACAGAACACACTTCCCTGGGCATCCTGGTGTCACCGTCTTGACGTTGGTCCTTGTGGATTCGCTGCAGAACATAGTTTTCACGGAGACCAGAAATGTATCTTGCTGCGTTTTTCGTCTCCGCGATAAGTAACGTGATGCCGCGGATCCACCACGTGACATTATAACGAGTGCCTACGGGCGCGGAAAGCCACGGATAGTACAAGCACGGGGAATCCGTGTTTCCGGGCATTGACACGTGAACTGTGCATGTGCAGTTGTTAATGATGCCCCCTAGGGGCCGCCAGGGTGACAGCAGCCTAACTTGTCCACAGCTCCGGTCCCCCAGTAATGGCAGATAACATAACTTGAAAAAGTATCCACACCCTGTGAACATTTCCACATTTATTCAGGCTAAGGCCATTAACTTACATGTATTTTATTGGGTTTTTATGTAATTCCAACACTAAGTACAAGTGTTTGTGAAATATTGTTACATAATATTCTGATTATTTCACAAATAGAAATCTGAAAATTGTGACGTGCATTAGTATCCAATCCCCTGTGTTCACCTCCTTCTGGGGGATTTCTTCTCAGTATCACTACTGCTGTTCTGTGAAGACCTCAGAGGTTTTGTGAGAACATCAAGGGTCAAACAACATCAGGAAAACCAAGGAACCCACCAGACATGTCAGGGATAAAACATCATGAAAACCAAGGAACCTACCAGACAGGTCAGGGATAAAACATCATGAAAACCAAGGAACCCACCTGACAGGTCAGGGATAAAACATCATGAAAACCAAGGAACCCACCTGACAGATCAGGGATAAAACATCATGAAAACCAAGGAACCCACCAGACATGTCAGGGATAAAACTTCATGAAAACCAAGGAACCCACCAGACAGGTCAGGAATAAAGGTGTGGAGAAGAGGAAAGCTGGGTTAGGGGTTAGGTTATTAAAAATAGTCCCACCTCTGAACATCTCCCAGAGCAGTGTACAATTCATCATACAAAAATGAAAGGAGGACGGCACAACTGCAAACCTACAAGACATGGCCATCCACCGAGACTGACACCCTAAGGAGATGTAGCCATGTAGAGGACACAGAGAGAGCAGAGGAGTACGGAGTGAGAAGAAGACATGTGGAGGACACAGAAAGCAGAGGAGTACGGAGTGAGAAGAAGACATATAGAGGACACAGACAGCAGCGGAGGACAAGGCAAGAAGAAGCCATGTAGAGGACACAGTGAGCAGTGGAGGACAGGGCATGAGGACGCCATATAGAGGATACAGCGATCAGTGGAGGACTGGGCAAGAACAAGCCGTGTAGAGGAAACAGCAATCAGTGGAGAATTAGGCAAGAAGAAGCCATGTAGAGGATACAGCGATCAGTGGAGGACGGGGCAAGAAGAAGCCATGTAGAGGACACAGCGATCAGTGGAGAATGAGGCAAGAAGAAGCCATGTAGAGGACACAGCGATCAGTGGAGGATGGTGCAAGAAGAAGCCATGTAGAGGACACAGCGAACAGAGGAGGACGGGCAAGAACAAGCCATGTAGAGGGCATAGTGAGCAGTGGAGGACGGGCAAGAAGAAGCCATGTAGAGGACACAGCAAGCAGAGGAGGATGGTGCAAGAAGAAGCCATGTAGAGGATACAGCGATCAGTGGAGGATGGGGCAAGAACAAGCCATGTAGAGGACACAGCGATCAGTGGAGAATGAGGCAAGAAGAAGCCATGTAGAGGACACAGCGATCAGTGGAGAATGAGGCAAGAAGAAGCCATGTAGAGGACACAGCGATCAGTGGAGGACTGGGCAAGAACAAGCCATTTAGAGGACATAGTGAGCAGTGGAGGACGGGCAAGAACAAGCCATGTAGAGGGCATAGTGAGCAGTGGAGGACGGGCAAGAACAAGCCATGTAGAGGACATAGCGAGCAGTGGAGGACTGGGCAAGAAGAAGCCATGTAGAGGACACAGCGAGCAGTGGAGGACGGGCAAGAAGAAGTCATGTAGAGGACACAGCGATCAGTGAAGAATGAGGCAAGAACAAGCCATGTAGAGGACATAGTGAGCAGTGGAGGATGGGCAAGAACAAGCCATGTAGAGGACATAGCGAGCAGTGGAGGACTGGGCAAGAAGAAGCCATGTAGAGGACACAGCGATCAGTGGAGGACGGGACAAGAACAAGCCATTGTAGAAGACACCAAAGGAGAATCGGGCTAAATGCAAAACACCATGTCTGGTGAAAACTAACCCTGCACATCACCCTGAGAACACCATCCCATCCATCACACATGTTGGAGGCAGCATACTGCTGCGGGGAGGCTTTTCTTCAGCAGGGGCAGGGAAGCTGGTCAGAGGTGATGGGAGGATGGATGGAGCTAAATATAGGACAATCCTATGCAAAACAGGGAAAGGTGTTCCTACAAAGTGCTGAATCTGCGGGGGGGGGGCCGAATACTAATACAAGACACAGATTTCTGCACCCTTTACATCTGGCAGTTAACCCCTTCCATTCTGCACCATTCATATTATTATCCATATTCAGTAGAGGAGATGGAGACATTCTGGATTTCTGTAGATCATTCATTGCTGGATTACAGGACGTCACATCTATGGATTATACTGATATCATATATGACGCCTGTGATGTCTATGGGGAGCGGTGCCGGACTCTCATATGTATTATTAGTGGAGGAGGGGGCGGGGCTTATAATCTGTAATTTCTGTAAAATTTTGCATAATTATAACTCAAATGATAGATGTAATCTCCAGTGACGACCATAAGAATGATAAACAAGTAGCAACAAGTGCCGAGAGTTGTGGCGATGATGTTGAGCACCCGGGCGGTGGAGGAGTGCGAGCTGGCGGAGTGATGGTCGTTTCGCAGTACAGCGCGCTTTGTCTGGGGAGAAAACAAGAGGAAAAGCAATTAGTGATAGCAACACAGAACCCCACCAGGGGGCTCCACTGAGCAGATCCCTCCATATAGGCAGCAAACTCTAATACCCCCATAGAGGGCACCACTGAGCAGTCCCCTCCTGATGGGGCAGCAAACCCTAATACCCCCCATAGAAGGCTCCACTGAGCCTTCACTAATGATCGGATACAAATGTAACAAATCCTGGACTGTGGGAATTACTGGCTCTTCTACATGTTTCACCCCCATAGACCGTGTAATGCCCCTGACCAGACTCAGATTGGCACACAGGGTAACAGGGGCACCTCCCAGGGGCCACTCACCCCCAATATGAGCAGAATGTGTCCCCATTACATTAGATTCCCTATATACAGAGAAAAGCAGAATCTCATCATTCACTCAACAAACGACCCCGGGCATTATAGAGGAATGTGTGACTGAGGCTCATATACAAGAGGTAGATAGATGATAGATAGATATGTGTTTATTCTGTTAATGTTGATGATTAATAGAAACCCAAAGGTCATTATGTCAGAAAATTAAAGTAGGGAGGATGAAGAGTTAAAAACCATGCTGCCATATTCCACCAGACATCAAAGGGTGAATATACTATTGATCTATTAGTCACCGCGTTACAGGACTCCCTGACACGTAACAATATGATATAGATTTGTCCTGAGGAAGGGGCAGGGAGCCCTGAAACGCGCTGAGTATAAATCAATATTATATTGACCCTTTGGTGTCCGGCGGAATACGGCAGCACAGTGTTTAACCCTTCTTCCTCCCTACTTTTATTTTCTGAGATAATGGCCTTTGGGGTTTCATTAATCATCAACATTAACAGAAATAAACACATGAAATAGATTCCTCTGTGTGTAATGACTCTATATAATAGATGTGGTCACTTTATATTGAATTACTGATATAAAGTCACTTTTTGATGATTTTGTAATTCATTGAGTGTCGCCTGTAATATTTCCATGTAGCTGAGCAGTGGCCCCCAGACTGTGGTACTAATGGGCCCTTCACTGTTCAGTCTGACATTGTGGCCCCTGACCCATCACCCCCAATATTTCAATGGGGAAACTAACAACATTGAGAAAAAATAAAGAAAGCAATGGCTACCTACTAGCATAATGCGCCCTGTATTGCCCCCCCGAGGGCTGTGCCCAGTGACTTAACTTGAAGCTCATGGGCCCCCAATTATTGCAAATCTTTAATAGCATTAGTCTTTTTCTATAGACCAAAGGGACTTTTGGGGCCCCCCAGGCTCCAGGGCCCGGGTGTGATTGCAGCCCCTGCACCTGTTGTAGTTACCCTCCTGCCGGGCCTGTAGAACCAATTATTATATCATCATTACCTTATAGAGAAATCAGCCTATCCGAGGCAGACAGAAGAATCAGTATATTCATGATGGGACAACATAAGTCTGTATATTGGCTGAAGAGACACTCACACGCGATGGCTGTACAAACATACACACATGTTGGGGTCTGTAACCATGGCTGCTGAGTCCAGAGGTGTGTTGGGGGCTGGTAGACCATGGGCTGCTGAGGTCCAGGGGCATGTTGGGCCGGCTGGTAGACCATGGGCTGCTGAGGTCCAGGGGCATGTTGGGCCGGCTGGTAGACCATGGGCTGCTGAGGTCCAGGGCATGTTGGGCCGGCTGGTAGACCATGGGCTGCTGAGGTCCAGGGGCATGTTGGGCCGGCTGGTAGACCATGGGCTGCTGAGGTCCAGGAGGGTATTGGTTTGGATAGTACAGCGGGTGATTGGCTGCAGCGGTGACCCCTTGGCCACAGGATGGTGGAGGTTTTTGGGTTTCATGTTAGATCAAAGGAAGATTCGACTCCTGGACCTCAGGGTTTCTGAATTTAGAGTTGTCCGCCATGTGGTGGCTTCTTCACGTTGGTGAAAGATGAGAAAATGTGGCTTCTCTGGTGTAGCTGCGTCTTAAAGAAAAGCCGAAATCCCTCCGACAGGAAACTACAACGACCTGGCGACCACATCCTGGCTCCAGTCATGAAGAAACAGTCAGTATGAAGACGCCTCAAATCGTTCCAAAAGCAAGAACATGTCTAATCTCTGCTGGTCCAAGATGGTCCAGTCTGCAGGTGCAGCATGTCCCCGGGGCAGAACGCAGCATGTCCCCCAGTGCAGAACGCAGTATGTCCCCAGGGCAGAACGCAGCATGTCCCCGGGGCAGAACGCAGCATGTCCCCCGGGGCAGAACGCAGCATGTCCCCGGGGCAGAACGCAGCATGTCCCCGGGGCAGAACGCAGCATGTCCCCGGGGCAGAACGCAGCATGTCTCCCGGGGCAGAACGCAGCATGTCCCCCGGGGCAGAACGCAGCATGTCCCCGGGGCAGAACGCAGCATGTCCCCGGGGCAGAACGCAGCATGTCCCCGGGGCAGAACGCAGCATGTCCCCCGGGGCAGAACGCAGCATGTCCCCCGGGGCAGATCGCAGCATGTCCCCCGGGGCAGAACGCAGCATGTCCCCGGGGCAGAACGCAGCATGTCCCCGGGGCAGAACGCAGCATGTCCCCGGGGCAGAACGCAGCATGTCCCCGGGGCAGAACGCAGCATGTCCCCGGGGGCAGAACGCAGCATGTCGCCCGGGGCAGAACGCAGCACATCCCCCGGGGCAGAACGCAGCACGTCCCCCGGGGCAGAACGCAGCATGTCCCCCGGGGCAGAATGCAGCATGTCCCCCGGGGCAGAACAGACGGGCCAGTTGGCTGCGTGTTAGTCCTTATTTACACATCTGTTTATCAAAAGGACAATCACAGAAGCAACAGGGATGGCAACTATTTCCATCTGTTTTAAATGAGGACCCACTCATTACCGGGGGACGAGATTGATGGGTGACATTAGGGGCATCCTAGTGGTGTGTGGGGGCCATGGGGGAATCATATTGTGTGTAGATGGCTGTGGAGGAATCATAATGTATATTGTGGGTTGTGGAGGAATTATAGTGTGGGGGGGGGGGCTGTGGGGGAATCTTAATGTATATGGGGGGCTTTGGGGAAATCATACTGTGTATAGGGGGCTGTGGGGGAATCATACTGTGTGTGGGGGCCATAGAGGAATCATAGTGTGTGTGGGGGGCTGTGGGGAAATCATACTGTGTGTGGGGGCCATAGCGGAATCATACTGTGTATAGGGGGCTGTGGGGGAATCATACTGTGTGTGGGGGCCATAGAGGAATCATAGTGTGTGTGGGGGGCTGTGGGGAAATCATACTGTGTGTGGGGGCCATAGAGGAATCATAGTGTGTGTGTGGGGCTGTGGGGGAATCATAGTGTGTGTGTGGGGGCCATAGAGGAATCATAGTGTGTGTGGGGGGTCTGTGGGGAGAATCATACTGTGTGTGTGGGGGCCATAGAGGAATCATAGTGTGTGTGGGGGCTGTGGGGAAATCATACTGTGTGTGAGGGCCATAGAGGAATCATACTGTGTATAGGGGGCTGTGGGGGAATCATACTGTGTGTGGGGGCCATAGAGGAATCATAGTGTGTGTGGGGGGCTGTGGGGAAATCATACTGTGTGTGGGGGCCATAGAGGAATCAGAGTGTGTGTGTTGGGCTGTGGGGGAATCATACTGTGTGTGGGGGCCATAGAGGAATCATAGTGTGTGTGGGGGGCCGTGGGGGAATCATAGTGTGTGTGGGTGGCTGTGGGGGAATCATACTGTGTGTGTGGGGGGGGGGGGCCCATAGGAGAATCATAGTGTGTGTGGGTGGCTGTGGGGGAATCATACTGTGTGTGGGGGGGGGGGCCATAGGGGAATCATAGTGTGTGTGGGGGGCTGTGGGGGAATCATAGTGTGTGTGGGAGGCTGTGGGGGAATCATACTGTGTGAGGGGGCCATAGGAGAATCATAATGTGTGTGGGGCCATAGGAGAATCATAGTGTGTGTAGGGGGCTGTGGGGGAATCATACTGTGTGTGGGGGGCTGTGGGGGAATCATACTGTGTGTGGGGGGGCCATAGGGGAATCATAGTGTGTGTGGGGGGCTGTGGGGGAATCATAGTGTGTGGGAGGCTCTGAGGGAATCATACTGTGTGTGTGGGAGGCTGTAGGGGAATCATAGTGTGTGTGGGGGGCTGTGGGAGAATCATACTGTGTGTGGGGGCCATAGGGGAATCATAGTGTGTGTGGAGGGCTGTGGGGGAATCATAGTGTTTGTGGGAGGCTGTGGGGGAATCATACTGTGTGTGGGGGCCATAGGGGAATCATAGTGTGTGTAGGGGGCTGTGGGGGAATCATACTGTGTGTGGGGGGCCATAGGGGAATCATAGTGTGTGTGGGGGGGCTGTGGGGGAATCATACTGTGTGTGGTGGGCTGTGGGGGAATCATACTGTGTGTGTGGGGGCCATAGGGGAGTAATAGTGTGTGGGGGGGGAATCATACTGTGTGTGGGAGGCTTTGGGGGAATCATACTGTGTGTGGGAGGCTTTGGGGGAATCATACTGTGTGTGGGGGCCATAGGTTAATCATAGTGTGTGTGTGTGGGGGGGAGTTGTGGGGGAATCATAATATGTGTGGGGAAATCATACTGTGTGGGAGTCTGTGGGGGGAATCATACTGTGTGGGAATGTGGCGCCCCAGAGTCTGGATTCCGGGGGGTAGTGCCATACCTGAGAGCAACGGAGGGAACCTGCACCAGGCAAAACCAAAGCACACAACACCTGTCTGCCTCTGGGCCTGAAGGGGGAGCTCTAAGCCTGGTTTCAGGGTAGCTCCCCTATAAATTCTGGTCTGGGGCGGAGTTAGTCAGTTTAGTACGGAGCAGTACTGAGGAAGACATCCTGGGGACTGGAGCAGTGCTAAGCTCGCCCCAGGAGAGCTCAGCCTAGCTGAGGGACATAAAGCAAGGGTCTGAGGAAGGAGAGGAGAGCCTGGGGAGCGGAGCGGTGTTGAGCTCACCCCAGAGGATGAGCTGCCATAAAGTAACCTCGCGCTGAAATAGACTAAATAATATTGATACTAATAATAAATAATAATAAATAATAATGTATGACACTGAAATAGACTACGGTAAGTACTAAATAATATTGATAATAATAATAATTATTTTATAGCCCTCATTTGGCCTCTTAAAAAACACAGATACAATGTTTCCATTCATTCCTCTTCACCTTCACATCTCGCAGTTAACCCTTCCTCTTCCACTAATTATTCACGCTCTGATTTTATTTTACACCAATAGAAACGTTCCAGACATGTCAGTTATATTTACATTAATTACCGCATTTTCAGATACGTTGACGACGTTCTATTCATTTCCTTTCTTGTTCCATCCAGCAGTTAACCCCGTCCTCTCCACATCATTCATCATTTCATTCACTAATCTCGTTTTAAGGAAAAGTGCGAGACATTTTGTATGTTTTTTTTTTGCATTATTTATTGCCGGATTACAGGATTTCCATATCATCAGATTGCAGATTACAGGACGGTCACATTTGTAGGGTATATCGATGACATTTATGAGGTTTGCGATGTCCATGGCGGTCGCACGTCTTCTTAGCGGGGGAGGGGATCAGTATTGGTTGTAGCTTGAAGAACTGCTATAGTGGTTATAAAACTGTTGTTGAATGACGACCATGTAAACAATGATGAAAATAATGAAACAGATGCCGAGTATCATGGAGGTGATATTGAGGCCCCGAGCCATGGAGGAGTGCGATCGAGCGGAGAATAGGTCATTCCTCGCTATGGCGTCCTGTGTCTGGAAATAAAAGAAGAGAGCGGTCAGTGATTGACCCTAATATTCCCCCCATAGAGGGCACCACTGAGCAGACCCCTCCTGATGGGGCCCATGCCCTAATACCCCCCTAGAGGGCGCCACTGAGCAGACCCCTCCTGATGGGGCAGCACAGGGTGACACTAAGCGGCTTCATGATATTATGTAAATAAGGAAACATTTAAATTCTCCTTGCTGTCAGTGAATGAAACATTCCCGACCTTCTATTCCTCACAGCTGAGGGTTTGTTACATCTGCATCAATCTCGATTAAAAAACTTAACCAACACAAAGTTCTTACAATTTTATATAATGTGGCAATATCAAGGTAAAACCTGCAATCCAGCCCGTTTATTGCACAAATGATTGCGCAGATGGGATGCGATTGTAACAGAACTTCAGCTGTTAGAAGTATTATATCCTTCCTCATCTGTTGGGTTGTCAGGGGTCGGGGTTAGTATTTTGCATCCCATGAAATGTAGAACTCTGATATTAACATTATAAAAATAATGATTCTTTCTTATGTTTTTTATTTTGTATTCTCCTTTTTCACGAACAATTTAATTACCCGCCCTGATCCTGACTAGGGACGAGCCAGTAGAATCGTTACTATTTGGTACTCGCCGGATAGTAACGATATATATATCTATATATACACTGCGAATGTTCACTAAAAGTGAATAAAAGTTGTCAAAAAATAAAAAAATATCATATTCACCTCTCCGACGCCTGCACCGGACCGGCAAAGAAGACATCCGATCACCGACAACGACCTGTCAGTCTCACAGATGGCGACATGTCACAAACCACCTGATCGCTACCAGCCACCTGATTGGCCAGATGGACAGGTCCTGAATGTACTCAATGACCTCACAATCTGGCCAATCAGGTGGCTGGTAGCGATCAGGTGGTTTGTGACATGTCGCCATCTGATTGGCTGTGAGACTCACAGGTCGTTGTCGGTGATCGGACGTCTTCTTTGCCGGTCCGGTGCAGGTGTCGGATAGGTGAATATGATATTTTTTTTATTTTTTAACAACTTTTAAATCACTTTTAGAGCACTTTCGCAGTGTATATATAGATACTCTGTGAAAGTACTCGCCCACACATTAATTAACATTGGACTCACTATACTCGCAACGAGTACCGAGTACCGGGACCTTCTCGTTGCAAGTATAGCAAGTCCGAATATTGTGGTACTCGCTCATCCCTAGTCCTGACCCTATCAATAGTAATAACCTAACACTTAGTCCTGACCCCAACCATAGCCCTAACCCAATGATTAGTCCTAATCCCAACCATAGTCATAACTCAATGATTAGTCCTAATCTCAACCATAATCTAACACTTAGTTCTAACCCCAATCATAGTCATACCGCTAGCGATATCGCTGCAACGTCACAGGTTTTGTGACGTTGCAGAGACCTCGCTAGCGATGTCGCTGCGTGTGACATGCCGCAGCGACCAGCGATGAGATTGCTAATCGCTGCAGAATGGCCAGGACCATTTTTTGGTCATTGGTCTCCCGCTGAGCAGCAGACATCGGCGTGTGTGACGCCCCTCTAACCCGATGTGTTTCCTGGTAACCAGGGTACACATCAGGTTACTAAGCACAGCACGCTGGTAACCAGGGTACACATCGGGTTACTAAGCACAGCACGCTGGTAACCAGGGTACACATTGGGTTACTAAGCACAGCACGCCGGTAACCAGGGTACACATCGGGTTACTAAGCACAGTGTACTGGTTATAAGGGTATACATTGGGCTAATAAGCACAGCACTCTGGTAACCAGGGTACACATCGGGTTACTAAGCAAAGCGCTCTGGTAACCAGGGTACACATCGGGTTACTAAGCACAGCACGCTGGTAACCAGGGTACACATTGGGTTAATAAGCACAGCGCGCTGGTAACCAGGGTACACATCGGGTTACTAAGCACAGTGCGCTGGTAACCAGGGTACACATTGGGTTAATAAGCACAGTGCGCTGGTAACCAAGGTAGATATCAGGTTACTAAGCACAGCACGCTGGTAACCAGGGAACACATCGGGTTACTAAGCACAGCACGCTGGTAACCAGGGAACATATTGGGTTACTAAGCACAGCACGCTGGTAACCAGGGTACACATCGGGTTACTAAGCACAGCACGCTGGTAACCCGGGTACACATCAGGTTACTAAGCACAGCGCTGGTTACCGACGTTCTCCTGCCTTCCCAGCCTATCAGAATACAGTAGCGAGACCTCGACATTGTGGAAAAGAATAGTTTATATTCTTTTCCATGATGTCGAGGTCGTTACACGGGTCACTGAGGAGATCTGCCTGTTTGACAGCTCACCAGCGACCACACAGCGATGATCCAGCAATCCTGGCCAGGTCGGATCGTTGGTGGGATCACTTGAACATCACTACGTGTAACGGGGCCCTTAGTCCTAACCCTTACCATAGACATAACCTAACACTTGACCCTAACCCTTACCATAGTCATAACCTCACAGTCCTAACCCAAACCCTAGTCATAATTTAACACTTAGTCCTAATCCAAAGCATAGTCCTAACCCCAACACTTAGTCCTATCCCTAATTATAGTCATAACCTAACACTTAGACCTAACTCAAACCATAGTCATAACCTAATACTTAGTCCTGACCCTTACCATGTAATAATAATAATAATAAAACTTTATTTGTATAGCGCCAACATATTCCGCAGCGCTTTACAGTACAATGGTACATATAAGAAAAAAATACAATACAGAACAGTAGTTACATACAATAAACATAGAATCAATGTAGGAAATACAATACAAAGGCAAAAAATGAAGGTGACCCTGCTCGAAGGAGCTTACAATCTAAGACGGGATGGGAACACAAAGTACAGGGGCTTATAACAATGAATATCTTACGTCTAAGTGACTACTGTTAGGGAGAAGGATAGGCCGCCCTGAAGAGGTGTGTTTTTAGGGAGCGTCTGAAGCTATGCAAGTTGTGGATGGTCCTAATTTCTTGGGGTAGAGCATTCCAGAGGATTGGTGCAGCTCGAGAGAAGTCTTGGAGTCGGGAATGGGAGTATTTGGATTAATGCCGATGTTAGTCTGAGGTCACATTCAGAGCGAAGGGGAAGGGTGGGGTGGTAGACAGAGATGAGGGTAGAGAGGTAGGGAGGTGCCGCACTGTGAAGAGCTTTGTGGGTGACGACGAGCAATTTGAATTGGATTCTATAGTGAACGGGTAGCCAATGTAGTGACTGGCACAGAGCAGAGGCATCTGAGTAACGGTTTACTAGATAGGTGATCCTGGCTGCTGCATTGAGGATAGACTGGAGAGGGGACAGCTTACTGTGGGGGAGGCCAGCTAATAAAGAATTACAGTAATCAAGGCGGGAATGGATCAGGGCCACGGTGAGGGTTTTAGTTGTTTCCATGGTGAGTAAAGGGCGAATTCTGGAGATATTTTTCAGGTGCAAGCAACAGGAGCGGGTGAGAGATTGTATATGTGGGGTGAAGGAGAGATCAGTGTCCAACATAACACCTAGATATCGAGCCTGCTGACTAGTCAATATTGTGGTGCCGCACACCGAGAGAGATGTCAGGTTTAGGGAGGTCAGTGGAGGGCGGGAGCAGAAGAAGTTCAGTTTTGGAAAGGTTTAGTTTCAAATAGAGAGCAGACATGATATTGGAGACTGCAGCTAGACAGTCATGTGGAGGTCTGCACACTCTGTATGTAAGTGAATGACAGCAACGTCATTTACAAGTCTCGCGCCTGCGCTGTGGCGCCTCACTGTGTCCTGTTGAACGGCCTGTGATTCCACTGCGCAGGCGCGAGACTTGTCAATGATGTTGCTCTCATTCACTTACATACACTCAGGAGGGTTGGGTTTTTCATGAAGCGGGGCAGTGTTGGCATGGAGCAGGGCAGGTGTTCCATGCAACGAGGCAGTGCTGGCATGAAGCGGGACAGTGTTGGCATGGTGCGGGGCAGGTGTTCCATGCAGCAGGGCAGTGTTCGCATGGAGCAGGGTAGATTTTCCATGCAGCGGGACAGTGTTGGCATGGAGCGGGGTGCGTTTTCCATGCAGCAGGGCAGTGTTCGCATGGAGCGGGGTGGGTTTTCTATGCAGCGGGGCAGTGTTGGCATGGAGCGGGGTGCGTTTTCCATGCAGCGGGGCAGTGTTGGCATGGAGTGGGGCAGTGTGTCCATGCAGCGGGGCAGTGTTGGCATGGAGCGGGGCAGGTGTTCCATGCAGCGGGGCAGTGTTGGCATGGAGCGGGGCAGGTGTTCCATGCAGTGGGGCAGTGTTGGCATGGAGCGGGGCAGGTGTTCCATGCAGCAGGGCAGTGTTCGCATGGAGCAGGGTAGATTTTCCATGCAGCGGGGCAGTGTTGGCATGGAGCGGGGTGCGTTTTCCATGCAGCGGGGCAGTGTTGGCATGGAGCGGGGCAGTGTGTTCCATGCAGCGGGGCAGTGTTGGCATGGAGCGGGGCAGGTGTTCCATGCAGTGGGGCAGTGTTGGCATGGAGCGGGGCAGGTGTTCCATGCAGCAGGGCAGTGTTCGCATGGAGCAGGGTAGATTTTCCATGTAGCGGGGCAGTGTTGGCATGGAGCGGGGCAGGTTTTTCATGTAGCGGGGCAGTGTTGGCATGGAGCGGGGCAGGTTTTTCATGTAGCGGGGCAGTGTTGGCATGGAGCGGGGCAGGTTTTTCATGTAGCGGGGCAGTGTTGGCATGGAGCGGGGCAGGTTTTTCATGTAGCGGGGCAGTGTTGGCATGGAGCGGGGCAGGATTTTCATGTAGCGGGGTAGTGCTGGCATGGAGCGGGGCAAGTGTTCCATGCAGTGGGGCAGTGTTGGCATGGAGCGGGGCAGGTGTTCCATGCAGCAGGGCAGTGTTCGCATGGAGCAGGGTAGATTTTCCATGTAGCGGGGCAGTGTTGGCATGGAGCGGGGCAGGTTTTTCATGTAGCGGGGCAGTGTTGGCATGGAGCGGGGCAGGTTTTTCATGTAGCGGGGCAGTGTTGGCATGGAGCGGGGCAGGTTTTTCATGAAGCGGGGCAGTGTTGGCATGGTGCCGGGCAGGTGTTCCATGCAGCGGGGCAGTGCTGGCATGGAGCGGGGCAGGTGTTCCATGCAGTGGGGCAGTGTTGGCATGGGGCAAGGCAGGTGTTCCATGCAGCAGGGCAGTGTTCGCATGGAGCAGGGTAGATTTTCCATGTAGCAGGGCAGTGTTGGCATGGAGCGGGGCAGGTTTTTCATGTAGCGGGGCAGTGTTGGCATGGAGCGGGGCAGGTTTTTCATGTAGCGGGGCAGTGTTGGCATGGAGCGGGGCAGGTTTTTCATGAAGCGGGGCAGTGTTGGCATGGTGCCGGGCAGGTGTTCCATGCAGTGGGGCAGTGTTGGCATGGAGCAAGGCAGGTGTTCCATGCAGCGGGGCGGCTCTGACCGCAGTGTGCAGACCCACATATGACCCTTAAACATTACTTTACATACAGCGCAGAACAGATTAAAAGTCACTTTCTGAGATGCAGGGGCACGTCTGAGAATATAAAGGGGTCACATAGGAACCCCGATTTCGTCATGGTTAAGGTGGTGGGCTCAGTTTATAACGCCCAAAACAGGTGACAGGTTCCCTTTAATCAGATCACATTAAAACAATTGCTACAATAATAGAGGAATCCTCCAACGCGTTTCACTTGTCAAAGCACAGCCGGTCAGATCACAGTAAAGCCATCCTAATGTAATAGAGACGTCCTCCGACGCGTTTCACGTATCAATCATTTATGTGCTTTTCTGTGTGAAACGCGTTGCAGGACGCCTTTATTATTTTAACAATAGTTTTGACGTGACGTGAATTTTCCATCAGATAAAGAGGACGCCCCCCTCCCTGACACTGGACTCTTCACTTTCTTTCATAGGTATAGTGGTTCCCGGCTGAATTAATGATCCAGTCTTTAGGTCTCCCAGTGGGCCCTATCTCTAACCAGTGCGGTTCCACATAGATGCAGCGTTGGTGCTTTTGGGTGAAGTTTTGCACCCCCCCTTAGATTTAATATACTCCCACTGTATTGATGTCTCCACCTATAGGAACCCAACCATCATTACCTTGCAAGAGAAGATCAGGGCCGCTATCCCGAGGGGCAGACAGCAGAACAACATGTTCATGATGGACCAGCACATGTAGTCGTTGTATACCGGCTGAAGAGGTCCAACCACCTGGGGCGCTGCACCCCCAATAACCACATTTTGGGTCGGCTGGTAGACCATGGGCTGCTGGGGTCCAGGAGGGTATTGGGCCGGCTGGTAGACCATGGGCTGCTGGGGTCCAGGAGGGTACTGGTTTGGATAATACGGCTGGTGGTAGGCTGGAACGGCGACCCCTTGGCCATAGGGTGGAGGTTGAGGTTGAGGTTGGGTTGCGTATGGAGGAGCCGTCTCTGGGAAGTCAGGGGTCCCGTGTTTGGAGTCGTCTTCCATGTTTCAGTTGGGAAGATTCCTAAGATCTGAAGAAAAGTATCAGACACCGCGGTGCTCCTCTGCCCGAGACGAGTCCTAAAGAGTAATGGTAAAAACCCAGCAAGATTTGGGAAATGGTGAAGATTGCTCAGCGACCACATCCTGCCATAGAGGAACGTTCATTGTGACATTATTGCCTCATTGTCATTACAAAAGCAAGAGAACAATCCCAAACATGTCTCATGGCTTAGGCTGGGGTGGTGGAGATCACTGGGGGTCAATGGGCCCAAACCTCGGGGGCTGGGAGATAGAGCTCACTGGGCCCAAACCTCTGGGGCTGCAGTGGTGGAGGTCGCTGGGGGCCAATGGGGCCGAACCTTGGGGGCTGGGAAATAGAGCTCACTGGGCCCAAACCTCGGGGGCTGCGGTGTTGGAGATCACTGGGGGCCGATGAACACGAACCTCAGGGGTTGAGAGGCAGAAGGGCGAGGAGAGCAACCTCAGCCCAGGACTGGATTCTGTATCATAGATCATCTATACATGATCCCATCAGACATGGACGGATCTGAGCGCCGCCTGCCTTCAACATGGATGGTGGACTTATACTGTATAAAAGCCCTGTCCAGTCAGTCTGTCTGTAAGTCTGTCCTGAAAACAGTTCAACCCATAGGAAAACATGTGAATTACAGTTATACTGGAATGTGAAAAGCCAATTAATTAGAATGATCAGTCATAGAAAACAGCGCCACCTATAGGACATTTGTGATGGGGGGGCCACACACCATCCGGGTCACTGGCCGCAGCGCAGACATTCATTATTGCCTGCACCTGGTTCCGCTTTGTCATAATCTTGGGTCAGACCCATCCTGCTGCTGGCACCACACAATGGAGACTAATACAGTGTACAACTATGGGACAGAGAGAACACATGGGGAGAGACAGCACAAGGGGAGAGAGACAGCAGAAGAAGAGAGACAGCACAAGGGGAGAGAGACAGCAGAAGGGGAGAGACAGCACAAGGGGAGAGAGACAGCAGAAGGGGAGAGACAGCACAAGGGGAGAGAGACAGCAGAAGGAGAGAGACAGCACAAGGGAAGAGAGACAGCAGAAGGGGAGAGACAGCACAAGGGGAGAGAGACAGCACAAGGGGAGAGACAGCTCAAAGGGAAGAGAGAGCACAAGGGGAGATAGAGCATACAGGTGGAAGAGGCAGCACAAGAGTGGATTGACAGCACTAGGGGAGAGAGAAAGCAAAAGGGGATACATAGCTCAAGCACAAGGGGAGAGAGAGCACACAGGGGGGGAGAGATCAGAAGGGAAGAGAGCACAAGGGAAAAGAGACAGCACAAGGGGTAGAGACAGTACGAGGGGTATAGACAGCACAAGGGGAGAGACAGCATAAGGGTAGAGACAGCACAAGGGGAGAGACAGCACAAGTGGAGAAAATGCACAGGGAGGGAGACAGCACAAGTGGAAAGAGACATCACAATGGTTCAGAGTGCAAAGAAGAAGAAAGAGCACACAGAGGAATAAACAGCACAACGGGAGAGAGCGCACACAAGGAGAAGAGCACAATGGGAAAGTGCATACGTGTATGAGAGAGAACAGAGACACGGGGAGAGAGATCACAAGGGGAGAGAGCACAAGGGGCAGAGACAGCACAAGGGGCAGAGACAGCAGAAGAGGAGAGACAGCTCATTGGGAAATAGATACAGCATGGGGAGAGAGAGAGCACAAGGGAAGAGAAAGCACACAGAGGAAGCGAAAGCACACAGGGGGAGAGACAGCACAAGTGGAGAGCACATAGGGGAATAGAGAGCACAAGGGGGAAGAGACAGCACAAAGGGAGAGAGAGCACACAGGGAAAAAGAGAGCACACCGGGTAAGAGACAGCACAAGTGGCGAGGCAGCACAAAGGGAGACAGACAACACAAGGGTAAGAGACAGCACAAGTGTCAGAGACAGCACAAGGGGAGAGAGACAGCATAAGGGGAGAGAGAGCACAAAGGGGAGGAGACAGTAGAAGGAGAGATAGAGCGCACAGAGAGGAGAGAGCACAAGGAAAGAGAAAGCATACAGGAGGGAGAGACAGCACAAGGGGAAAAAGTACACAGGGGGAGAGACAACACAAGGGGAGAGAGTGCACAAGGGGAGAGACAACACAAGGGGAAAGAGAATGCAAAAGGGACGGCACACAGCAGCAGCGCCTGCCTTGTCATGGCCCCCGAGCAGCAGCGGGTGCCCCGCCCCCCTCAGTGCTGCTGGAATTAGTAGTCAGAGTGGTTAGACTAATGCACAGGGTGGCCATTTATATGGATCCACCTAAATATAATGCGAATGGTTAGAGATAGCAACTTCCTGTTTGTGGCACATTAGTATATGGGGGGGGAACTTTCCAGATGGGGGGTGACCATGGCGGCCATTTTGGATCCAACTTTATTTTTTTCAATGGGAAGAAGAGGGTCATGTGACCCATCAAACATATGGAGAATTTCATAAGAAAAGCAATGGTGCACTTGGTTTGAATGTAACTTTATTCTTTCTTGAGTTATTTACAAGTTTATGACACTTATACAATGTGTTCTCAGTGCTGCCCATTGTGTTGGATTGAACCGTCTTCTCCCACTCCTGACACACAGATAGCAACAGAAGAAATGCAGCACAGGCCTCCAGGATCCGCTGTCAGAGGCGGCACATCTCGGATCTGGTGTTTTGTTTTGTTACCAAACAGATAGAGGAGATTCTGCAACCGGCGAGGACATCCCTGCTACAGAGTCACTGGTGTCATCTGCTCCTCCTCCTGCAGGTGGCGCTATGTCACCCCTCTACAAGATGGAGCGTTCACAGATAATAACAGCGATCCGACACATATGGAATAATCTATAATCCAACATTATACAATCTGATCCGATGCGCCCTGGATACTATATTGTTCTACAAGGATGGACGTCATTACATGTGTAAAGGAAATGTATTACCATACAATAGATATAAACTATATATACCACGTCCATACATTACATTACTGATCCTGAGTTACCTCCTGTATTATACTCCAGAGCTGCACTCACTATTCTGCTGGTGCAGTCACTGTGTACATACATTACATTACTGATCCTGAGTCACCTCCTGTATTATACTCCAGAGCTGCACTCACTATTCTGCTGGTGCCGTCACTGTGTACATACATTACATTACTGATCCTGAGTTACCTCCTGTATTATACTCCAGAGCTGCACTCACTATTCTGCTGGTGCAGTCACTGTGTACATACATTACATTACTGATCCTGAGTTACCTCCTGTATTATACTCCAGAGCTGCACTCACTATTCTGCTGGTGCAGTCACTGTGTACATACTTTACATTACTGATCCTGAGTCACCTCCTGTATTATACTCCAGAGCTGCACTCACTATTCTGCTGGTGCCGTCACTGTGTACATACATTACATTACTGATCCTGAGTTACCTCCTGTATTATACTCCAGAGCTGCACTCACTATTCTGCTGGTGCCGTCACTGTGTACATACATTACATTACTGATCCTGAGTTACCTCCTGTATTATACTCCAGAACTGCACTCACTATTCTGCTGGTGCAGTCACTGTGTACATACATTACATTACTGATCCTGAGTTACCTCCTGTATTATACTCCAGAGCTGCACTCACTATTCTGCTGGTGTAGTCACTGTGTACATACATTACATTACTGATCCTAAGTCACCTCCTGTATTATACTCCAGAGCTGTACTCACTATTCTGCTGGTGCAGTCACTGTGTACATACATTACTGATCCTGAGTTACCCCCTGTATTATACTCCAGAGCTGCACTCACTATTCTGCTGGTGGAGTCACTGTGTACATACATTACATTACTGATCCTGAGTTACCTCCTGTATTATACTCCAGAGCTGCACTCACTATTCTGCTGGAGCAGTCACTGTGTACATACATTACATTACTGATCCTGAGTTACCTCCTGTATTATACTCCAGAGCTGCACTCACTATTCTGCTGGTGTAGTCACTGTGTACATACATTACAGATCCTGAGTTACCTCCTGTATTATACTCCAGAGCTGCACTCACTATTCTGCTGGTGCAGTCACTGTGTGCATACATTACATTACTGATCCTGAGTTACCTCTTGTATTATACTCCAGAGCTGCACTCACTATTCTGCTGGTGCAGTCACTGTGTACATACATTACTGATCCTGAGTTACCTCCTGTATTATACTCCAGAGCTGCACTCACTATTCTGCTGGTGCAGTCACTGTGTACATACATTACATTACTGATCCTGAGTTACCTCCTGTATTATACACCAGAGCTGCACTCACTATTCTGATGGTGCAGTCACTGTGTACATACATTACATTACTGATCCTGAGTCACCTCCTGTGTTATACTCCAGAGCTGCACTCGCTATTCTGCTGGTGCCGTCACTGTGTACATACATTACATTACTGATCCTGAGTTACCTCCTGTATTATACTCCAGAGCTGCACTCTCTATTCTGCTGGTGCAGTCACTGTGTACATACATTACATTACTGATCCTAAGTCACCTCCTGTATTATACTCCAGAGCTGCACTCACTATTCTGCTGGTGCCGTCACTGTGTACATACATTACATTACTGATCCTGAGTTACCTCCTGTATTATACTCCAGAGCTGCACTCACTATTCTGCTGGTGCAGTCACTGTGTACATACATTACATTACTGATCCTGAGTTACCTCCTGTATTATACTCCAGAGCTCCACTCACTACTCTGCTGGTGCAGTCACTGTGTACATACATTACATTACTGATCCTAAGTCACCTCCTGTATTATACTCCAGAGCTGCACTCACTATTCTGCTGGTGCCGTCACTGTGTACATACATTATATTACTGATCCTGAGTTACCTCCTGTATTATACTCCAGAGCTGCACTCACTATTCTGCTGGTGCCGTCACTGTGTACATACATTACATTACTGATCCTGAGTTACCTCCTGTATTATACTCCAGAGCTGCACTCACTATTCTGCTGGTGCAGTCACTGTGTACATACATTACATTACTGATCCTGAGTTACCTCCTGTATTATACCCCAGAGCTGCACTCACTATTCTGCTGGTGCAGTCACTGTGTACATACATTACATTACTGATCCTGAGTTACCTCCTGTATTATACTCCAGAGCTGCACTCACTATTCTGCTGGTGCAGTCACTGTGTACATACATTACTGATTGTGGTTACTCTTCTTTCTTACTGTTGTTTTGCTCCTTTATGTCGTCACTTTCCTCCTCCTGTGTCAGCGTCTGAACTTTCCACCTTAGAGTTTCTAATGTAACAACTCTTGATATTAATACAGAAAGTATTCACACCCCGAAACATTTCTCTGTTTTTGATGTTACAATATAGATTTATTTTATTGGGATTTTCTGTGATACCAAAAAAAGGTGCAAGAATATGTGACATGAAAAGGAAATGATACATAGCTTACTAAATATGTTATAAATATAAATTTAAAAATTGAATTGCATTAGTATTCATCCCCTGAGTCAGCACTTTGTAGGACCACCTTTCTCTGTCTTGTATTAGTATTCAGCCCCTGAGTCAGCACTTTGTAGGACCACCTTTCTCTGTCTTGTATTAGTATTCACCCCCCTGAGTCAGCACTTTGTAGGACCACCTTTCTCTGTCTTGTATTAGTATTCACCCCCTGAGTCAGCACTTTGTAGGACCACCTTTCTCTGTCTTGTATTAGTATTCAGCCCCTGAGTCAGCACTTTGTAGGACCACCTTTCTCTGTCTTGTATTAGTATTCCCCCCCTGAGTCAGCACTTTGTAGGACCACCTTTCTCTGTCTTTGTATTCATATTGTAACTTTTTCGATAATCACCCCTGAGTCAGCACTTTGTAGGACACCTTTCTCTGTCTTGTATTAGTATCACCTGGTCAGCACTTTGAGACACCTTCTCTGTCTTATTAGTATTCCCCCTGAGTCAGCACTTTGTAGGACCACCTTTCTCTGTCTTGTATTAGTATTCACCCCCTGAGTCAGCACTTTGTAGGACCACCTTTCTCTGTCTTGTATTAGTATTCCCCCCTGAGTCAGCACTTTGTAGGACCACCTTTCTCTGTCTTGTATTAGTATTCACCCCCTGAGTCAGCACTTTGTAGGACCACCTTTCTCTGTCTTGTATTAGTATTCAGCCCCTGAGTCAGCACTTTGTAGGACCACCTTTCTCTGTCTTGTATTAGTATTCACCCCCTGAGTCAGCACTTTGTAGGACCACCTTTCTCTGTCTTGTATTAGTATTCACCCCCTGAGTCAGCACTTTGTAGGACCACCTTTCTCTGTCTTGTATTAGTATTCCCCCCTGAGTCAGCACTTTGTAGGACCACCTTTCTCTGTCTTGTATTAGTATTCACCCCCTGAGTCAGCACTTTGTAGGACCACCTTTCTCTGTCTTGTATTAGTATTCACCCCCTGAGTCAGCACTTTGTAGGACCACCTTTCTCTGTCTTGTATTAGTATTCACCCCCTGAGTCAGCACTTTGTAGGACCACCTTTCTCTGTCTGCATTAGTATTCACCCCCTGAGTCAGCACTTTGTAGGACCACCTTTCTCTGTCTTGATTAGTATTCACCCCCGGAGTCAGCACTTTGTAGGCCACCTTTCTCTGTCTTGTATTAGTATTCCACCCCCGAGTCAGCACTTTGTAGGACCACCTTTCTCTGTCTTGTATTAGTATTCACCCCTGGAGTCAGCACTTTGTAGGACCACCTTCCTCTGTCTTGTATTAGTATTCCCCCCTGAGTCAGCACTTTGTAGGACCACCTTTCTCTGTCTTGTATTAGTATTCAGCCCCTGAGTCAGCACTTTGTAGGACCACCTTTCTCTGTCTTGTATTAGTATTCAGCCCCTGAGTCAGCACTTTGTAGGACCACCTTTCTCTGTCTTGTATTAGTATTCAGCCCCTGAGTCAGCACTTTGTAGGACCACCTTTCTCTGTCTTGTATTAGTATTCAGCCCCTGAGTCAGCACTTTGTAGGACCACCTTTCTCTGTCTTGTATTAGTATTCAGCCCCTGAGTCAGCACTTTGTAGGACCACCTTTCTCTGTCTTGTATTAGTATTCACCCCCTGAGTCAGCACTTTGTAGGACCACCTTTCTCTGTCTTGTATTAGTATTCAGCCCCCTGAGTCAGCACTTTGTAGGACCACCTTTCTCTGTCTTGTATTAGTATTCACCCCCTGAGTCAGCACTTTGTAGGACCACCTTTCTCTGTCTTGTATTAGTATTCACCCCCTGAGTCAGCACTTTGTAGGACCACCTTTCTCTGTCTTGTATTAGTATTCCCCCCTGAGTCAGCACTTTGTAGGACCACCTTTCTCTGTCTTGTATTAGTATTCAGCCCCTGAGTCAACACTTTGTAGGACACCTTTCTCTGTCTTGTATTAGTATTCCCCCTGAGTCAGCACTTTGTAGGACCACCTTTCTCTGTCTTGTATTAGTATTCACCCCCTGAGTCAGCACTTTGTAGGACCACCTTTCTCTGTCTTGTATTAGTATTCCCCCCTGAGTCAGCACTTTGTAGGACCACCTTTCTCTGTCTTGTATTAGTATTCACCCCCTGAGTCAGCACTTTGTAGGGCCACCTTTCTCTGTCTTGTATTAGTATTCACCCCCGGAGTCAGCACTTTGTAGGACCACCTTTCTCTGTCTTGTATTAGTATTCACCCCCGGAGTCAGCACTTTGTAGGACCACCTTCCTCTGTCTTGTATTAGTATTCCCCCCCCTGAGTCAGCACTTTGTAGGACCACCTTTCTCTGTCTTGTATTAGTATTCACCCCCTGAGTCAGCACTTTGTAGGACCACCTTTCTCTATCTTGCATTAGTATTCGCCCCCTGAGTCAGCACTTTGTGGGACCACCTTTCTCTGTCTTGTATTAGTATTCACCCCCCCTGAGTCAGCACTTTGTAGGACCACCTTTCTCTGTCTTGTATTAGTATTCAGCCCCCTGAGTCAGCACTTTGTGGGACCACCTTTCTCTGTCTTGTATTAGTATTCACCCCCTGAGTCAGCACTTTGTAGGACCACCTTTCTCTGTCTTGTATTAGTATTCACCCCCAGAGTCAGCACTTTGTAGGACCACCTTTCTCTGTCTTGTATTAGTATTCACCCCCGGAGTCAGCACTTTGTAGGACCACCTTCCACTGTCTTGTATTAGTATTCACCCCCGTAAGTCAGCACTTTGTAGGACCATATTCCTCTGTCTTGTATTAGTATTCCCCCCCCTGAGTCAGCACTTTGTAGGACCTCCTTTCTCTGTCTTGTATTAGTATTCACCCCCGGAGTCAGCACTTTGTAGGACCACCTTTCTCTGTCTTGTATTAGTATTCACCCCCGGAATCAGCACTTTGTAGGACCACCTTCCACTGTCTTGTATTAATATTCACCCCCCTAAGTCAGCACTTTGTAGGATCACATTCCTCTGTCTTGTATTAGTATTCAGCCCATTGAGTCAGCACTTTGTTGGACCACCGTTCTCTGTCTTGTATTACTATTCACTCCCTGAGTCAGCACTTTGTAGGACTACAGCTACGTTTGGGTCCTCTCTCTGGGTCCACGCACCGTCCCGGGGTCCTAAGTGTTGTGTGTGCGTATGAAGCTCAACTGCTCCATCCCAGCACCTGGAGAGCAGAGGCACAGCCCTGCCTCTAATGGAGGAGTGCAGTACCTTTGGTGGCAGCCTACCCGGTGAGGCGCCACATATACGGCACCTTGGCTGGAGGTTCCCCCTCCCCTGATATAGACTTTGAGGGTTGTATGCGGCACATTGGCTGGAGCTTCCCCTCCCCTGATATAGACATTGAAGGTTGTATGTGGCACATTGGCCGGAGCTTCCCCCTCCCCTGATATAGACATTGAGGGTTGTATGTGGCACATTGGCCGGAGCTTCCCCCTCCCCTGATATAGACATTGAGGGTTGTATGTGGCACATTGGCCGGAGCTTCCCCCTCCCCTGATATAGACATTGAAGGTTGTATGTGGCACATTGGCCGGAGCTTCCCCCTCCCCTGATATAGACATTGAAGGTTGTATGTGGCACATTGGCCGGAGCTTCCCCCTCCCATGATATTCACATTGAAGGTTGTATGTGGCACATTGGCCGGAGCTTCCCCCTCCCCTGATATAGACATTGAGGGTTGTATGTGGCACATTGGCCGGAGCTTCCCCCTCCTCTGATATAGACATTGAAGGTTGTATGTGGCACATTGGCCGGAGCTTCCCCCTCCCCTGATATAGACATTGAAGGTTGTATGTGGCACATTGGCCGGAGCTTCCCCCTCCCATGATATTCACATTGAGGGTTGTATGTGGCACATTGGCCGGAGCTTCCCCTCCCCTGATATTCACATTGAGGGTTGTATGTGGCTCATTGGCCGGAGCTTCCCCCTCCCCTGATATAGACATTGAAGGTTGTATGTGGCACATTGGCCGGAGCTTCCCCCTCCCCTGATATAGACATTGAGGGTTGTATGTGGCACATTGGCTGGAGCTTCCCCCTCCCCTGATATAGACATTGAAGGTTGTATGTGGCACATTGGCGGAGCTTCCCCCTCCCCTGATATAGACATTGAAGGTTGTATGGGCACATTGGCCGGAGCTTCCCCCTCCCCTGATATTCACATTGAAGGTTGTATGTGGCACATTGGCCAGAGCTTCCCCCTCCCCTGATATAGACATTGAAGGTTGTATGTGGCACATTGGCGGAGCTTCCCCTCCCCTGATATAGACATTGAAGGTTGTATGTGGCAATGGCAGGAGCTTCCCCCTCCCCTGATATAGACATTGAGGTTGTATGTGGCACATTGGCTGGAGCTTCCCCTCCCCTGATATAGAATTGAGGGTTGTATGTGGCACATTGGCCGGAGCTTCCCCTCCCCTGATATAGACATTGAAGGTTGTATGTGGCACATTGGCCGGAGCTTCCCCCTCCCTGATATAGACATTGAGGGTTGTATGTGGCTCATTGGCCGGAGCTTCTCCCTCCCCTGATATAGACATTGAGGTTGTATGTGGCACATTGGCCGGAGCTTCCCCCTCCCCTGATATAGACATTGAAGGTTGTATGTGGCCATTGGCCGGAGCTTCTCCCTCCCCTGATATAGACATTGAGGGTTGTATGTGGCACATTGGCCGGAGCTTCCCCCTCCCCTGATATAGACATTGAGGTTGTATGTGGCACATTGGCGGAGCTTCCCCCTCCCCTGATATAGACATTGAAGGTTGTATGTGGCACATTGGCGGAGCTTCCCCCTCCCCTGATATAGACATTGAGGTTGTATGTGGCACATTGGCTGGAGCTTCCCCCTCCCCTGATATAGACATTGAAGGTTGTTGTGGCACATTGGCCGAGCTTCCCCCCCCCTGATATAGACATTGAAGGTTGTATGTGGCACATTGGCCGGAGCTTCCCCCTCCCCTGATATAGACATTGAAGGTTGTATGTGGCACATTGGCTGGAGCTTCCCCCTCCCCTGATATAGACATTGAGGTTGTATGTGGCACATTGGCTGGAGCTTCCCCCTCCCCTGATATAGACATTGAGGGTTGTATGTGGCACATTGGCTGGAGCTTCCCCTCCCCTGATATAGACATTGAAGGTTGTATGTGGCACATTGGCCGGAGCTTTCCCCTCCCCTGATATTGACATTGAGGGTTGTATGTGGCCATTGGCCGGAGCTTCCCCCTCCCCTGATATCACATTGAAGGTTGTATGTGGCACATTGGCCGGAGCTTCCCCCTCCCCTGATATAGACATTGAAGGTTGTATGTGGCACATTGGCGGAGCTTCCCCCTCCCCTGATATAGACATTGAGGGTTGTATGTGGCAATTGGCGGAGCTTCCCCCTCCCCTGATATAGACATTGAGGTTGTATGTGGCACATTGGCGGAGCTTCCCCTCCCCTGATATAGACATTGAAGGTTGTA
Source organism: Allobates femoralis (assembly GCA_033576535.1). Taxonomy (NCBI): domain Eukaryota; kingdom Metazoa; phylum Chordata; class Amphibia; order Anura; family Aromobatidae; genus Allobates; species Allobates femoralis. Next base: position 53,156,890 of record JARQOC010000009.1, read on the forward strand.
TGTGGCACATTGGCCGGAGTTTCCCCTCCCTGATATAGACATTGAAGGTTGTATGTGGCACATTGGCCGAGCTTCCCCCTCCCCTGATATAGACATTGAGGTTGTATGTGGCCATTGGCGGAGCTTCCCCTCCCCTGATATAGACATTGAGGGTTGTATGTGGCACATTGGCCGGAGCTTCCCCCTCCCCTGATATAGACATTGAAGGTTGTATGTGGCCATTGGCCGGAGCTTCCCCTCCCCTGATATAGACATTGAGGGTTGTATGTGGCACATTGGCCGGAGCTTCCCCTCCCCTGATATAGACATTGAGGTTGTATGTGGCACATTGGCTGGAGCTCCCCCCCCCTGATATAGACATTGAAGGTTGTTGTGGCACATTGGCCGGAGCTTCCCCCTCCCCTGATATAGACATTGAAGGTTGTATGTGGCACATTGGCCGGAGCTTCCCCTCCCCTGATATAGACATTGAAGGTTGTCTGTGCACATTGGCGGAGCTTCCCCTCCCCTGATATAGACATTGAGGTTGTATGTGGCACATTGGCGGAGCTTCCCCTCCCCTGATATAGACATTGAAGGTTGTATGTGGCACATTGGCCGGAGCTTCCCCCTCCCCTGATATAGACATTGAGGTTGTATGTGGCACATTGGCTGGAGCTTCCCCCTCCCCTGATATAGACATTGAAGGTTGTATGTGGCACATTGGCGGAGCTTCCCCTCCCCTGATATAGACATTGAGGTTGTATGTGGCACATTGGCCGGAGTTTCCCCTCCCCTGATATAGACATTGAGGGTTGTATGTGGCACATTGGCCGGAGCTTCCCCCTCCTCTGATATAGACATTGAAGGTTGTATGTGGCACATTGGCTGGAGCTTCCCCTCCCCTGATATAGACATTGAGGTTGTATGTGGCACATTGGCTGGAGCTTCCCCCTCCCCTGATATAGACATTGAGGTTATATGTGGCACATTGGCCGGAGCTTCCCCCTCCCTGATATAGACATTGAAGGTTGTATGTGGCACATTGGCCGGAGCTTCCCCTCCCCTGATATAGACATTGAAAGTTGTATGTGCACATTGGCCGGAGCTTCCCCCTCCCCTGATATAGACATTGAAGGTTGTATGTGGCACATTGGCGGAGCTTCCCCCTCCCCTGATATAGACATTGAAGGTTGTATGTGGCACATTGGCTGGAGCTTCCCCCTCCCCTGATATAGACATTGAGGGTTGTATGTGGCACATTGGCCGGAGCTTCCCCTCCCCTGATATAGACATTGAAGGTTGTATGTGGCACATTGGCCGGAGCTTCCCCCTCCCCTGATATAGACATTGAAGGTTGTATGTGGCACATTGGCTGGAGCTTCCCCCTCCCCTGATATAGACATTGAAGGTTGTATGTGGCACATTGGCTGGAGCTTCCCCCTCCCCTGATATAGACATTGAGGGTTGTATGTGGCACATTGGCCGGAGCTTCCCCCTCCCCTGATATAGACATTGAGGGTTGTATGTGGCACATTGGCTGGAGCTTCCCCCTCCCCTGATATAGACATTGAGGGTTGTATGTGGCACATTGGCCGGAGCTTCCCCCTCTACTAATATAGACATTGAAGGTTGTATGTGGCACATTGGCTGGAGCTTCCCCCTCCCCTGATATAGACATTGAGGGTTGTATGTGGCACATTGGCTGGAGCTTCCCCTCCCCTGATATAGACATTGAGGGTTGTATGTGGCACATTGGCCGGAGCTTCCCCCTCCCCTGATATAGACATTGAAGGTTGTATGTGGCTCATTGGCCGGAGCTTCCCCCTCCCCTGATATAGACATTGAGGGTTGTATGTGGCACATTGGCCGGAGCTTCCCCCTCCTCTGATATAGACATTGAAGGTTGTATGTGGCACATTGGCCGGAGCTTCCCCCTCCCCTGATATAGACATTGAAGGTTGTATGTGGCACATTGGCCGGAGCTTCCCCCTCCCCTGATATAGACATTGAAGGTTGTATGTGGCACATTGGCTGGAGCTTCCCCCTCCCCTGATATAGACATTGAAGGTTGTATGTGGCACATTGGCTGGAGCTTCCCCCTCCCCTGATATAGACATTGAGGGTTGTATGTGGCACATTGGCCGGAGCTTCCCCCTCCCCTGATATAGACATTGAGGGTTGTATGTGGCACATTGGCTGGAGCTTCCCCCTCCCCTGATATAGACATTGAGGGTTGTATGTGGCACATTGGCCGGAGCTTCCCCCTCTACTAATATAGACATTGAAGGTTGTATGTGGCACATTGGCTGGAGCTTCCCCCTCCCCTGATATAGACATTGAGGGTTGTATGTGGCACATTGGCTGGAGCTTCCCCCTCCCTGATATAGACATTGAGGGTTGTATGTGGCACATTGGCCGGAGCTTCCCCCTCCCCTGATATAGACATTGAAGGTTGTATGTGGCTCATTGGCCGGAGCTTCCCCCTCCCCTGATATAGACATTGAGGGTTGTATGTGGCACATTGGCCGGAGCTTCCCCCTCCTCTGATATAGACATTGAAGGTTGTATGTGGCACATTGGCCGGAGCTTCCCCCTCCCCTGATATAGACATTGAGGGTTGTATGTGGCACATTGGCCGGAGCTTCCCCCTCCTCTGATATAGACATTGAGGGTTGTATGTGGCTCATTGGCTGGAGCTTTCCCCTCCCCTGATATAGACATTGAGGGTTGTATGTGGCACATTGGCCGGAGCTTCCCCCTCCTCTGATATAGACATTGAGGGTTGTATGTGGCTCATTGGCTGGAGCTTCCCCCTCCCCTGATATAGACATTGAAGGTTGTATGTGGCTCATTGGCCGGAGCTTCCCCCTCCCCTGATATAGACATTGAGGGTTGTATGTGGCACATTGGCTGGAGCTTCCCCCTCCCCTGATATAGACATTGAGGGTTGTATGTGGCTCATTGGCCGGAGCTTCCCCCTCCCCTGATATAGACATTGAAGGTTGTATGTGGCACATTGGCCGGAGCTTCCCCCTCCCCTGATATAGACATTGAGGGTTGTATGTGGCACATTGGCTGGAGCTTCCCCCTCCCCTGATATAGACATTGAGGGTTGTATGTGGCACATTGGCCGGAGCTTCCCCCTCCTCTGATATAGAACATAGAACTTGTTGTGTCAGTAAAGCTCATGTTATTTTGTCATGTACAGCCCATCCCCCATTACACTATAGCAGCAATAATGAAGGATAATGTATAGCAGTATTGAGTAGCAAAGCTGTGAATTCATCACATGCCTATTTATAGAAGCTGCAGCATTACTGAGCAGTGTATCTGTGAATCCAGCACAGAGGTCAGATGATATTTACTAAAAATCAGCAGAATAAAGAACACTTTACAGCAGTATTTAGCAGCATTGCTGTGAAACCATCACTGAGTTATGGTAAATGCTTATAGAAACAGCAGCATTACTGACCAGTGTAGCTGTGATTCCAGCACAGAGGTCAGATAATGCTCTTATTAAATGTCAACAGCAATTATGAAGGATGATGTATAGCAGTATTGAGTAGTATAACTGTTATATGATTATTCCAAAACGGGGAATATAAAAGTTACTCTGTATCCAAAACCAAAGAAAAAATAAATCAGAAAAATGGAAAAATATTTAGTACAATTTATATTTTAATGTCAGACAAAAATATTGCAAAGGAAAGACAAAAACTAAAATTCTACAAATGGATAAAAAGATACTTTGTCTTTATCATTGTAACTGTGAACTCTGGAACTAGAGCCACAATTACCATCCACCGGTCATTAAGAACTGGTGGATCATAAACCTGAAAAGGTTATTGAAAATGAAGATTTTATTATTATTATTATTAGGTATTTATATAGCGCTATTAGGATACATAGCGCTGTACAAGTAAGTTAGGGGGTAGACAAAGACAAATGGTCGAAAAAATGATGACAAATCGACAAAACAATCGTACGGGTACAATGGGGCCAGGGATCCTGTCCACGAGGGCTCACAGTCTAGAGGGGTGGGGAGGGAGACAGTAGGAGGGGGAGAGAGGTGAGGTGGTGCAGTGGATTGGGACTCAGTGTATGTTGTAGGCTTGTAGGAAGAGGTGGGTTTTGAGGTTTTTCTTGAAGGTTCCCAGGGTAGGGGAGTGTCTGATGTGGTGGGGGAGGGAGTTCCAGAGTCTGCTGGAAGCACGAGAGAAGTCTTGTGTGCGGTTGTGGGAGGTGGAAATGCGGGGGGTTGAGAGAAGGAGTTCCTGAGAGGAGCGCAAATTGCGTGAGGGGAGGTAGCGGGAGACTAGGTCAGAGATGTAGGGAGGGGACAGGTTGTGTATGGCCTTGTAGGTCAGGGTTAGGGTTTTGAAGTGGGATCGTTGGGGGATGGGGAGCCAGTGGAGGGCTCGGCGGAGGGGGGAGGCGGGCGAGTAACGGGGAGATAGGTGGATGAGTCGGGCAGCAGAGTTGAGGATGGTGCGGAGAGGTGCGAGGGAGGTGGCAGGGAGGCCGGTGAACAGGAGGTTGCAGTAGTCCAGACGGGAGATGACGAGGGCGTGGACAAGTATCTTGGCTGTGTTGTGGTCAAGGAAGGAGCGGATGCGGGCAATATTTTTTAATTGGAGTCGGCAGGAGGTGGTGAGGGCTTGGATGTGGGGCTTGAAGGAGAGGGAGGAGTCAAGGATTACCCCGAGGCACTTGGTGTGGGGGACGGGTGAGAGAGTGCAGTCGTTGACGGTGACGGATAGGTCAGGAAGCGGGGCGGAATTGTTCGGGGGAAAGACGATGAATTCGGTCTTGTCCATGTTGAGTTTGAGGAAGCGGGTAGAAAAGAAGGATGCAATGGCGGATAGGCAGGGAGGGATTTTGGATAAAAGGGAGGAGATATCAGGGCCAGACAGATAGAGTTGGGTATCGTCAGCGTAGAGGTGGTATTGGAGTCCATGTGACTCGATGAGATTGCCTAGGCCGAGGGTGTAGATGGAGAAGAGTAGAGGTCCCAGGACCGAGCCTTGGGGAACACCTACAGAGAGGGGGTGGGGTGAGGAGGAGGTGTGAGAGTGGGTGACGCTGAAGGTCCTGTCCGTTAGGTAGGAGGAGATCCAGGAGAGGGCGAGGTCAGTGATGCCAAGAGACTCAAGAATTTGGAGTAAGAGGGAGTGGTCAACAGTGTCGAAGGCGGCAGAGAGGTCGAGGAGGATGAGGACGGAGTAGTGTCGTTTACTCTTGGCGATCAGAAGGTCGTTAGTGACTTTGGTTAGGGCTGTTTCTGTGGAGTGATGAGGTCGGAAGCCAGATTGTAGGCGATCGAAGAGAGCACAGGAAGAGAGGTGGGAGGACAGTTCGGAGTAGACGTGTTGTTCAAGAAGTTTAGAGGCAAACGGGAGGAGAGATATGGGGCGATAGTTGGAGACTGTTGTGGGGTCAAGGGATGGTTTTTTTAGGATGGGCGTGATTAGGGCATGTTTGAAGGGTGAGGGGAATGTGCCGGATTTGAGTGAAATGTTGAAGAGGTGTGCTAGAGCAGGGGTGAGGACTGAGGTGAGGTTAGGGATGAGGTGGGAGGGGAGGGGATCGAGGGCACAGGTGGTGAGGTGTGATCGTGCTAGAAGGGAGGAGAGGTGGTCCTCTGTCGCGGGGGTGAAACTGCGTTTTGGTGAGGGGGGGTGGGCTGGAGGTGGGATGGGGCAAGGGGAGTGTGGGTCGAAGCTTTGTCTGAGTTTGTCAATTTTGTCTTTGAAGAAGGTGGCGAAGTCATCGGCAGAGATGAGGGGTGAGGGAGGGGGTGCAGGGGGACGAAGTAAGGAGTTGAAGGTTTTGAAGAGTTGTTTGGGGTTGTGAGACAGAGCAGTAATTAGGGAGGAGAAGTAGGCTTGTTTTGCGGAGTCAAGGGCAGTCTTGAAGGTATTGAGGGAACTCTTGTATAGGGCGAAGTGTTCTGCGGAGTGGGATTTCTTCCATTTCCGCTCGGCTGCCCTAGTCGTCCGTCTGAGTTTTTGGTGAGGGTCGTGAGCCAGGGTTGTCGTTGTACTCGTGTTGTGTTAAGTGTGAGGGAAGCGGCCTGGTCGAGGGCTGTGGTGAGAGTGGAGTTGTAAAGGGAGGCGGCAGAGTCAGCGTCTTGGGAAGAGGCCAAGTCTGAGAGGGGGAGGAGGGATTCTGAGAGTGAGTGGAAGTCTAGGAGCCTGATGAGAAACTACTATGGGACTTCTGAATTTAGACTGATAAAGTCTTGGAGCACAATACTCCGGACCTTACCATTGTAAGGAAAAAAGAAGTGTGGATCGTGGATGTGGAAATACCAGGAGACAGCAGGATGGAGGAGAAGCAACTGAAAAAACTGACAATATGAGGATTTAAAGATCGAACTGCAAAGACTCTGGCATAAGCCAGTGAGGGTGGTCCCAGTGGTGATCAGCACAAGCCAGTGAGGGTGGTCCCGGTGGTGATCAGCACAAGCCAGTGAGGGTGGTCCCGGTGGTGATTGGCACAAGCCAGTGAGGGTGGTCCCAGGGGTGATCGGCACAGGCCAGTGAGGGTGGTCCCAGTGGTGATCGGCACAAGCCAGTGAGGGTGGTTCCGGTGGTAATCGGCACAAGCCAATGAGGGTGGTCCCAGTGGTGATCGGCACAAGCCAGTGAGGGTGGTCCCGGTGGTAATCGGCACAAGCCAGTGATGGTGGTCCCAGTGGTGATCGGCACAAGCTAGTGAAGGTGGTCCTGGTGGTAATCGGCACAAGCCAGTGAGGGTGGTCCCAGTGGTGATCAGCACAAGCCAGTGAGGGTGGTCCCAGTGGTGATCGGCACAAGCCAGTGAGGGTGGTCCCAGTGGTGATCGGTACAAGCCAGTGAGGGTGGTCCCTGTGGTAATCGGCACAAGCCAGTGAGGGTGGTCCCGGTGGTGATCGGTACACTGGGTGCGGTGCCTAAATCCTTGGCTAGCACTTGAAAACAATTGGAGTTGACAAAATAATAATCTGTCAGCTGCAAAAGGCAAAAGTCCACCCTACTGGACTCTGCTGCATCATTCCCCGATATATCACTCAGTGCTAGACGCAGGGAAGTGTCTGACTAGAGATTTATTACAAAACCCAGCATGATGATCTTATTTGCTGTGTGTAACTGTTATAAATAATAATATATATGTAATAATAATGATATATATTTGGTATTAATTTCAGACCAAAAATATTAAAAAGTTAAAGAAAATAAACTATACAAACGGACAAAAAGATACAATAATAAAGAAAAAGTAACTGAAATTTTTATATAAAACAAAATAAAAAAAGAACAAACAAATAAATAAAAAATGGAGACTTATTTGATAACTAATAATAATAATAATAATAACAATAATGAAATTAATATGTAATATTTGGTATTAATTTCAGTCCAAAAATAAAAGTTAAAGAAAAAAAAGCTAATAATCTACAAATGGACTAAAAGATACAATAATGAGGAAAAAGTAACTGAAATCTATGCGCAAAACAAGAAAAAATGAACAAAAAATAGATAATAAAAAAAGAAAAAATATATGATAAATAATAATACCTAATAATTAATTAATAATAAAGATTAATGTAATATTTGGTATTAATCTCAGTCCAAAAATAAAAGTTAAAGAAAAAAACTAATAATCTACAAATGGATTAAAAGATACAATAATGAGGAAAAAGTAACTAAAATGTATGCGACAAACAAAAGAAAAAATGAACAAAAAATAGATAATAAAAAAATAAAAAATATATGATAAATAATAATACCTAATAATTAATTAATTATAAAGATTAATGTAATATTTGGTATTAATTTCAGTCCAAAAATAAAAGTTAAAGAAAAAAACTAATTATCTACAAATGGATTAAAAGATACAATAATGAGGAAAAAGTAACTGAAATGTATGTGCAAAACACAAGAAAAAATGAACAAAAAATAAATTAAAAAATGGGAAAATGTATGATAAATAATAATACTTAATAATTAATTAATAATTAATAATAAAGATTTATGTAATTTTTGGTATTAATTTCAGTCCAAAAATAAAAGTTAAAGAAAAAAACTAATAATCTACACATGGATTAAAAGATACAATAATGAGGAAAAAGTAACTGAAATGTATGTGCAAAACACAAGAAAAAATGAACAAAAAATAAATAAAAAAATGGGAAAATATATGATAAATAATAATAATTATTATAATTAATAAATAATAATACTTAACAATAATTAATAATACATATTATTATATAATATTTGGCATTAATTTCAGACCAAAAATATTTAAAAAGTAAAGAAAAAAAAACTAATAATCTATAAATCGACAGAAAAGTACAATGATAAGGAAAAAGTCACTGATATCCTCATATAAAGTAAAAGAAAAACTGAACAAATAAACTAAAAATGGAAAACTATTTGGTAGAAATTGTGTCTTAATTTCAGACCAAAATCATTAAAAAGGTGAAGAACAAAAACTAAAATTCTACAGTGAAAAAGATACAAAGAATAAAACGTTCAATACTAAAATTAAGATTGAAAAGAAGGAAAATTCTAAATCTTAATTTGTAAATAAAGATCAAAAATGTTCAATAAAAAGAAATAACATAAAAGTCTAAAGTTCATCAAAAAGAATCTGGATAAGATGAAGGTAGCGGCTCCTCTCAGAAGGTTTTCCTTACTTCATTGTGTCGTGTCGGAGCCTCATTACTTACCCTACAAGAAAAGACGATGGCAGCGAGTCCGAGGGGGCAGCAGCAGCACAGCGTGTTGAGGATGGACCAGCAGAGGTAGTCGTTGGGTTGGGGTGGGATTGATGTCATCATCTGAGCATCCATCACCACCGGACCGGCTGAGGTCGGTTGGCAGGTGGTGGCCTGTTGAGCATTGCTATATGGACCTGGTGGGTAGTAAGGAGGGTACAGGGTGGGTTGTCCTGGTGGATATGCAGGGGGCTGGTGCCCTGGGGGACAAGCAGGTGTCGGGTCCCCCGGTTTGCTGGGATACGGCCCCTCCATAGATATGTTCTGCATCGCTGTGTAGGACTGAGCTGCTCTGCAGACCTAATGAGACGTTTAAAGCCAAAAACTCACTTCCCTTTGTCATCAACCCAACCCAAACCCTACACATCTGAAAGTGTCACCAAGATTGTCATCACTGACGAATTTAACCTGAAACTGAAGTGAGATCATGATCTATGATATGTTATCACTGCTGCATCAACTATCATTTACATACAGATATAAAAAGTCATAGAAAGGAAGAGAGAAGATCCAGAATCATCGCTGATTACAAGGCGGGAAGGTGACCTGAACCACATCTCCCAGCAAAAGAGCATAGGTCACCTCGTACAGTCATGACTTAGTGTCGGCACTTCAAATTGGACACAAAACTCCAAAGTGACCCTGACAAAATGATTGCCACTTTCCAAAATAGTGGCTAAATACCTTCGTTTCCAGCATGTGATGCCTGTGACAAATAACAGGAGTGGGCAATATGAAAATCACATCTCAAACCAGATAAAAAAGGGAGAAGTTGCATCAATCTTTGCATTGTGTGTCTGTGTGCCGCACTAAGCACGGAGGACAGAAAGAGCAGAAGAGAACTGTCTGAGGACAAAAATTGTGGGAAAATAGCAACAATCTGAAGGTTGTGTGGCGCCCCGCAAATGCAGGCGTCACAGAGGAGTATTACACCCGTAAAAGAGGTGTAAAATGCTCCAGCTGAAGGTGGACCCTAGGATGGTGGGTGGGAACCATTCCCAGCACTCCCACATTAGTTGAGGGTGGGAGGTTAACCGGGAGGGGATATAATCACCTCTAGGGGGAACTAGAGTCAGAGTAAGCCTGAAGGAACAAGAAGGTCACACTGGATCGGTTACAAGCTGAACTGGAGGAAAGAAGAAGGGACCTTAAGGAGGTCCTGAAAGGGGGCGCCCGACGGGGGAGTCCGGGCCCTAGAGAGCAAGGGAGATCCTCAGAATGGAGCGTCCATACTCCAGGGGATACTCCAATCCACCAGGGGAACGCCAGGCCCTGGGATCCGGCCAAAGTCCAGCTTTGCAGTCAGCAACCGGTTGCTGTGGCTTGTTCATCAGCCGCAGCACCCTGCCATCGGAGCGGTCTGCCTGCTTCCTCACCAACGAGGGAGAGGACTCCCGGTGCTACCTACACGGAGCTACTGGGTATAGATCAATCCAAAGTGGGGAAGAACGGACACAGGTTAGTTAATGAAGGTACACCAAGGGTTCCACCATACCACCTGGGATCCACTTGCAGTCACTCGTTAAGCTACCTGTCCTTGTAACATCTAAAGTGCTGAACTGTGAACTGTAACTGCTGCTACTGGTTGACAGTAAAGTACCCGGAAGAAAGTGACTTTGCTTATTCCTGTGTTTCTTTTTGCATGAACTTGTTCCCTTTGCAGGAACGCTGCCCCGGAGGTCCATCCCTACCTGTAGAGGACTTTACCAAGTAGCCGCATTACCATCTATCTCCGGCGGACTGTGGCGGCGCAGGTGACCCATCACCAGAAACTACAGGTGGCGTCACGTGAACTGTGTATATAGAATCCCCTGTAAATACATCCCTTTTTGAAGTGTCACCCAGGACACAGGATCAGGCGCGGCCACCACTTCCCGTGACACCTCAACGCTACCCCTGAAGCCTGATACCCAAGTACCCCAAAGCCTGGGGCTCGACAGTTACAAGTCCATCTCCAGAGATCTGGATGTTCCTTTGTTCACGGTGCACAACATAATCAAGATTACAACCCATGGCACTGTAGCTAATCTCCCTTGACGTGGATGCAGAGAAATTGATGAAAGATTGTACCGCAGAATAGTCCAGATGGTGTATAAGCCTGAATCAAGATCCAAACAAATTCAAGCTGTCCTGCAGACTCAGGGAGGGTCAGTGTCAGCGCAACCTATCCGTCCACATGTAAATGACATGAAACACTATGGAGGAGACTCAGGAGAACCCACTGCTGACAAAGAGATAGAAAAAAGCCAAAATGTAAGTGAGGAACCAAAATCCTTCTGGGAAAATGTCTTGTGGATAGATGAGACAAGATGGAGCTTTTTGATAAAATTAATCATTGTATTGTTTACTGAAAACAGAAAGAGGCCGACAAAGAAAGCACAGGACCTACAGTCACATATGGGGGAGGTCAGAGAAAAGAGCACAGGACCTACAGTCACATATGGGGGAGGTCAGAGAAAAGAGCACAGGACCTACAGTCACATATGAGGGAGGTCAGAGAAAAGAGCTCAGGATCTACAGTCACATATGGGGGAGGTCAGAGAAAAGAGCACAGGACCTACAGTCTCATATGGGGGAGATCAGAGAAAAGAGCACAGGACCTACAGTCACATATGGGGGAGATCAGAGAAAAGAGCACAGGACCTACAGTCACATATGGGGGAGGTCAGAGAAAAGAGCACAGGACCTACAGTCACATATGGGGAGGACAGAGAAAAAAGCACAGGACCTACAGTCACATATGGGGAGGTCAGAGAAAAGAGCACATGACCTACAGTCACATATGGGGAGGTCAGAGAAAAGAGCACAGGTCCTACAGTCACATATGGGGAGGACAGAGAAAAGAGCACAGGACCTACAGTCACATATGGGGAGGTCAGAGAAAAGAGCACATGACCTACAGTCACATATGGGGGAGGTCAGAGAAAAAAGCACAGGACCTACAATTACATATGGGAGAGGTCAGAGAAAAGAGCACAGGACTAAATTCACATATGGGACAAGACAAAGAAAAGAACACAGGACCTACAGTCACGTATGGAGGAGGTCAGAGAAAAGAGCACAGGATCTACAGTCACATATGGGGAGGGAGAGAAAATAGCACAGGTCCTACAGTCACATATGGGGGAGAGTCAGAGAAAAGAGCACAGGACCTACAGTCACATATGGGGGAGTTCAGAGAAAAGAGCACAGGACCTACAGTCACATATGGGGAGGACAGAGAAAAGAGCACAGGACCTACAGTCACATATGGGGAGGTCAGAGAAAAGAGCACATGACCTACAGTCACATATGGGGGAGGTCAGAGAAAAGAGCACAGTCCTACAGTCACATATGGGGAGGTCAGAGAAAAGAGCACAGGACCTACAACTACATATGGGAGAGGTCAGAGAAAAGAGCACAGGACTACAGTCACATATGGGGGAGGTCAGAGGAAAAAGCACAGGGACTACAGTCACATATGGGGAGGTCAGAGGAAAGAGCACAGGACCTACAGTCACATATGGGGGAGATCAGAGAAAAGAGCACAGGTCCTACAGTCACACATGGGGGAAGACAAAGAAAAGAGCACAGGACCTACAGTCACATATGGGGGAGATCAGAGAAAAAGCACAGGACTACAGTCCCATATGAGGGAGGTCGAGAGAAAAGAGCACAGGACCTACAGTCACATATGAGGGAGTCAGAGAAAAGAGCACAGGACCTACAGTCACACTATGGAGGAGTCAGAGAAAAGAGCACAGGTCCTACAGTCACATATGGGGGAGGTCAGAGAAAAGAGCACAGGACCTACATTCACATATGGGGAGGTCAGAGAAAAGAGCACAGGACCTACAGTCACATATGGGGGAGGTCAGGTAATAGAGCACAAGACCTACAGTCACATATGGGGGGAGGTCAGAGAAAAGAGCACAGGACCTACAGTCACATATGGAGGAGGCAGAGAAAAGAGCACAGGACCTACAGTCACATATGGGGGAGGTCAGAGAAAAGAGTACAGGACCTACAGTCACACATGGGGGAGGTCAGAGAATAGAGCACAGGACCTACAGTCACATATGGAGGAGGACAGAGAAAAAACGCAGGACCTACAGTCACATATGGGGGAGGTCAGAGAATAGAGCACAAGACCTACAGTCACATATGGGGGAGGTCAGAGAAAAGAGCACAGGACCTACAGTCACATATGGGGGAGGTCAGAGAATAGAGCACAGGACCTACAGTCACATATGGGGGTAAGAGAAAAGAGCACGGGGACCTACAGTCACATATGGGGGAGGTCAGAGAATAGAGCACAGGACCTACAGTCACATATGGGGTGGTAAGAGAGAAAGAGCACAGGACCTACAGTCACACATGGGGGAGATCAGAGAATAGAGCACAGGACCTACAGTCACATATGGGGGAGACAAGAAAAGAGAACAGGATCTACAGTCACATATGGGGGAGGTCAGAGAATAGAGCACAAGACCTACAGTCACATATGGAGGAGGTCAGAGAAAACAGCATACAGTCACATGGGGAGGCAGAGAAAAGAGCACAGGACCTACAGTCACATATGGGGAGGGCAGAGCAAAGAGCACAGGACCTACAGTCACATATGGGGGAGGTCAGAGAAAAGAGCACAGGACCTACAGTCACATGTGAGGGAGGTCAGAGAAAAGAGCACAGGACCTACAGTCACATATGGGGAGGTCAGAGAATAGAGCACAGACCTACAGTCACATATGGGGGAGGTCAGAGAATAGAGCACAGGACCTACAGTCACATATGGGGGAGGTCAGAGAAAAGAGCACAGGACCTACAGTCACATATTGGAGAGGTCAGAGAAAAGAGCACAGGACCTACAGTCACATATGGGGGAGGTCAGAGAAAAAGAGCACAGGACCTACAGTCACATGTGAGGGAGGTCAGAGAAAAGAGCACAGGACTACAGTCACATATGGGGGAGGTCAGAGAATAGAGCACAGGACCTACAGTCACATATGGGGAGGTCAGAGAATAGAGCACAGGACCTACAGTCACATATGGGGGAGGTCAGAGAAAGAGCACAGGACCTACAGTCACATATGGGGGAGGTCAGGTAATAGAGACAAGACCTACAGTCACATATGGGGGAGGTCAGAGAAAAGAGCACAGGACCTACAGTCACATATGGGGAGGGGAGAGGAAAATAGCACAGGTCCTACAGTCACATGTGGGGGAGGTCAGAGAAAAGAGCACAGACCTACAGTCACATATGGGGAGGCAGAGAAAAGAGCACAGGACCTACAGTCACATATGGGGGAGGTCAGAGAAAAGAGCACAGGACCTACAACTACATATGGGAGAGGTCAGAGAAAAGAGCACAGGGACTACAGTCACATATGGGGGAGGTCAGAGGAAAAAGCACAGGGACTACAGTCACATATGGGGGAGGTCAGAGGAAAGAGCACAGGACCTACAGTCACATATGGGGGAGATCAGAGAAAAGAGCACAGGTCCTACAGTCACACATGTGGGAAGACAAAGAAAAGAGCACAGGACCTACAGTCACATATGGGGGAGATCAGAGAAAAGAGCACAGGACCTACAGTCACATATGGGGGAGGTCAGAGGAAAGAGCACAGGACCTACAGTCACATATGGGGGAGATCAGAGAAAAGAGCACAGGTCCTACAGTCACACATGGGGGAAGACAAAGAAAAGAGCACAGGACCTACAGTCACATATGGGGGAGATCAGAGAAAAGAGCACAGGACCTACAGTCACACATGGGGGAGGTCAGAGAATAGAGCACAGGACCTACAGTCACATATGGGGGAGGACAGAGAAAAGAGCACAGGACCTACAGTCACATATGGGGGAGGTCAGAGAATAGAGCACAAGACCTACAGTCACATATGGGGAGGGCAGAGAAAAGAGCACAGGACCTACAGTCACATATGGGGAGGGCAGAGCAAAGAGCACAGGACCTACAGTCACATATGGGGGAGGTCAGAGAAAAGAGCACAGGACCTACAGTCACATGTGAAGGAGGTCAGAGAAAAGAGCACAGGACCTACAGTCACATATGGGGGAGGTCAGAGAATAGAGCACAGGACCTACAGTCACATATGGGGGAGGTCAGAGAATAGAGCACAGGACCTACAGTCACATATGGGGGAGGTCAGAGAAAAGAGCACAGGACCTACAGTCACATATTGGAGAGGTCAGAGAAAAGAGCACAGGACCTACAGTCACATATGGGGGAGGTCAGAGAAAAGAGCACAGGACCTACAGTCACATGTGGGGAGGTCAGAGAAAAGAGCACAGGACCTACAGTCACATATGGGGAGGTCAGAGAAAAGAGCACAGGACCTACAGTCACATGTGGGGGAGGTCAGGGAAAAGAGCACAGGACCTACAATCACATATGGGGGAGGTCAGAGAAAAGAGCACAGGACCTACAGTCTCGTATGGGGGAGGTCAGAGAAAAGAGCACAGGACCTACAGTCACGTATGGGGGAGGTTGTTGTTCTTGGTGTTTTGTTTGTTGCTCCTTTGTACTTGTATTCTTCGGCTATTTTTGCTGTATGAACCCTAATATTCTGGAGTTCTGATTTCATTTTTCACTCGTCCTCTTGTTCTTCTCTGACCTCGTTTTTCACTCTTCTGTTTTTCCTTCCCTCCCTTCTTCCGCCGGTTGCTTCTTGAATAACCTTTTCTCTAAGTTCCTTTTGAATTTCCTGTAAATATGAAGTTACGAAAGCAAATTACATGGAAATTGTATGTAATCAGGACAGATCAGACGTGTGAGAAGATCATGAAGTTTCCGGTCGACAAGTAGAACACGCCAGAGAACAAGTTAACCCCAACAGCACCCAACGCCCCCCCGATGGCCCCCCCTCCCCACAGTCTCTTTAAATGGGGTCAGATGTTCTCGTCATTTCCAGCCAGAAAAATGGAAAATTATCTTTTACAAAACCCGAATGATTTTCTGAGAATGTGAGAAGCTTTCCCTCCTCCTGAACGGTCTGTGATGTCTCCAAGTCTCCTTCTATCTCCTTCGAAGCCTCTAGATGTTTGAGATATTGTTTCTGTAGGACACAACCAATAAGTCTGGTCACCGAGCGCCATGCCTCATCCTTGATGGATAAGTACCAAGTTCAGTGACTTAACTTGAGGGTACGTTTACACCTGCGAACTGACAAAGGACACTTTTCTGGATTATTGTCGGAGGGTATGTTTGGGGCTAATAAATTAGTGACATTGGATCAGAGCTTCCTACTACAGGACTGTTGTGCAGCACACATAATGTAGACAATATATGCAAATCGGCCACTTGGAAATTTTTCAATGTAGAATTGATCTACTGAAAAAAAAATAGTTTGATATTATGGCAACACGTTCTACTTCACAGGTAATTACCCCTCAGATTTAGCAGGGTTAATGTAATTTAAGGAACCTGATATTTTTTGATTGGCTCCAGAATTATTTGGTTTTGTCCTGTCTTAAGATAATTTGAGGAGGATTCGGTAACTCATCTTTCAGAATTGGATCATTTAGATTTAACCCTCAGTTTGTTGCAGTCTTCTGGAGTGAATGATTTTTGATTTTTGGAAACAGCAAAATATCTCCATGAGACAAGAGTATTCCTCCCCCATGATGATGTGGTCAAGATATTCGAAACTTTGGTGGCTAGGAAATCTTGTATTAAGAGATGACGTAATCAGGATTACTTAAAGGCCATGAAGTATAAGGTCATCTATAAATCATGAAAATGTCATTGGATCATTGATTGAGCCTCTGGATGTAATCCCAGAAAGATGGCAAAACTAGGCATGAAACACAGGCCCATTGCGGTCCCTTGGGTTTGCAGTAATGTACTTGTAATGTCTGTATACTCTTATATTCTGTGATCCCTGGCTGTAATGTCTGTATACTTCTATATTCTGTAATCCCCGGCTATAATGTCTGTATACTCTTCTATTCTGTGATCCCCGGCTGTAATGTCTGTATACTCTTATATTCTGTGATCCCCGGCTGTAATGCCTGTATACTCTTATATTCTGTGATCCCCAGCTGTAATGTCTGTATACTCTTATATTCTGTGATCCCCAGCTGTAATGTCTGTATACTCTTATATTCTGTGATTCCCGGCTGTAATGTCTGTATACTCTTATATTCTGTGATCCCCGGCTGTAATGTCTGTATACTCTTATATTCTGTGATCCCCGGCTCTAATGTCTGTATACTCTTATATTCTGTGATCTCCGGCTGTAATATCTGTATACTCTTATATTCTGTGATCCCCGGCTGTAATGTCTGTATACTCTTATATTCTGTGATCTCCAGCTGTAATGTCTGTATACTTTTATATTCTGTGATCCCCGGCTGTAATGTCTGTATACTCTTATACTCTGTGATCCCCGGCTGTAATGTCTGTATACTGTTATATTCTGTGATCCCCGGCTGTAATGTCTGTATACTCTTATACTCTGTGATCCCCGGCTGTAATGTCTGTATACTGTTATATTCTGTGATCCCCGGCTGTAATGTCTGTATACTCTTATATTCTGTGATCCCCGGATGTAATGTCTGTATACTCTTAAATTCTGTGTTCCCCGGCTGTAATGTCTGTATACTCTTATATTCTGTGATCCCCGGCTGTAATGTCTGTATACTCTTATATTCTGTGATCCCCGGCTCTAATGTCTGTATACTCTTATATTCTGTGATCTCCGGCTGTAATATCTGTATACTCTTATATTCTGTGATCCCCGGCTGTAATGTCTGTATACTCTTATATTCTGTGATCTCCAGCTGTAATGTCTGTATACTTTTATATTCTGTGATCCCCGGCTGTAATGTCTGTATACTCTTATACTCTGTGATCCCCGGCTGTAATGTCTGTATACTGTTATATTCTGTGATCCCCGGCTGTAATGTCTGTATACTCTTATACTCTGTGATCCCCGGCTGTAATGTCTGTATACTGTTATATTCTGTGATCCCCGGCTGTAATGTCTGTATACTCTTAAATTCTGTGATCCCCGGATGTAATGTCTGTATACTCTTAAATTCTGTGTTCCCCGGCTGTAATGTCTGTATACTCTTATATTCTGTGATCCCCGGATGTAATGTCTGTATACTCTTATATTCTGTGATCCCCGGATGTAATGTCTGTATACTCTTATATTCTGTGATCCCCGGATGTAATGTGTGATTTAGGAGTCACTTTTCTAATGATTTGAATTGAAAATAGATGAAAGTTGGGAGAGAGCTAGAAATGAGACTTCCAGAGAACTGAGGATTATCAGGGGCCTCATAACACAGCACCTTCCAGTGTTGCAACTCAGCTCTTTTTTCACAGCCCTGCGGCTCCACTCACCTCCTTACAGAAGAACTAATGCGCACACAAACAGGCTCCACATTCCCATGGATTTCTCTAAACCTTCCCATCCCCATCACCTCTGAACCTCTATATACCTATATAATCTTTTCCCTAATGAAAGGTATCTTCACTAAAGTAATTTTATAGTAGTTATATTCCTGTATATAGGAGCAGTATTATAGTAGTTATATTCTTGTATATAGGGGCAGTATTATAGTAGTTATATTCTTGTACATAGGAGCAGTATTATAGTAGTTATATTCTTGTATATAGGGGCAGTATTATAGTAGTTATATTCTTGTATATAGGAGCAGTATTATAGTAGTTATATTCTTGTACATAGGAGCAGTATTATAGTAGTTATATTCTTGTATATAGGATCAGTATTATAGTAGTTATATTCTTGTATATAGGAGCAGTATTATAGTAGTTATATTCTTGTATATAGGAGCAGTATTATAGTAGTTATATTCTTGTATATAGGAGCAGTATTATAGTAGTTATATTCTTGTATATAGGGGCAGTATTATAGTAGTTATGTTCTTGTATATAGAGGCAGTATTATAGTAGTTATATTCTTGTATATAGGAGCAGTATTATAGTAGTTATATTTCTGTATATAGGAGCAGTATTATAGTAGTTATATTCTTGTACATAGGGGCAGTATTATAGTAGTTATATTCTTGTATATAGGGGCAGTATTATAGTAGTTATATTCTTGTATATAGGAGCAGTATTATAGTAGTTATATTCTTGTATATAGGAGCAGTATTATAGTAGTTATATTCTTGTATATAGGAGCAGTATTATAGTAGTTATATTCTTGTATATAGGAGGCAGTATTATAGTAGTTATATTCTTGTATATAGGGCAGTATTATAGTAGTTATATTCTTGTATATAGGAGCAGTATTATAGTAGTTATATTCTGTATATAGGAGCAGTATTATAGTAGTATAATATTCTGTATATAGGAGCAGTATTATAGTAGTTATATTCTTGTATATAGGGCAGTATTATAGTAGTTATATTCTTGTATATAGGAGCAGTATTATAGTAGTTATATTCTTGTATATAGGGCAGTATTATAGTAGTTATATTCTTGTATATAGGGAGCAGTATTATAGTAGTTATATTCTTGTATATAGGAGCAGTATTATAGTAGTTATATTCTTGTATATAGGGGCAGTATTATAGTAGTTATATTCTTGTATATAGGGCAGTATTATAGTAGTTATATTCCTGTATATAGGAGCAGTATTATAGTAGTTATATTCTTGTATATAGGGGCAGTATTATAGTAGTTATATTCTTGTATATAGGAGCAGTATTATAGTAGTTATATTCTTGTATATAGGAGCAGTATTATAGTAGTTATATTCTTGTATATGGAGCAGTATTATAGTAGTTATATTCTTGTATATAGGAGCAGTATTATAGTAGTTATATTCTTGTATATAGGAGCAGTATTATATAGTTAGTTATGTATTCATTAGTATATAGGAGCAGTATTATAGTAGTTATATTCTTGTATATAGGAGCAGTATTATAGTAGTTATATTCTTGTATATAGGGCAGTATTATAGTAGTTATATTCTTGTATATAGGAGCAGTATTATAGTAGTTATATTCTTGTATATAGGAGCAGTATAGTATATGTAAGATTAGTATATTCTTGTTAATAGGGCAGTATTATAGTAGTTATATTCTTGTATATAGGAGCAGTATTATAGTAGTTATATTCTTGTATATAGGGGCAGTATTATAGTAGTTATATTCTTGTATATAGGGACAGTATTATAGTAGTTATATATTCTTGTATATAGGGGCAGTATTATAGTAGTTATATTCTTGTATATAGGAGCAGTATTATAGTAGTTATATTCTTGTATATAGGGCAGTATTATAGTAGTTATATTCTGTATATAGGGCAGTATTATAGTAGTATATTCTTGTATATAGGAGCAGTATTATAGTAGTTATATTCTTGTATATAGGAGCAGTATTATAGTAGTTATATTCTTGTATATAGGAGCAGTATTATAGTAGTTATATTCTTGTATATAGGGCAGTATTATAGTAGTTATATTCTTGTATATAGGAGCAGTATTATAGTAGTTATATTCTGTATATAGGGAGCAGTATTATAGTAGTTATATTCTTGTATATAGGAGCAGTATTATAGTAGTTATATTCTTGTATATAGGAGCAGTATTATAGTAGTTATATTCTTGTATATAGGAGCAGTATTATAGTAGTTATATTCTTGTATATAGGAGCAGTATTATAGTAGTTATATTCTTGTATATAGGAGCAGTATTATAGTAGTTATATTCTTGTATATAGGAGCAGTATTATAGTAGTTATATTCTTGTATATAGGGCAGTATTATAGTAGTTATATTCTGTATATAGGGCAGTATTATAGTAGTTATATTCTTGTATATAGGAGCAGTATATATTTATATGTATAGAGTATAGTATATTCTTGTATATAGGAGCAGTATTATAGTAGTTATATTCTTGTATATAGGGCAGTATTATAGTAGTTATATTCTTGTACATAGGGGCAGTATTATAGTAGTTATATTCTTGTATATAGGGGCAGAGCAGTATTATAGTAGTTATATTCTTGTATATAGGGCAGTATTATAGTAGTTATATTCTTGTATATAAGGAGCAGTATTATAGTAGTTATATTCTTGTATATAGGAGCAGTATTATAGTAGTTATATTCTTGTATATAGGAGCAGTATTA
Organism: Allobates femoralis; assembly: GCA_033576535.1. NCBI lineage: Eukaryota > Metazoa > Chordata > Amphibia > Anura > Aromobatidae > Allobates > Allobates femoralis. The sequence goes on from JARQOC010000009.1 coordinate 53,177,747, forward strand.
TAGTAGTTATATTCTTGTATAGGATATTATATATTTTATTCTTGTATATAGGAGCAGTATTATAGTAGTTATATTCTTGTATATAGGAGCAGTATTATAGTAGTTATATTCTTGTATATAGGAGCAGTATTATAGTAGTTATATTCTTGTATATAGGAGCAGTATTATAGTAGTTATATTCTTGTATATAGGAGCAGTATTATAGTAGTTATATTCTTGTATATAGGAGCAGTATTGTAGTAGTTATATTCTTGTATATAGGAGCAGTATTATAGTAGTTATATTCTTGTACATAGGGCAGTATTATAGTAGTTATATTCTTGTATATAAGAGCAGTATTATAGTAGTTATATTCTTGTATATAGGAGCAGTATTTAGTAGTTATATTCTTGTATATAGGAGCAGTATTATAGTAGTTATATTCTTGTACTATAGGGCAGTATTATAGTAGTTATATTCTTGTATATAGGAGCAGTATTATAGTAGTTATATTCTTGTATATAGGAGCAGTATTATAGTAGTTAAATTCTTGTATATAGAGGCAGTATTATAGTAGTTATATTCTTGTACATAGGGGCAGTATTATAGTAGTTATATTCTTGTATATAGGGCAGTATTATAGTAGTTATATTCTTGTATATAGGAGGCAGTATTATAGTAGTTATATTCTTGTATATAGGGGCAGTATTATAGTAGTTATATTCTTGTATATAGGGACAGTATTATAGTAGTTATATTCTTGTATATAGGAGCAGTATTATAGTAGTTATATTCTTGTATATAGGAGCAGTATTATAGTAGTTATATTCTTGAACATAGGGCAGTATATTTTATAGCTATAGTGTTATATTCTTGTACATAGGGGCAGTATTATAGTAGTTATATTCATGTATATAGGGGCAGTAATTATTAGTAGTTATATTCTTGTATATAGGGACAGTATTATAGTAGTTATATTCTTGTATATAGGATGCAGTATTATAGTTGTTATATTCTTGTATATAGGAGCAGTATTATAGTAGTTATATTCTTGAACATAGGGGCAGTATTATAGTAGTTATATTCTTGTACATAGGGGCAGTATTATAGTAGTTATATTCTTGTATATAGGGGGCAGTATTATAGTAGTTATATTCTTGTATATAGGGACAGTATTATAGTAGTTATATTCTTGTATATAGGAGCAGTATTATAGTAGTTATATTCTTGTATATAGGGGCAGTATTATAGTAGTTATATTCTTGTATATATGGGCAGTATTATAGTAGTTATATTCTTGTATATAGGAGCAGTATTATAGTAGTTATATTCTTGTACATAGGGGCAGTATTATAGTAGTTATATTCTTGTATATAGGAGCAGTATTATAGTAGTTATATTCTTGTACATAGGAGCAGTATTATAGTAGTTATATTCTTGTATATAGGGGCAGTATTATAGTAGTTATATTTTGTATATAGGGGCAGTATTATAGTAGTTATATTCTTGTATATAGGGGCAGTATTATAGTAGTTATATTCTTGTATATAGGAGCAGTATTATAGTAGTTATATTCTTGTATATAGGGGCAGTATTATAGTAGTTATATTCTTGTATATAGGGGCAGTATTATAGAAGTTATAGTCTTGTATCTAGGGGCAGCTCCCTATTCTCCTGACATTCTCTGTGCTGCTGTGAGTTATTATCCTCTAGTTTCAGTTGTGATTATAATAATGGTCTCTGGGGTTGGACACATTTATTATATATACATATACTCAATTTTGGACGTTACACTGGATAATGGCGGTCCGGTGACTCTCGGTCTCTCTGTATCTCTTATGTTCTCAGTCCATCATAAAGTATCACAGACAATATGCAGACAATTCCTCAGGATCCCACAGATCTTCGCTCAGTATAAATCCATTCTGATCTTCACATCCATCATCTCCTTCACATGATTGGAGTCTCTGAGGGACGATGAGGATTCTCCTGATCTCCGAGTCTGAAATTCAATAAAATATAAAACCAAACATTTCATATATAATTATTAATACCCCTAAAACTGTAGTAAGGCTGTGTATCTAATCCTATCCTGTGTGATACTGTCTGCTGAGCTGTGTATCTAATCCTCTCCTGTGTGATACTGTCTGCTGAGCTGTGTATCTATTCCTCTCCTGTGTGATACTGTCTGCTGAGCTGTGTATCTAATCCTATCCTGTGTGATACTGTCTGCTGAGCTGTGTATCTAATCCTCTCCTGTGTGATACTGTCTGCTGAGCTGTGTATCTATTCCTCTCCTGTGTGATACTGTCTGCTGAGCTGTGTATCTAATTCTATCCTGTGTGATACTCTCTGCTGAGCTGTGTATCTAATCCTATCCTGTGTGATACTGTCTGCTGAGCTGTGTATCTAATCCTATCCTGTGTGATACTGTCTGCTGAGCTGTGTATCTAATCCTATCCTGTGTGATACTGTCTGCTGAGCTGTGTATCTAATCCTCTCCTGTGTGATACTGTCTGCTGAGCTGTGTATCTATTCCTCTCCTGTGTGATACTGTCTGCTGAGCTGTGTATCTAATTCTATCCTGTGTGATACTGTCTGCTGAGCTGTGTATCTAATCCTATCCTGTGTGATACTGTCTGCTGAGTTGTGTATCTAATTCTCCCCTGTGTGATATTGTCTGCTGAGCTGTGTATCTAATCCTGTCTTGTGTGATACTGTCTGCTGAGCTGTGTATCTAATCCTATCCTGTGTGATACTGTCTGCTGAGCTGTGTATCTAATCCTATCCTGTGTGATACTGTCTGCTGAGCCGTGTATCTAATCCTCCTGTGTGATACTGTCTGCTGAGCTGTGTATCTAATCCTATCATGTGTGATACTGTCTGCGGAGCTGTGTATCTAATCCTCTCTTGTGTGATACTGTCTGCTGAGCTGTGTATCTAATCCTATCCTGTGATACTGTCTGCTGAGCTGTGTATCTAATCCTATCCTGTGTGATACTGTCTGCTGAGCTATGTATCTAATCCTCTCCTGTGTGATACTGTCTGCTGAGCTGTGTATCTAATCCTCTCCTGTGTGATACTGTCTGCTTAGCTGTGTATCTAATCCTATCCTTTGTGATACTGTCTGCTGAGCTGTGTATCTAATCCTCTCCTGTGTGATACTGTCTGCTGAGCTGTGTATCTAATCCTATCCTGTGTGATACTGTCTGCTGAGCTGTGTATCTAATCCTCTCCTGTGTGATACTGTCTGCTGAGCTGTGTATCTAATCCTATCCTGTGTGATACTGTCTGCTGAGTTGTGTATCTAATCCTATCCTGTGTGATACTGTCTGCTGAGCTGTGTATCTAATCCTATCCTGTGTGATACTGTCTGCTGAGCTGTGTATCTAATCCTCTCCTGTGTGATACTGTCTGCTGAGCTGTGTATCTAATCCTATCCTGTGTGATACTGTCTGCTGAGTTGTGTATCTAATCCTATCCTGTGTGATACTGTCTGCTGAGCTGTGTATCTAATCCTATCCTGTGTGATACTGTCTGCTGAGCTGTGTATCTAATCCTCTCCTGTGTGATACTGTCTGCTGAGCTGTGTATCTAATCCTCTCCTGTGTGATACTGTCTGCTGAGCTGTGTATCTAATCCTCTCCTGTGTGATACTGTCTGCTGAGCTGTGTATCTAATCCTATCCTGTGTGATACTGTCTGCTGAGCTGTGTATCTAATCCTATCCTGTGTGATACTGTCTGCTGAGCTGTGTATCTAATCCTATCCTGTGTGATACTGTCTGCTGAGCTGTGTATCTAATCCTCTCCTGTGTGATACTGTCTGCTGAGCTGTGTATCTAATCCTATCCTGTGTGATACTGTCTGCTGAGCTGTGTATCTAATCCTATCCTGTGTGATACTGTCTGCTGAGCTGTGTATCTAATCCTATCCTGTGTGATACTGTCTGCTGAGCTGTGTATCTAATCCTATCCTGTGTGATACTGTCTGCTTAGCTGTGTATCTAATCCTGTGTGATACTGTCTGCTGAGCTGTGTATCTAATCCTATCCTGTGTGATACTGTCTGCTGAGCTGTGTATCTAATCCTCTCCTGTGTGATACTGTCTGCTGAGCTGTGTATCTAATCCTATCCTGTGTGATACTGTCTGCTGAGTTGTGTATCTAATCCTATCCTGTGTGATACTGTCTGCTGAGCTGTGTATCTAATCCTATCCTGTGTGATACTGTCTGCTGAGCTGTGTATCTAATCCTCTCCTGTGTCATACTGTCTGCTGAGCTGTGTATCTAATCCTATCCTGTGTGATACTGTCTGCTGAGTTGTGTATCTAATCCTATCCTGTGTGATACTGTCTGCTGAGCTGTGTATCTAATCCTATCCTGTGTGATACTGTCTGCTGAGCTGTGTATCTAATCCTCTCCTGTGTGATACTGTCTGCTGAGCTGTGTATCTAATCCTCTACTGTGTGATACTGTCTGCTGAGCTGTGTATCTAATCCTATCCTGTGTGATACTGTCTGCTGAGCTGTGTATCTAATCCTATCCTGTGTGATACTGTCTGCTGAGCTGTGTATCTAATCCTCTCCTGTGTGATACTGTCTGCTTAGCTGTGTATCTAATCCTATCCTTTGTGATACTGTCTGCTGAGCTGTGTATCTAATCCTCTCCTGTGTGATACTGCCTGCTGAGCTGTGTATCTAATCCTCTACTGTGTGATACTGTCTGCTGAGCTGTGTATCTAATCCTCTCCTGTGTGATACTGTCTGCTGAGCTGTGTATCTAATCCTATCCTGTGTGATACTGTCTGCTGAGTTGTGTATCTAATCCTATCCTGTGTGATACTGTCTGCTGAGCTGTGTATTTAATCCTATCCTGTGTGATACTTTCTGCTGAGCTGTGTATCTAATCCTATCCTGTGTGATACTGTCTGCTGAGCTGTGTATCTAATCCTGTGTGATACTGTCTGCTGAGCTGTGTATCTAATCCTATCCTGTGTGATACTGTCTGCTGAGCTGTGTATCTAATCCTCTCCTGTGTGATACTGTCTGCTGAGCTGTGTATCTAATCCTATCCTGTGTGATACTGTCTGCTGAGCTGTGTATCTAATCCTATCCTGTGTGATACTGTCTGCTGAGCTGTGTATCTAATCCTATCCTGTGTGATACTGTCTGCTGAGCTGTGTATCTAATCCTATCCAGTGTGATACTGTCTGCTGAGCTGTGTATCTAATCCCGTGATAATTCCTATGTTTTGCTCCTTTCCTCCTTTTTACCTTATAGGAGATGAATAATGCGGCGATTCCCATGGGGAGGCAGCAGGTGATGACGCCCAGCAGGGGGCAGCGCAGGGCGGCTCCGGGGAGCGGCTGGGTTGGGGGCAGGATTGCAGGGTTTGGTGGCTGGTGTCCATATGTTGGGGGTCCTCTGATGCCCCCCGGGGTCGGGTGATGCCCCTGCAGGGCCCAGTCCTGCTCCTTGTACCAGGCCGGGTCCATCCTGACTCCTCTTATCTCGGGCCGGGGTTATATAGACCTCGGGGTCCCTCCCAGCACCGCCATAAATTATTATTATTATTAATATAAAGTCGCCATTGATGGAGATAAACACGGAACGTTCCGGAAACTCCAATTATCCGTCGTGTTCTGACTTGTCTGGAATCCGACACCGAGACCCGTCCATGAATCCGGCAATTACAGCAAATTACGGCTGACGGAGGACACTCCACGCGGAGGACACATCCATTCACTCTGGGTGGAGGAC
>JARQOC010000009.1:53183583-53247734 GCA_033576535.1 Allobates femoralis
GGGGTTTGAGGGGGGGGTGCCTCAGTGGTCAGCAGGAGGGGGGTGCCTCATGGCAGCAGTGAGGGCGTTGCTCAGTGGTCAGCTGAGGGCGGTGCCTCAGTGGTCAGCAGAGGGAGGGCGGGGTGCTCAGTGGTCAGCAGTGAGGGCGGTGCCTCAGTGGTCAGCAGTGAGGGCGCTGGCTCAGTGGTCAGCAGTGAGGGCGCTGGCTCAGTGGTCAGCAGTGAGGGCGCTCGCTCAGTGGTCAGCAGTGAGGGCGCTGGCTCAGTGGTCAGCAGTGAGGGCGCGCTGGCTCAGTGGAGCAGCAGTGAGGGCGCTGGCTCAGTGGTCAGCAGTGAGGGCGCTGGCTCAGTGGTCAGCAGTGAGGGTGCTGGCTCAGTGGTCAGCAGTGAGGGTGTGGCTCAGTGGTCAGCAGTGAGGGTGGAGGGGGCAGAGCAGGGTGGAGGGGCAGAGCAGGGTGGAGGGGGCAGAGCAGGGCTGGAGGGGGCAGAGGAGAGCGGAGGTGGCAGAGGAGAGAGGAGAGCGGAGGTGGCAGAGGAGAGCGGAGGTGGCAGAGGAGAGCGGAGGTGGCAGAGGAGAGCGGAGGTGGCAGAGGAGAGCGGAGGCAGGGTGGCGGAACACTTACTGGGCTGTTGGCGGGCGGCGGGCAGCGGCAGTGCTGGCGGCGGTTCCGGAGCCCGGGGGCGGAGTGTGGGCGGGGCTAGCTGCGTGATGGAGGAGCGTCAGCCGGTCTGTGGAGAGAGCGGCAGGACTGGGAGCTGTGCCGGCGGAGGCCCCACACTCGTTCCGGGCCGGTTGGCGGATGTTGGTGGGCGGTGAGCTGCAGGGCTGTGGGCGGGATGTGGGCGGCCGCAGACGGGGCTCTGTGCAGGGCCGGTGACGCCGCTCGTGGGTCTGGTGCTTCCGGTTCCGGTTTTGGACACAGGACGGAGGCCATCACAGAAGTGGGCGTGGCCTTTTCCGGATGTGGCCTTCGGGTTTTATATATAAGATAAACATAGAATCAATGTAGGAAATACAATTAAACATCTGAGTAACGGTTTGCTAGATAGGTGATCCTGGCTGCTGCATTGAGGATAGACTGGAGAGGGGAAAGCTTACTGCTGGGGAGGCCAGCTAATAAAGAATTACAGTAGTCAAAGCGGGAATGGATCAGGGCCACGGTGAGGGTTTTAGTTGTTTCCATGGTGAGAAAGGGGCGGATTCTAGAGATATTTTTCAGGTGCAAGCGACAGGAGTGAGTGAGAGATTGTATATAGGAGGAGAAGGAGAGATCAGTGTCCATTAAAACACCCAGACAGCGAGCCTGCTGACTAGCGTTATCACAGCGAGCCTGCTGACTGGGCGTTATCGTGGTGCCACAAACTGAGAGAGAAATGTCAGATTTAGGGAGGTTAGTGGATGGGGGGAGCAGAAGAAGTTCAGTTTTGGAAAGGTTGAGTTTCAGATAGAGAGTGGACAGGATATTGGAGACTGCGGTTAGACAGTCACATGGAGGTCTGCACATTCTGTATGTAAATGAATGACAGCAACGTCATTCACAAGTCTCGCGCCTGCGCTGTGGCGCCTCACTGTGTCCTGTTGAACGGCCTGTGATTCCACTGCGCAGGCACGAGACTTGTCAATGATGTTGCTCTCATTCACTTACATACACTCAGGAGGGTTGGGTTTTTCATGAAGCGGGGCAGTGTTGGCATGGAGCAGGGTAGATTTTCCATGCAGTGGGGCAGTGCTGGCATGGAGCGGGGCAGGTGTTCCATGCAGCGGGGCAGTGTTGGCATGGAGCGGGGCAGGTGTTCCATGCAGCGGGGCAGTGTTGGCATGGAGCGGGGCAGGTGTTCCATGCAGCGGGGCAGTGTTGGCATGGAGCGGGGCAGGTGTTCCATGCAGTGGGGCAGTGTTGGCATGGAGCGGGGCAGGTGTTCCATGCAGCGGGGCAGTGTTGGCATGGAGCGGGGCAGGTGTTCCATGCAGCGGGGCAGTGTTGGCATGGAGCGGGGCAGGTGTTCCATGCAGCGGGGCAGTGTTGGCATGGAGCGGGGCAGGTGTTCCATGCAGTGGGCCAGTGTTGGCATGGTGCGGGGCAGGTGTTCCATGCAGCGGGGCAGTGTTGGCATGGAGCGGGGCAGGTGTTCCATGCAGCGGGGCAGTGTTGGCATGGAGCGGGGCAGGTGTTCCATGCAGCGGGGCAGTGTTGGCATGGAGCGGGGCAGGTGTTCCATGCAGCGGGGCAGTGTTGGCATGGAGCGGGGCAGGTGTTCCATGCAGCGGGGCAGTGTTGGCATGGAGCGGGGCAGGTGTTCCATGCAGTGGGGCAGTGTTGGCATGGAGCGGGGCAGGTGTTCCATGCAGCGGGGCAGTGTTGGCATGTAGTGGGGCAGGTGTTCCATGCAGTGTGGTGGCTCTTACTGCCGTGTGCAGACCCACATATGACCCTTATAAATTACTTTACATACAGCGTGGAACAGATTAAAAGTCACTTTCTGAGATGCAGGGGCACGTCTGAGGATATAAAGGGGTCACATAGGAGCCCACAATTTCATCATGGTTAAGGTGGTGGGCTCACTTTATAACACCCAAAATAGGTGACAGGTTCCCTTTAATCAGATCACATTAAAACAATTGCTACAATAATAGAGGAATCCTCCAACGCGTTTCACTTGTCAAAGCACAGCCGGTCAGATCACAGTAAAGCCATCCCTAATGTAATAGAGACGTCCTCCAACGCGTTTCACGTATCAATCATTTATGTGCTTTTCTGTGTGAAACGCGTTGCAGGACGCCTTTATTATTTTAACAATAGTTTTGACGTGACGTGAATTTTCCATCAAATACAGAGGACGCCCCCCTCCCTGACACTGGACTCTTCACTTTCTTTCATAGGTACAGTGGTTCCCGGCTGAATTAATGATCCAGTCTTTAGGTCTCCCAGTGGGCCCTATCTCTACCCAGTGCGGTTCCACGTAGAAGCAGCGGTGGCGCTTTTGGGTGAAGTTTTGCACCCCCCCCTTTAGATTTAATATACTCCCACTGTATTGATGTATCCACCTATAGGAACCCAACCATCATTACCTTGCAAGAGAAGATCAGGGCCGCTATCCGAGGGGCAGACAGCAGAACAACATGTTCATGATGGACCAGCACATGTAGTCGTTGTATACCGGCTGAAGAGGTCCAACCACCTGGGGCGCTGCACCCCCAATAACCACATTTTGGGTCGGCTGGTAGACCATGGGCTGCTGGGGTCCAGGGGTGTGATGGGCCGGCTGGTACACCATGGGCTGCTGGGGTCCAGGAGGGTATTGGGCCGGCTGGTAGACCATGGGCTGCTGGGGTCCAGGAGGGTACTGGTTTGGATAATACGGCTGGTGGTAGGCTGGAACGGCGACCCCTTGGCCATAGGGTGGAGGTTGAGTTTGAGGTTGAGGTTGAGGTTGGGTTGGGTATGGAGGCGCCGTCTCTGGGAAGTCAGGGGTCCCGTGTTTGGAGTCGTCTTCCATGTTTCAGATGGGAAGATTCCTAAAGTTTGAAGAAAATGATCAGAGACACCGCGGTGCTCCTCTGCCCGAGACGAGTCCCAAAGAGTAATGGTGAAAACCCAGCAAGATTTGGGAAATACTGAAGATTGCTCAGCGACCACATCCTGCCGTAGAGGAACTTTCTTGTGACATTATTGCCTCATTGTCATTGCAAAAGCAAGAAAACAAATCCCAAACATGTCTCATGGCTTAGGCTGGGGTGGTGGAGGTCGCTGTTGGTCAATGGGGCGCAAACCTTGGGGGCTGGGAGATAGAGCTCACTGGGCCCAAACCTCGGGGGCTGCGGTGGTGGAGGTCGCTGGGGGCCAATGGGGCCGAACCTCGGGGGCTGGGAAATAGAGCTCACTGGGCCCAAACCTCGGGGGCTGCGGTGGTGGAGGTCGCTGGGGGCTGGGAGATAGAGCTCACTGGGCTGACTGGGCCCAAACCTCAGGGGCTGCAGTGGTAGAGGTCGCTGGGGGCCAATGGGGCCGAAACTCGGGGGCTGGGAGATAGAGCTCACTGGGCCCAAACCTCGGGGGCTGCGGTGGTGGAGGTCACTGGGGGCCGATGAACACGAACCTCAGGGGTTGAGAGGCAGAAGGGCGAGGAGAGCAACCTGAGCCCAGGACTGGATTCTGCATTGTAGATCATCTATACATGATCCCATCAGACATTGACGGATCTGAGCGCCGCCTGCCTTCAACACGGAGGGTGGACATATACTGTATAAAAGCCCTGTCCAGTCAGTCTGTCTGTAAGTCTGTCCTGAAAACAGTTCAACCCATAGGAAAACATGTGAATTACAGTTATACTGGAATGTGAAGAAGCCAATAAATTAGATTGATCAGTCAAAGAAAACAGCGCCACCTATAGGACATCTGCGATGGAGGGGCCACACACCATCCGGGTCACTGGCCACAGCGCAGACATTCATTATTGCCTGCACCTGGTTCCGCTTTGTCATAATCTTGGGTCAGACCCATCCTGCTGCTGGCACCACACAATGGAGACTAAGACAGTGCACAACTAGGGGACAGAGAGAACACATGGAGAGAGACAGCACAAGGGGAGAGAGACAGCAGAAGAAGAGAGACAGCACAAGGGGAGAGAGACAGCAGAAGGGGAGAGACAGCACAAGGGAAGAGAGACAGCAGAAGGGGAGAGACAGCACAAGGGAAGAGAGACAGCAGAAGGAGAGAGACAGCACAAGGGAAGAGAGACAGCAGAAGGGGAGAGACAGCACAAGGGGAGAGAGACAGCAGAAGGAGAGAGACAGCACAAGGGAAGAGAGACAGCAGAAGGGGAGAGACAGCAAAAGGGGAGAGAGACAGCACAAGGGGAGAGACAGCTCAAAGGGAGAGAGACAGCAGAAAGGAAGAGAGAGCACAAGGGGAGATAGAGCATACAGGTGGAAGAGGCAGCACAAGAGTGGATTGACAGCACTAGGGAGAGAGAAAGCAAAAGGGGATACATAGCTCAAGCACAAGGGGAGAGAGAGCACACAGGGGGGGAGAGATCAGAAGGGAAGAGAGCACAAGGGAAAAGAGACAGCACAAGGGGTAGAGACAGTACGAGGGGTATAGACAGCACAAGGGGAGAGACAGCACAAGGGGGAGAGACAGCACAAGTGGAGAAAGTGCACAGGGAGGGAGACAGCACAAGTGGAAAGAGACATCACAATGGTTCAGAGTGCAAAGAAGAAGAAAGAGCACACAGAGGAATAAACAGCACAACGGGACAGAGCGCACAAAAGGAGAAGAGCACAATGGGAAAGTGCATACGTGTATGAGAGAGAACAGAGACACGGGGAGAGAGATCACAAGGGGAGAGAGCACAAGGGGTAGAGACAGCACAAGGGGTAGAGACAGCACAAGGGGCAGAGACAGCACAAGGGGTAGAGACAGCACAAGGGGCAGGGACAGCAGAAGAGGAGAGACAGCTCATTGGGAAATAGATACAGCATGGGGAGAGAGAGAGCACAAGGGAAGAGAAAGCACACAGAGGAAGCGAAAGCACACAGGGGGAGAGACAGCACAAGTGGAGAGCACATAGGGGAATAGAGAGCACAAGGGGGAAGAGACAGCACAAAGGGAGAGAGAGCACACAGGGAAAAAGAGAGCACACCGGGTGAGATACAGCACAAGTGGTGAGGCAGCACAAAGGGAGAGAGACAAAACAAGGGTAAGAGACAGCACAAGTGTCAGAGACAGCACAAGGGGAGAGAGACAGCACAAGGGGAGAGAGAGCACAAAGGGGAGGAGACTGTAGAAGGGGTGATAAAGCGCACAGAGAGGAGAAAGCACAAAGAAGAGAAAGCACACAGGAGGGAGAGACAGCACAAGGGGAGAGAGTGCACAGGGAGAGACAACACAAGGGGAAAGAGAATGCAAAAGGGATGGCACACAGCAGCAGCGCCTGCCTTGTCATGGCCCCTGTGCAGCAGCGGGTCCCCCGCCCTCCTCAGTGCTGCTGGAATTTGTAGTGGGAGTAGTTAGACTAATGCACAGGGGGGGCCATTTATATGGATGCACCTAAATAAAATGGGAATGGTTGGGGGTAGCAACTTCCTGTTTGTGGCACATTAGTATATGGGAGGGGGGAACCTTTTCCAGATGGGGGGGGACCATGGCGGCCATTTTGAAGTCGGCCATTTTGGATCCAACTATATTTTTTTCAATGGGAAGAAGAGGGTCATGTGACCCATCAAACATATGGAGAATTTCATAAGAAAAACAATGTTGTGCTTGGTTTTAATGTAACTTTATTCTTTCTTGAGTTATTTACAAGTTTATGACACTTATACAATGTGTTCTCAGTGCTGCCCATTGTGTTGGATTGAACCCTCTTCTCCCACTCCTGACCACTGATAGCAACAGAAGAAATGCAGCACAGGCCTCCAGGATCCGCTGTCAGAGGCTGCACAGGCCTCCAGGATCCGCTGTCAGAGGCTGCACAGGCCTCCAGGATCCGCTGTCAGAGGCTGCACATCTCGGATCTGGGGTTTTTTTTGTTACCAAACAGATAGAGGAGATTCTGCAACCGGCGAGGACATCCCTGCTACAGAGTCACTGGTGTCATCTGCTTCTCCTCCTGCAGGTGGCGCTATGTCAAGATGGAGCGTTCACAGATAATAACAGCGATCCGATACATATGGAATAATCTATTATAATCCAACATTATACAATCTGATCCGATGCGCCCTGGATACTATATTGTTCTACAAGGATAAATGTCATTACATGTGTAAAGGAAATGTATTACCATACAATAGATATAAACTATATATACCACTTTAGTCACTACGTACATACATTACATTACTGATCCTGAGTTACCTCCTGTATTATACTCCAGAGCTGCACTCACTATTCTGCTGGTGCAGTCACTGTGTACATACATTACATTACTGATCCTGAGTTACCTCCTGTATTATACTCCAGAGCTGCACTCACTATTCTGCTGGTGCAGTCACTGTGTACATACATTACATTACTGATCCTGAGTTACCTCCTGTATTATACTCCAGAGCTGCACTCACTATTCTGCTGGTGTAGTCACTGTGTACATACATTACAGATCCTGAGTTACCTCCTGTATTATACTCCAGAGCTGCGCTCACTATTCTGCTGGTGCAGTCACTGTGTACATACATTACATTACTGATCCTGAGTTACCTCCTGTATTATCCTCCAGAGCTGTACTCACTATTCTGCTGGTGCAGTCACTGTGTACATACATTACATTACTGATCCTGAGTTACCTCCTGTATTATACTCCAGAGCTGCACTCACTATTCTGCTGGTGCAGTCACTGTGTACATACACTACATTACTGATCCTGAGTTACCTCCTGTATTATCCTCCAGAGCTGTACTCACTATTCTGCTGGTGCAGTCACTGTGTACATACATTACATTACTGATCCTGAGTTACCTCTTGTATTATACACCAGAGCTGCACTCACTATTCTGATGGTGCAGTCACTGTGTACTTACATTACTGATCCTGAGTTACCTCTTGTATTATACACCAGAGCTGCACTCACTATTCTGATGGTGCAGTCACTGTGTACATACATTACATTACTGATCCTAAGTCACCTCCTGTATTATACTCCAGAGCTGCACTCACTATTCTGCTGGTGCCGTCACTGTGTACATACATTACATTACTGATCCTGAGTTACCTCCTGTATTATACTCCAGAGCTGCACTCACTATTCTGCTGGTGCAGTCACTGTGTACATACATTACATTACTGATCCTGAGTTACCTCCTGTATTATACTCCAGAGCTGCACTCACTATTCTGCTGGTGCAGTCACTGTGTACATACATTACATTACTGATCCTGAGTTACCTCCTGTATTATCCTCCAGAGCTGCACTCACTATTCTGCTGGTGCAGTCACTGTGTACATACATTACATTACTGATCCTGAGTTACCTCCTGTATTATACTCCAGAGCTGCACTCACTATTCTGCTGGTGCAGTCACTGTGTACATACATTACATTACTGATCCTGAGTTACCTCCTGTATTATACTCCAGAGCTGCACTCACTATTCTGCTGGTGCAGTCACTGTGTACATACATTACATTACTGATCCTGAGTTACCTCCTGTATTATACTCCAGAGCTGCACTCACTATTCTGCTGGTGCAGTCACTGTGTACATACATTACATTACTGATCCTGAGTTACCTCCTGTATTATACTCCAGAGCTGCACTCACTATTCTGCTGGTGCCGTCACTGTGTACATACATTACATTACTGATCCTGAGTTACCTCCTGTATTATACTCCAGAGCTGCACTCACTATTCTGCTGGTGCAGTCACTGTGTACATACATTACATTACTGATCCTGAGTTACTCCTGTATTATACTCCAGAGCTGCACTCACTACTCTGCTGGTGCAGTCACTGTGTACATACATTACATTACTGATCCTAAGTCACCTCCTGTATTATACTCCAGAGCTGCACTCACTATTCTGCTGGTGCCGTCACTGTGTACATACATTACATTACTGATCCTGAGTTACCTCCTGTATTATACTCCAGAGCTGCACTCACTATTCTGCTGGTGCCGTCACTGTGTACATACATTACATTACTGATCCTGAGTTACCTCCTGTATTATACTCCAGAGCTGCACTCACTGTTCTGCTGGTGCAGTCACTGTGTACATACATTACATTACTGATCCTGAGTTACCTCCTGTATTATACTCCAGAGCTGCACTCACTATTCTGCTGGTGCCGTCACTGTGTACATACATTACTGATTGTGGTTACTCTTCTTTCTTACTGTTGTTTTGCTCCTTTATGTCGTCACTTTCCTCCTCCTGTGTCAGCGTCTGAACTTTCCACCTTAGAGTTTCTAATGTAACAACTCTTGATATTAATACAGAAAGTATTCACACCCCGAGAACATTTCTCTGTTTTTGATGTTACAATATAGATTTATTTTATTGGGATTTTCTGTGATACCAAAAAAAGGTGCAAGAATATGTGACATGAAAAGGAAATGATACATAACTTACTAAATATGTTATAAATATAAATTTAAAAATTGAATTGCATTAGTATTCACCCCCTGAGTCAGCACTTTGTAGGACCACCTTTCTCTGTCTTGTATTAGTATTCACCCCCCCTGAGTCAGCACTTTGTAGGACCACCTTTCTCTGTCTTGTATTAGTATTCAGCCCCCTGAGTCAGCACTTTGTGGGACCACCTTTCTCTGTCTTGTATTAGTATTCACCCCCTGAGTCAGCACTTTGTAGGACCACCTTTCTCTGTCTTGTATTAGTATTCAGCCCCTGAGTCAGCACTTTGTAGGACCACCTTTCTCTGTCTTGTATTAGTATTCACCCCCCCTGAGTCAGCACTTTGTAGGACCACCTTTCTCTGTCTTGTATTAGTATTCAGCCCCCTGAGTCAGCACTTTGTGGGACCACCTTTCTCTGTCTTGTATTAGTATTCACCCCCTGAGTCAGCACTTTGTAGGACCACCTTTCTCTGTCTTGTATTAGTATTCAGCCCCTGAGTCAGCACTTTGTAGGACCACCTTTCTCTGTCTTGTATTAGTATTCCCCCCCTGAGTCAGCACTTTGTAGGACCACCTTTCTCTGTCTTGTATTAGTATTCACCCCTGAGTCAGCACTTTGTAGGACCACCTTTCTCTGTCTAGCATTAGTATTCACCCCCTGAGTCAGCACTTTGTAGGACCACCTTTCTCTGTCTTGCATTAGTATTCACCCCCTGAGTCAGCACTTTGTAGGGCCACCTTTCTCTGTCTTGTATTAGTATTCACCCCCGGAGTCAGCACTTTGTAGGACCACCTTTCTCTGCCTTGTATTAGTATTCACCCCCAGAGTCAGCACTTTGTAGGACCACCTTCCTCTGTCTTGTATTAGTATTCCCCCCCTGAGTCAGCACTTTGTAGGACCACCTTTCTCTGTCTTGTATTAGTATTCACCCCCTGAGTCAGCACTTTGTAGGACCACCTTTCTCTATCTTGCATTAGTATTCGCCCCCTGAGTCAGCACTTTGTAGGACCACCTTTCTCTGTCTTGTATTAGTATTCCCCCCCCTGAGTCAGCACTTTGTAGGACCACCTTTCTTTGTCTTGCATTAGTATTCACCCCCTGAGTCAGCATTTTGTAGGACCACCTTTCTCTGTCTTGTATTAGTATTCAGCCCCTGAGTCAGCACTTTATAGGACCACCTTTCTCTGTCTTGTATTAGTATTCACCCCCTGAGTCAGTACTTTGTAGCACTACCTTTCTCTGTCTGATATTAATATTCAGCCCCTGAGTCAGCACTTTGTAGGACCACCTTTCTCTGTCTTGTATTAGTATTCAGCCCCCTGAGTCAGCACTTTGTAGGACCACCTTTCTCTGTCTTGTATTAGTATTCACCCCCTGAGTCAGCACTTTGTAGGACCACCTTTCTCTGTCTTGTATTAGTATTCAGCCCCCTGAGTCAGCACTTTGTGGGACCACCTTTCTCTGTCTTGTATTAGTATTCACCCCCCTGAGTCAGCACTTTGTAGGACCACCTTTCTCTGTCTTGTATTAGTATTCACCCCCTGAGTCAGCACTTTGTAGGACCACCTTTCTCTGTCTTGTATTAGTATTCACCCCTGAGTCAGCACTTTGTAGGACCACCTTTCTCTGTCTTGTATTAGTATTCACCCCCGGAGTCAGCACTTTGTAGGACCACCTTTCTCTGTCTTGTATTAGTATTCACCCCCGGAGTCAGCACTTTGTAGGACCACCTTCCACTGTCTTGTATTAGTATTCACCCCCTAAGTCAGCACTTTGTAGGACCACATTCCTCTGTCTTGTATTAGTATTCAGCCCATTGAGTCAGCACTTTGTTGGACCACCTTTCTCTGTCTTGTATTACTATTCACTCCCTGAGTCAGCACTTTGTAGGACTACAGCTACGTTTGGGTCCTCTCTCTGGGTCCACGCACCGTCCCGGGGTCCTAAGTGTTGTGTGTGCGTATGAAGCTCAACTGCTCCATCCCAGCACCTGGAGAGCAGAGGCACAGCCCTGCCTCTAATGGAGGAGTGCAGTACCTTTGGTGGCAGCCTACCCGGTGAGGCGCCACATATACGGCACCTTGGCTGGAGGTTCCCCCTCCCCTGATATAGACTTTGAGGGTTGTATGCGGCACATTGGCTGGAGCTTCCCCCTCCCCTGATATAGACATTGAAGGTTGTATGTGGCACATTGGCTGGAGCTTCCCCTCCCCTGATATAGACATTGAAGGTTGTATGTGGCACATTGGCCGGAGCTTCCCCCTCCCTGATATAGACATTGAGGGTTGTATGTGGCACATTGGCCGGAGCTTCCCCCTCCCCTGATATAGACATTGAAGGTTGTATGTGGCACATTGGCCGGAGCTTCCCCCTCCCCTGATATAGACATTGAAGGTTGTATGTGGCACATTGGCCGGAGCTTCCCCCTCCCCTGATATTCACATTGAAGGTTGTATGTGGCTCATTGGCCAGAGCTTCCCCCTCCCCTGATATAGACATTGAAGGTTGTATGTGGCACATTGGCTGGAGCTTCCCCCTCCCCTGATATAGACATTGAGGTTTGTATGTGGCACATTGCCGGAGCTTCCCCCTCCTCTGATATAGACATTGAAGGTTGTATGTGGCTCATTGGCCGGAGCTTCCCCCTCCCTGATATAGACATTGAAGGTTGTATGTGGCACATTGGCCGGAGCTTCCCCTCCCCTGATATAGACATTGAGGGTTGTATGTGGCACAATGGCCGGAGCTTCCCTCTCCTCTGATATAGACATTGAAGGTTGTATGTGGCACATTGGCCTTAGCTTCCCCTCCCCTGATATAGACATTGAGGGTTGTATGTGGCACATTGGCCGGAGCTTCCCCCTCCCCTGATATAGACATTGAAGGTTGTATGCGGCACATTGGCCGGAGCTTCCCCCTCCCCTGATATAGACATTGAGGGTTGTATGTGGCACATTGGCCGGAGCTTCCCCCTCCCCTGATATAGACATTGAAGGTTGTATGTGGCACATTGGCCGGAGCTTCCCCCTCCCCTGATATAGACATTGAAGGTTGTATGTGGCACATTGGCTGGAGCTTCCCCCTCCCCTGATATAGACATTGAAGGTTGTATGTGGCACATTGGCTGGAGCTTCCCCCTCCCCTGACATAGACATTGAAGGTTGTATGTGGCACATTGGCCGGAGCTTTCCCCACCCCTGATATTCACATTGAGGGTTGTATGTGGCTCATTGGCCGGAGCTTCCCCCTCCCCTGATATTCACATTGAAGGTTGTATGTGGCACATTGGCCAGAGCTTCCCCCTCCCCTGATATAGACATTGAAGGTTGTATGTGGCACATTGGCAGGAGCTTCCCCTCCCCTGATATAGACATTGAAGGTTGTATGTGGCATATTGGCTGGAGCTTCCCCCTCCCCTGATATAGACATTGAGGGTTGTATGTGGCACATTGGCTGGAGCTTCCACCTCCCCTGATATAGAGATTGAGGGTTGTATGTGGCACATTGGCCGGAGCTTCCCTCTCCCCTGATATAGACATTGAAGGTTGTATGTGGCACATTGGCCGGAGCTTTCCCCTCCCCTGATATAGACATTGAGGGTTGTATGTGGATCATTGGCCGGAGCTTCTCCCTCCCCTGATATAGACATTGAGGGTTGTATGTGGCACATTGGCTGGAGCTTCCCCCTCCCCTGATATAGACATTGAGGGTTGTATGTGGCTCATTGGCCGGAGCTTCCCCCTCCCCTGATATAGACATTGAGGGTTGTATGTGGCTCATTGGCCGGAGCTTCCCCCTCCCCTGATATAGACATTGAGGGTTGTATGTGGCACATTGGCCGGAGCTTCCCCCTCCCCTGATATAGACATTGAAGGTTGTATGTGGCTCATTGGCCGGAGCTTCTTCCTCCCCTGATATAGACATTGAAGGTTGTCTGTGGCACATTGGCCGGAGCTTCCCCCTCCCCTGATATAGACATTGAAGGTTGTATGTGGCACATTGGCCGGAGCTTCCCCCTCCCCTGATATAGACATTGAAGGTTGTCTGTGGCACATTGGCCGGAGCTTCCCCCTCCCCTGATATAGACATTGAAGGTTGTATGTGGCACATTGGCTGGAGCTTCCCCCTCCCCTGATATAGACATTGAAGGTTGTCTGTGGCACATTGGCCGGAGCTTCCCCCTCCCCTGATATAGACATTGAAGGTTGTATGTGGCACATTGGCTGGAGCTTCCCCCTCCCCTGATATAGACATTGAGGGTTGTATGTGGCACATTGGCTGGAGCTTCCCCCTCCCCTGATATAGACATTGAGGGTTGTATGTGGCACATTGGCCGGAGCTTCCCCCTCCCCTGATATAGACATTGAGGGTTGTATGTGGCACATTGGCCGGAGCTTCCCCCTCCCCTGATATAGACATTGAAGGTTGTATGTGGCACATTGGCCGGAGCTTCCCCCTCCCCTGATATAGACATTGAGGGTTGTATGTGGCACATTGGCCGGAGCTTCCCCCTCCCCTGATATAGACATTGAAGGTTGTATGTGGCACATTGGCTGGAGCTTCCCCCTCCCCTGATATAGACATTGAGGGTTGTATGTGGCACATTGGCCGGAGCTTCCCCCTCCTCTGATATAGAACATAGAACTTGTTGTGTCAGTAAAGCTCATGTTATTTTGTCATGTACAGCCCATCCCCCATTACACTATTTCCATACCTTGAGGACAGGCCGTGCCGTTATTTTAGGTTCATACATTTTTCTAAATTAAATAATGATATAGAAAAATCTTTATTAAAAAAATCATTGAATGTGAAGTGAGTGACGCCGGTGCTCCTCTCTTCTGCACCTCTTTTCCTTTTCAATTTTCATGGTGTTTTTGATAGTAGTAAATGCCATATATCACTCCAAGGATGATTCCAATCACCAGAGCCGCCACATTCAGGTTGAAGGCTGTGCGGGAATGTCTGGCTGCAGCGTTGTGGTCGTGAGCATTTATATCATCTCTTGTCTGCAAAAAAGTGAGAAACAGACATAAGGTACATTCATATCGTGAATAGGGGACGAGGCCCGGGGCCCGCTGGTCCTAGTGGTAATCGACACAAGCCAGTGATGGTGGTCCCAGTGGTGATCCACACTGGGTGCGGTGCCTAAAACCTTAGGCAGCACTTGAAAACAATTGGAGTTGACAAAATAACAATCTGTCACCTGCAAAAGACAAAAGACCCCTACTGGGCTCTGCTGCATCATTCACCGATACACCACACAGTCCTAGACGCAGGGAAGTGTCTGACTAGAGATTTATTCCAAACCCAGCATGATGATCTTATTTGCTGTAACTGTTATAAATAATAATATATATGTAACAATAATAATGATATGTATTTGGTATTAATTTCAGACCAAAAATATTAAAATGGTAAAGAAAATAAATTAAAACTATACAAAAAGATACAATAATAAAGAAAAAGTAACTGAAATTTTTATATAAAACAAAATAAAAAATGAACAAACAAATAAAAAATGGAGACTTATTTGATAACTAATAATAATATTAATAACAATAATAAAGTTAATATGTAATATTTGGTATTAATTTCAGTCCAAAAATAAAAGTTAAAGGAAAAAAACGAATAATCTACAAATGGATTAAAAGATACAATAATGAGGAAAAAGTAACTGAAATGTATGCGCAAAACACAAGAAAAAATGAACAAAAAATAGATAATAAAAAAAGAAAAAATATATGATAAATAATAATACCTAATAATTAATTAATTATAAAGATTAATGTAATATTTGGTATTAATTTCAGTCCAAAAATAAAAGTTAAAGAAAAAAACTAATTATCTACAAATGGATTAAAAGATACAATAATGAGGAAAAAGTAACTGAAATGTATGTGCAAAACACAAGAAAAAATGAACAAAAAATAAATTAAAAAATGGGAAAATGTATGATAAATAATAATACTTAATAATTAATTAATAATTAATAATAAAGATTTATGTAATTTTTGGTATTAATTTCAGTCCAAAAATAAAAGTTAAAGAAAAAAACTAATAATCTACACATGGATTAAAAGATACAATAATGAGGAAAAAGTAACTGAAATCTATGCGCAAAACACAAGAAAAAATGAACAAAAAATAAATTAAAAAATGGGAAAATATATGATAAATAATAATAATTATTATAATTAATAAATAATAATACTTAACAATAATTAATAATACATATTATTATATAATATTTGGCATTAATTTCAGACCAAAAATATTTAAAAAGTAAAGAAAAAAAAACTAATAATCTATAAATCGACAGAAAAGTACAATGATGAGGAAAAAGTCACTGATATCCTCATATAAAGTAAAAGAAAAACTGAACAAATAAACTAAAAATGGAAAACTATTGGTAGAGATTGTGTCTTAATTTCAGACCAAAATCATTAAAAAGGTGAAGAACAAAAACTAAAATTCTACAGTAAAAAAGATACAAAGAATAAAACGTTCAATACTAAAATTAAGATTGAAAAGAAGGAAAATTCTAAATCTTAATTTGTAAATAAAGATCAAAAATGTTCAATAAAAAGAAATAACATAAAAGTCTAAAGTTCATCAAAAAGAATCTGGATAAGATGAAGGTAGCGGCTCCTCTCGGAAGGTTTTCCTTACTTCATTGTGTCGTGTCGGCGCCTCATTACTTACCCTACAAGAAAAGACGATGGCAGCGACTCCGAGGGGGCAGCAGCAGCACAGCGTGTTGAGGATGGACCAGCAGAGGTAGTCGTTGGGTTGGGGTGGGATTGATGTCATCATCTGAGCATCTGTCACCACCGGACCGGCTGAGGTCGGTTGGCAGGTGGTGGCCTGTTGAGCATTGCTATATGGACCTGGTGGGCAGTAAGGAGGGTACAGGGTGGGCTGTCCAGGTGGATATGCAGGGGGCTGGTGATCTGGGGGACAAGCAGGTGTCGGGTCCCCCGGTTTGCCGGGATACGGCCCCTCCATAGATATGTTCTGCATCGCTGTGTAGGACTGAGCTGCTCTACAAACGTAATGAGACGTTTAAAGCCAAAAACTCACTTCCCTTTGTCATCAACCCAACCCAAACCCAAACCCTACACATCTGAAAGTGTCACCAAGATTGTCATCACTGACGAATTTAACCTGAAACTGAAGTGAGATCATGATCTATGATATGTTATCATTGCTGCATCAACTATCATTTACATACAGATCTAAAAAGTCATAGAAAGGAACAGAAGATCCAGAATCATCGCTGATTACAAGGCGGGAAGGTGACCTGAACCACATCTCCCAGCAAAAGAGCATAGGTCACCTCGTACAGTCATGGCTTGGTGTCAGCACTTCAAATTGGACACAAAACTCCAAAGTGACCCTGACAAAATGATTGCCACTCTCCAAAATAGTGGCTAAATACCTTCGTTTCCAGCATGTGATGCCTGTGACAAGTAACAGGAGTGGGCAATATGAAAATCACATCTCAAACCAGATAAAAAAGGGAGAAGTTGCATCAATCTTTGCCTTGTGTGTCTGTGTGCCGCACTAAGCACGGAGGACAGAGAGAGCAGAAGAGAACTGTCTGAGGACAAAAATTGTGGGAAAATAGCAACAATCTGAAGGTTGTGTGGCGCCCCGCAAATGCAGGCGTCACAGAGGAGTATTACACTCATTAGTTGCGGGTGGGAGGTTACCCGGGAGGGGATATAATCACCTCTAGGGGGAACTAGAGTCAGTCAGGCAGTGAGCCTGAAGGAACAAGAAGGTCTTTGGTCTTTTGCCTGACGTCTATCGGCTGAGGGACCAGGGGGAGATGGAGGAAGAGGAAAGATATTAGGAGGATTGAGATAAGTGGAACGAGGCGGAAGGTCACACCGGATCAGTTACAAGCTGAACTGGAGGAAAGAAGAAGGGACCTTAAGGAGGTCCTGAAAGGGGGCGCCCGACGGGGGAGTCCGGGCCCTAGAGAGAAAGGGAGATCCTCAGAATGGAGCGTCCATACTCCAGGGGATACTCCAATCCACCAGGGGAACGCCAGGCCCTGGGATCCGGCCAAAGTCCCGCTTTGCAGTCAGCAACCGGCTGCTGTGGCTGGTTCATCAGCCGCAGCACCCTGCCACCGGAGCGGTGTGCCTGCTTCCTCACCAACGAGGGAGGGGACTCCCGGTACTACCTACACGGAGCTACTGGGTATAGATCGATCCAAAGTGGGGAAGAACGGACACGGGTTAGTTAACGAGGGTACACCAAGGGTTCCACCATACCACCTGGGATCCACTTGCAGCCACCCGATAAGCTACCTGTCCTTGTAACATCTAAAGTGCTGAACTGTGAACTGTAACTGCTGCTACTGGTTGACAGTAAAGTACCCAGGAGTATGTGACTTTGCTTCTGCCTGTGTTTCCTTTTGCATGAACTTGTTCCCTTTGCAGGAACGCTGCCCCTGAGGTCCAGCCCTACCTGTAGAGGACTTTACCAACTAGCCGCATTACCATCTACCTCCGGCGGACTGTGGCGGCGCAGGTGACCCATCACCAGAAACTACAGGTGGCGTCACGTGAACTGTGTATATAGAATCCCCTGTAAATACATCCCTTTTTGAAGTGTCACCCAGGACACGGGATCAGGCACGGCCACCACTCCCCGAGACACAGCAACGCTACCCCTGAAGCCTGATACCCAAGTACCCCAAAGCCTGGGGCTCGACATATCTTTCTGGCGCTCACTAATAGGATATCGTGCCCACTTTTACCAGGTACTGTGCGCCTTGGACTTGTGCTTTGAAACCAACTTTTTCCGCCATTGCATGGCGCCAAAAATGGGTTCCCACCATAACTGCAGGAGGACCCAAGATGGCGCCGTAGCCATGTGGAGGCCTGGGGGTGTGCCTCAGCCCCTAGAAGAAGGAGGGCCAAGACGGAGGCTCCAAAAAGTGTGGCCGCTCAGACTGCCATCAATCAGGGGGGCGGCCCACAGGTAGTTCCTCGGGAGTGGCTGCCAATAAAGAGACAAACCGGAAAAGAAGGACAGAACAACCAAGGCTCCTTAGTACCTGGCAACATGGCGGCACCCCATTGGAGAGATATACTGCATGTACTCGAGGAGCAAGCCAGAGCCGCGCAAGGCGACCCGGCAGCGGCATCCCTCCTTAACACTAGAGGGGGATGCTGACTACTGGAGGGACGCATTTAGACGGCTCCGCCAGGACATAGAAGAAGCCCTGAGGTGGGTGTGCCGACGGTGGAGCGCGGAGCGGTCCTATGAACTGTCGTTAATGAGAGAAGGCCGCGATGCATGAGAGACAGTGGTAGCAGAGAAAGCAGTTGTGGAGTACCGTGCCTCCTTACCACCAGTCCATATCCGGGACACGGGAGTTCAGACCGATCCCCTGGCAACACCAC
Organism: Allobates femoralis; assembly: GCA_033576535.1. Classification (NCBI taxonomy): domain Eukaryota; kingdom Metazoa; phylum Chordata; class Amphibia; order Anura; family Aromobatidae; genus Allobates; species Allobates femoralis. Next base: position 53,202,071 of record JARQOC010000009.1, read on the forward strand.
CGTCCCATACTAGCAGCTACCTCCGGCTGGAGGCAGCGCGGATGTCCCCTACTAACTCAAACGTCATCGTTGAAGCAGAGTATGACGAGACAGACTTCGAGGAACCAGAGGACGTCGAAGGAGCATCGGGAGGGAGCACCCCAGAAGCTGCGTGGTGGACCGCATGGTAGCGGCAGCAGCGAGGGTACCCCTGCCATAGTGAGCTCAGCGGAGACGAGAGTGAACTCCAGAGTCCCAACCGGCAACTCACCACCCCCACAGTACTAGTCACCCCAACCGTCTCAATCAGCTTTGAATGAAAGAGACCACGTGACTAGACAACGACGCCGAGAGGAATGGTTCCAGCGAGAGCAGTCAACAAGGCAACTACGGGACGAGGCAAGATCACAGTCCCCGCTTCCAGTAGAACTACGCCGCCAAGGAACTGTCATCTCCGTGTACCAGGACGAAGGATGGGGATTTCTTAGAGAACCCGGACTTCAGGACAATGTTTTTTTCGCCAGACACGATGTAGAGTCGTACCGGCGGCGAGGACACCCGGACAGAGACTTATACCGAGGTGAGCAGGTCACTTTTGAGCGGTACCCCGGCCCATTAAGCGGGTTCGCCATTAGAGTATCCTGCCAGCAATAGACTCCCACAGTAGAGACATTGCATTGTACATGGCCCCTTTATTTTTGCAATCCCTAAGAATAAAGAGTGAGTCCCTGTGTTTTATTTTGAATCTGAAGAATCAGAGACTTTTATTTTGAACTTTTATTTCCTACTGTTGATGATGTGTGCTGAGTGGGCCCGCATAGTTAGTACCGGTCCCCATTGGGCCAAGTTAGATAAAGTCTTTTATGCAGAGATGTAGTGAAGCCGGAAAGTAATAACTTTGCCAACAGGTGACCTGAGGGCCGTGGGGTTTAATATACTAACTACTGCAGTGTCTATAAATGTGTAACGTTCTAAGAAAAGTGCCTCCTAGCAATAGGAAGAAATATGAATATGCTTCCGGTAACAGGTACAGATACTCGCGGATGAGTATATTTAATCAAGGGGGTATGTGGCGCCCCACAAATGCAGGTGTCACAGAGGAGTATTACACCCGTAAAAGAGGTGTAAAATGCTCCAGCTATAGGTGGACCCTAGGATGGTGGGTGGGACCCATTCCCAGCACTCCCACATTAGTTGAGGGTGGGAGGTTGCGCGGGAGGGGAGAAGCCTGATACCCGAGTACCCCAAAGCCTGGGGCTTGACAGTTACAAGTCCATCTCCAGAGATCTGGATGTTCCTTTGTCCACAGTGCACAACATAATGAAGATTACAACCCATGGCACTGTAGCTAATCTCCCTTGACGTGGATGGCAGAGAAATTGATGAAAGATTGTACCGCAGAATAGTCCAGATGGTGTATAAGCCTGAATCAAGATCCAAAGAAATTCAAGCTGTCCTGCAGATTCAGGGAGGGTCAGTGTCAGCGCAAACTATCTGTACACATGTAAATGACATGAAACGCTATGGAGGAGACTCAGGAGAACCCACTGCTGACAAAGAGACAGAAAAAAGACAAAATGTAAGTGAGGAACCAAAATCCTTCTGGGAAAATGTCTTGTGGACAGATGAGACAAGATGGAGCTTTTTGATAAAATTAATCATTGTATTGTTTACTGAAAACAGAAAGAGGCCGACAAAGAAAAAAGCACAGGACCTACAGTCACATATGGGGGAGGTCAGAGAAAAGAGCACAGGACCTACAGTCACATATGGGGGAGGTCAGAGAAAAGAGCACAGGACCTACAGTCACATATGGGGGAGGTCAGAGAAAAGAGCACAGGACCTATAGTCACATATGGGGGAGGTCAGAGAAAAGAGCACAGGACCTATAGTCACATATGGGGGAGGTCAGAGAAAATAGCACAGGACCTACAGTCACATATGGGGGAGGTCAGAGAAAAGAGCACAGGACCTACAGTCACATATGGGGGAGGTCAGAGAAAAGAGCACAGGACCTACAGTCACGTATGGGGGAGATCAGAGAAAAGAGCACAGGACCTATAGTCACATATGGGGGAGGTCAGAGAAAATAGCACAGAACCTACAGTCACATATGGGGGAGGTCAGAGAAAAGAGCACACGACCTACAGTCACATATGGGAGAGGTCAGAGAAAAGAGCACAGGACCTACAGTCACATATGGGGGAGGTCAGAGAAAAGAGCACAGGACCTACAGTCACATATGGGGGAGATCAGAGAAAAGAGCTCAGAACCTACAGTCACATATGGGGGAGGTCAGAGAAAAGAGCACAGGACCTACAGTCACATATGGGGGAGATCAGAGAAAAGAGCTCAGAACCTACAGTCACATATGGGAGAGGTCAGAGAAAAGAGCACAGGACCTACAGTCACATATGGGGGAGATCAGAGAAAAGAGCACAGGACCTACAGTCACATATGGGGGAGGTCAGAGGAAAGAGCACAGGACCTACAGTCACGTATGGGGGAGGTTGTTATTCTTGGTGTTTTGTTTGCTGCTCCTTTGTACTTGTATTTTCGGCTATCTTTGCTGTATGAACCCTGATATTCTGGAGTTCTGATTTTGTTTTTCGCTCGTCCTCTTGTTCTTCTCTGACCTCGTTTTTCACTCTTCAGTTTTTCCTTCCCGCCCTTCTGCCGCCGGTTGCTTCTTGAATAACCTTTTCTCTAAGTTCCTTTTGAATTTCCTGTAAATATGAAGTTACGAAAGCAAATTACATGGAAATTGTATGTAATCAGGACAGATCAGACGTGTGAGAAGATCATGAAGTTTCCGGTCTACAAGTAGAAGACACCAGAGAACAAGTTAACCCCACCAGCACCCAACGCCCCCGATGGCCCCCCCCTCCCCACAGTCTCTTTAAATGGGGTCAGATGTTCTCGTCATTTCCAGCCAGAAAAATGGAAAATTATCTTTTACAAAACCCGAATGATGTTCTGAGAATGTGAGAAGCTTTCCCTCCTCCTGAACTATCTGCGATGTCTCCAAGTCTTCTTCTATCTCCTTCGAAACCTCTAGATGTTTGAGATATTGTTTTTGTAGGACAGAACCGATATGTCTGGTCACCGAGCGCCATGCCTCATCCTTGATGTATAAGTACCAAGTTCAGTGACTTAACTTGAGGGTACGTTCACACCTGCGAACTGACAAAGGACACCTTTCTGGATTATTGTCGGAGGGTATGTTTGGGGTTAATAAATGAGTGACATTGGATCAGAGCTTCCTACTACAAGACTGTTGTGCAGCACACATAAGGTAGACAATATATGCAAATCGGCCACGTGGAAATTTTTCAATGTAGAATTGATCTACTGAAAAAAAAATAGTTTGATATTATGGCAACACTTTCTACTTCACCCCTCAGATTTTGTAGAGTCAATGTAATTTAAGGAACCTGATATTTTTTGATTGGCTCCAGAATTATTTGGTTTTGTCCTGTCTTAAGATAATTTTAGGAGGATTCGGTAACTCATCCTTCAGAAATGGATCATTTAGACTTAACCCTTAGTTTGTTGCAGTCTTCTTGAGTGAATGATTTTTGATTTTTGGAAAGAGCAAAATATCTCCATGAGACCAGAGTATTCCTCCCCCATGATGATGAGGTCGAGATATTCAAAACTTTGGTGGCTAGAAAATCTTGTATTAAGAAAAGAGATGACGTTCTCAGGATTACTTATAGGCCATGAAGTATAAGGTCATCTATAAATCATGAAAATGTCATTGGATCATTGATTGAGCCTCTGGATGTAATCCCAGGAAGATGGCAAAACTAGGCATGAAACACAGGCCCATTGCGGTCCCTTATGTTTGCAGTAATGTACTGTAATGTCTGTATACTCTTATATACTGTGATCCCTGGCTGTAAAGTCTGTATACTCTTATATTCTGTGATCCCCGGCTGTAATGTCTGTATACTCTTATATTCTGTGATCTCCGGCTGTAATGTCTGTATACTCTTATATTCTGTGATCCCGGCTCTAATGTCTGTATACTCTTATATTCTGTGATCTCCAGCTGTAATGTCTGTATACTTTTATATTCTGTGATCCCCGGCTGTAATGTCTGTATACTCTTATACTCTGTGATCCCCGGCTGTAATGTCTGTATACTGTTATATTCTGTGATCCCGGCTGTAATGTCTGTATACTCTTATATTCTGTGATCCCTGGCTGTAATGTCTGTATACTCTTATATTCTGTGATCCCCGGCTGTAATGTCTGTATACTCTTATATTCTGTGATCCCTGGCGGTAATGTCTGTATAGTCTTATATTCTGTGAACCCAGGATGTAATGTCTGTATACTCTTAAATTCTGTGTTCCCCGGCTGTAATGTCTGTATACTCTTATATTCTGTGATCTCCGGCTGTAATGTCTGTATACTCTTATATTCTGTGATCCCCGGATGTAATGTCTGATTTAGGAGTCACTTTTCTAATGATTTGAATTGAAAATAGATGAAAGTTGTGAGAGAGCTAGAAATGAGACTTCCAGAGAACTTCCAGTGTTGCAACTCAGCTCTTTTTTCACAGCCCTGCGGCTCCACTCACCTCCTTACAGAAGAACTAATGTGCACACGAACAGGCTCCACATTCCCATGGATTTCTCTAAACCTTCCCATCCCCATCACCTCTGAACCTCTATATACCTATATTATCTTTTCCCTAATGAAAGGTATCTTCACTAAAGTAATTTTATAGTAGTTATATTCTTGTATATAGGGGCAGTATTATAGTAGTTATATTCTTGTATATAGGGGCAGTATTATAGTAGTTATATTCTTGTATATAGGAGCAGTATTATAGTAGTTATATTCTTGTATATAGGGGCAGTATTATAGTAGATATATTCTTGTATATAGGGGCAGTATTATAGTAGTTTATTCTTGTACATAGGGGGCAGTATTATAGTAGTTATATTCTTGTATATAGGAGCAGTATTATAGTAGTTATATTCTTGTATATAGGGGCAGTATTATAGTAGTTATATTCTTGTATATAGGGAGCAGTATTATAGTAGTTATATTCTTGTATATAGGAGCAGTATTATAGTAGTTATATTCTTGTACATAGGGGCAGTATTATAGTAGTTATATTCTTGTATATAGGAGCAGTATTATAGTAGTTATATTCTTGTATATAGGGGCAGTATTATAGTAGTTATATTCTTGTATATAGGGAGCAGTATTATAGTAGTTATATTCTTGTACATAGGGGCAGTATTATAGTAGTTATATTCTTGTATATAGGGGCAGTATTATAGTAGTTATATTCTTGTATATAGGGGCAGTATTATAGTAGTTATATTCTTGTATATAGGGGCAGTATTATAGTAGTTATATTCTTGTATATAGGAGCAGTATTATAGTAGTTATATTCTTGTACATAGGAGCAGTATTATAGTAGTTATATTCTTGTATATAGGGGCAGTATTATAGTAGTTATATTCTTGTATATAGGGGCAGTATTATAGTGGTTATATTCTTGTATATAGGAGCAGTATTATAGTAGTTATATTCTTGGACATAGGAGCAGTATTATAGTAGTTATATTCTTGTATATAGGAGCAGTATTATAGTAGTTATATTCTTGTATATAGGAGCAGTATTATAGTAGTTATATTCTTGTATATAGGGGCAGTATTATAGTAGTTATATTCTTGTATATAGGAGCAGTATTAGAGTAGTTATATTCTTGTATATAGGGGCAGTATTATAGTAGTTATATTCTTGTATATAGGGGCAGTATTATAGTAGTTATATTCTTGTATATAGGTGCAGTATTATAGTAGTTATATTCTTGTATATAGGAGCAGTATTATAGTAGTTATATTCTTGTACATAGAGGCAGTATTATAGTAGTTATATTCTTGTATATAGGGGGCAGTATTATAGTAGTTATATTCTTGTATATAGGAGCAGTATTATAGTAGTTCTATTCTTGTATATAGGGGCAGTATTATAGTAGTTATAGTCTTGTATCTAGGGGCAGCTCCCCATTCTCCTGACATTCTCTGTGCTGCTGTGAGTTATTATCCTCTAGTTTCAGTTGTGATTATAATAATGGTCTCTGGGGTCGGACACATTTATTATATATACATATACATAATCTTGGACGTTACACTGGATAATGGCGGTTCGGTGACTCTCGGTCTCTTATGTTCTCAGTCCATCATAAAGTATCACAGACAATATCCAGACGATTCCTCAGGATCCCACAGATCTTCGCTCAGTATAAATCCATTCTGATCTTCACATCCATCATCTCCTTCACATGATTGGAGTCTCTGAGGGATGATGAGGATTCTCCTGATCTCCGAGTCTGAAATTCAATAAAATATAAAACCAAACATTTCATATATAATTATTAATACCCCTAAACCTGTAGTAAGGCTGTGTATCTAATCCTATCTTGTGTGATACTGTCTGCTGAGCTGTGTATCTAATCCTATCCTGTGTGATACTGTCTGCTGAGCCGTGTATCTAATCCTATCCTGTGTGATACTGTCTGCTGAGCTGTGTATCTAATCCTTTTCTGTGTGATACTGTCTGCTGAGCCGTGTATCTAATCCTCTCCTGTGTGATACTGTCTGCTGAGCTGTGTATCTAATCCTATCCTGTGTGATACTGTCTGCTGAGCTGTGTATCTAATCCTCTCCTGTGTGATACTGTCTGCTGAGCTGTGTATCTAATCCTATCGTGTGTGATACTGTCTGCTGAGCTGTGTATCTAATCCTCTCCTGTGTGATACTGTCTGCTGAGCCGTGTATCTAATCCTCTCCTGTGTGATACTGTCTGCTGAGCCGTGTATCTAATCCTATCCTGTGTGATACTGTCTGCTGAGCTGTGTATCTAATCCTATCCTGTGTGATACTGTCTGCTGAGCTGTGTATCTAATCCTATCCTGTGTGATACTGTCTGCTGAGCTGTGTATCTAATCCTATCCTGTGTGATACTGTCTGCTGAGCTGTGTATCTAATCCTTCCTGTGTGATACTGTCTGCTGAGCTGTGTATCTAATCCTCTCCTGTGTGATACTGTCTGCTGAGCTGTGTATCTAATCCTCTCCTGTGTGATACTGTCTGCTGAGCTGTGTATCTAATCCTATCCTGTGTGATACTGTCTGCTGAGCTGTGTATCTAATCCTCTCCTGTGTGATACTGTCTCTGAGCTGTGTATCTAATCCTATCCTGTGTGATACTGTCTGCTGAGCGTGTATCTAATCCTCTCCTGTGTGATACTGTCTGCTGAGCCGTGTATCTAATCCTCTCCTGTGTGATACTGTCTGCTGAGCTGTGTATCTAATCCTCTCCTGTGTGATACTGTCTGCTGAGCTGTGTATCTAATCCTCTCCTGTGTGATACTGTCTGCTGAGCTGTGTATCTAATCCTCTCCTGTGTGATACTGTCTGCTGAGCTGTGTATCTAATCCTATCCTGTGTGATACTGTCTGTGAGCTGTGTATCTAATCCTATCTTGTGTGATACTGTCTGCTGAGCTGTGTATCTAATCCTATCCTGTGTGATACTGTCTGCTGAGCCGTGTATCTAATCCTCTCCTGTGTGATACTGTCTGCTGAGCTGTGTATCTAATCCTATCCTGTGTGATACTGTCTGCTGAGCTGTGTATCTAATCCTCTCCTGTGTGATACTGTCTGCTGAGCTGTGTATCTAATCCTATCCTGTGTGATACTGTCTGCTGAGCTGTGTATCTAATCCTACTTCTTGTGTGATACTGTCTGCTGAGCCTGTGTATCTAATCCTCTCCTGTGTGATACTGTCTGCTGAGCTGTGTATCTAATCCTATCCTGTGTGATACTGTCTGCTGAGCTGTGTATCTAATCCTCTCCTGTGTGATACTGTCTGCTGAGCTGTGTATCTAATCCTATCCTGTGTGATACTGTCTGCTGAGCGTGTATCTAATCCTTCCTGTGTGATACTGTCTGCTGAGCCGTGTATCTAATCCTCTCCTGTGTGATACTGTCTGCTGAGCGTGTATCTAATCCTATCCTGTGTGATACTGTCTGCTGAGCTGTGTATCTAATCCTATCCTGTGTGATACTGTCTGCTGAGCTGTGTATCTAATCCTATCCTGTGTGATACTGTCTGCTGAGCTGTGTATCTAATCCTTCCTGTGTGATACTGTCTGCTGAGCTGTGTATCTAATCCTCTCCTGTGTGATACTGTCTGCTGAGCTGTGTATCTAATCCTATCCTGTGTGATACTGTCTGCTGAGCTGTGTATCTAATCCTCTCCTGTGTGATACTGTCTGCTGAGCTGTGTATCTAATCCTCTCCTGTGTGATACTGTCTGCTGAGCTGTGTATCTAATCCTATCCTGTGTGATACTGTCTTTGAGCTGTGTATCTAATCCTATCCTGTTGTGATAATGTCTGCTGAGCTGTGTATCTAATCCTCTCCTGTGTGATACTGTCTGCTGAGCTGTGTATCTAATCCTACCCTGTGTGATACTGTCTGCTGAGCTGTGTATCTAATCCTATCCTGTGTGATACTGTCTGCTGAGCTGTGTATCTAATCCTCTCCTGTGTGATACTGTCTGCTGAGCCGTGTATCTAATCCTATCCTGTGTGATACTGTTTGCTGAGCTGTGTATCTAATCCTATCCTGTGTGATACTGTCTGCTGAGCTGTGTATCTAATCCCATCCTGTGTGATACTGTCTGCTGAGCTGTGTATCTAATCCTATCCTGTGTGATACTGTCTGCTGAGCTGTGTATCTAATCCTCTCCTGTGTGATACTGTCTGCTGAGCTGTGTACCTAATCCTATCCTGTGTGATACTGTCCGCTGAGCTGTGTATCTAATCCTATCCTGTGTGATATTGTCTGCTGAGCTGTGTATCTAATCCTATCCTGTGTGATACTGTCTGCTGAGCTGTGTATCTAATCCTATCCTGTGTGATACTGTCTGCTGAGCTGTGTATCTAATCCTATCCTGTGTGATACTGTCTGTTGAGCTGTGTATCTAATCCTGTGTGATACTGTCTGCTGAGCTGTGTATCTAATCCTCTCCTATGTGATACTGTCTGCTGAGCTGTGTATCTAATCCTGTGTGATACTGTCTGCTGAGCTGAGTATCTAATCCTATCCTGTGTGATACTGCCTGCTGAGCTGTGTATCTAATCCTATCCTGTGTGATACTGTCTGCTGAGCTGTGTATCTAATCCTATCCTGTGTGATACTGCCTGCTGAGCTGTGTATCTAATCCTCTCCTGTGTGATACTGTCTGCTGAGCTGTGTATCTAATCCCGTGATAAATCCTATGTTTTGCTCCTTTCCTCCATTTTACCTTATAGGAGATGAATAATGCGGCGATTCCCATGGGGAGGCAGCAGGTGATGACGCCCAGCAGGGGGCAGCGCAGGGCGGCTCCGGGGAGCGGCTGGGTTTGGGGCAGGATTGCAGGGTTTTGTGGCTGGTGTCCATATGTTGGGGGTCCTCTGATGCCCCCCGGGGTCGGGTGATGCCCCTGCAGGGCCCAGTCCTGCTCCTTGTACCAGGCTGGGTCCATCCTGACTCCTCTTATCTCGGGTTGGGGTTATATAGACCTCGAGGTCCCTCCCAGCACCGCCACAAATTATTATTATTAATATAAAGTCGCCATTGATGGAGATAAACACGGAACGTTCCGGAAACTCCAATTATCCGTCGTGTTCTGACTTGTCTGGAATCCGACACCGAGACCCGTCCATGAATCCGGCAATTACAGGGAATTACGGCTGACGGAGGACACTCCAGGCGGGGGACACATCCATTCACTCCAGGTGGGGGACACATCTATACTCCAGGTGGGGGACACATCTATACTCCAGGTGGGGGACACATCTATACTCCAGGTGGGGGACACACCCATCCACTCCAGGTGGAGGACACATCTATACTCCAGGCGGGGGACACTTCCATCCATTCCAGGCGGAGGACAAAGTCATCCACTTCATTCAGGGGTCACATCTGTCCACTCCAGGTGGAGGACACATCCATTGACTCCAGGTGGGGGACACATCCATCCACTCCAGGTGGGGGACACATCCATCCACTCCAGGTGGAGGACACATCCGTCCACTCCAGGCAGAGGACACATCCGTCCACTCCAGGCGGAGGACACATCCGTCCACTCCGGGCGGAGGACACATCCATTGACTCCAGGTGGAGGACACATCCATCCACTCCAGGTGGAGGACACATCCATCCACTCCAGGCGGAGGACACATCCATTGACTTCAGGTGGGGGACACATCCATCCACTCCAGGTGGAGGACACATCCATCCACTCCAGGCGGAGGACACATCCGTCCACTCCAGGTGGGGGACACATCCATCCACTCCAGGTGGGGGACACATCCATCCACTCCAGGTGGGGGACACATCCATCCACTCCAGGTGGGGGACACATCCATCCACTCCAGGTGGGGGACACATCCACCCACTCCAGGTGGGGGACACATCCACCCACTCCAGGTGGGGGACACATCCATTGACTCCAGGTGGGGGACACATCCATCCACTCCAGGTGGGAGACACATACATCCTATCCAGGCGGGGGACACATCCGTCCACTCCAGGCGGGGGACACATCAATCCACTCCAGGTGGGGGACACATCCGTCCACTCCAGGTGGGGACACATCCATTGACTCCAGGTGGGGGACACATCCATCCACTCCAGGTGGGGGACACATCCATCCACTCCAGGTGGGGGACACATACGTCCTATCCAGGTGGAGGACACACCCATCCACTCCAGGTGGAGGACACCTCATCCCTTTTGTGTTTTCCTTTTCTTAGTGTTTATTAATGCATTGGTGGGACTAGTGTTCGCACTGGCAGCTCCCTAGTGAGGGTGAGATCAGGACTAGTGAGGGACAAGGTATCCTGCTCAGCGACGAGGTGAATAAACCCGTATAGGGACTCTAGGTAGCTTAGGGTAGAGCCTCAAGTGAGTATAGGAGGTGTCCCATCCCCGACTTCCTACCATCCAGAACCCACCAATATTTTTGTGTTTCCTTGTGTGTAGCCGGGCACGTTAGGGGTCACTCGGTATCTGGAGGAACCCAGGTAGTCACATGGACATATGGACGGGCAAAAATCATTGGATTCCCTTAGTAATGAGCGAGCCCTACCATGGTCAAGTCACAATGAGCAAATGGGTTCAACTCATGCAACAGGTGTAATGGAAGATAATGGGAACTTGAGAGCTTTTCTGGATGATCTTCCATATACTCGGTGCATGAGTTGCGCCCGTCCGAGAGTCCGACCTGTTCTATAAGTAGAGATCAGCAGAAAGATCTGAGGTCGGTGACCTGTGTCCGGTTGACCTGAGCCCTGCGGCGCTCCAGCTCTCTGTGCCATCACCGGCGCCTCTTCTTATCTTATTCCTATGTGTCACCTATTGACGAGATGTGGCCCCTGTGATGCCCCAGGTGGTGGGACGTCCGCAGGGGCCGGTCTCTGATCATTGACTAATGACTTTTTGCCTAACTCTAGATATTATCAAATGTTACATTTTGTTGAAGTTTCTTCTCTTTCGCTGTTTTGGTCTTGACCTTTGTTGACTTTGCACTGACACCAAGGACAAACATTGAATCTGATTATTTAAAGCTGCAGAAGCGGTGGCATACCTTTACGATCATGGACCCTGATGCGAAAGCTCCAATGGGGCCCCCAATTATTGTAAATCTATAATAATAGTCTTTTTCTATAGCCCAAAGGGTATTTTTGGTGCGATTGCAACTCCTGCAGCTGTTGTAGTTACGCCCATGTGCAGAATGTTTCATCTTTATGTAATGTAACTTTAATAAGCCTGTACTTGCCCTTTAAGAGTGTAATACAGTGATGGGTGTGAATACTTTTGCAGAAGCGGAAAGTTCCCCCCTGACCTTACATACCTGTATCCTCCCCTTGTAAACACTCCGTACTCGCCGTATCCAGGGTCTTATCTGGAATAATTACCGGGAGCCGTAATAATAAGCCGCAGATTATACTCCGCCCTCAGTTTCCACATCTCACATAATGCCACATTGTGGCTCCTTGTGACGTCGTCCAGGATTATCACCCTGCAGGTGCCACATTGTACCAAAACCTCAGCACGTAATGATATAAAATAATCACTCATGTGATGTATGGAAAGCTGGGTGACAGGTGACAGCCCTGGCAGCTCCTCCTCCACCGCCCGGCGGTGACACTCTGCTGCTCCCCCTAAATATGACATAAACCTTCAGGGTCCATGGAGAGCGAGGTGCCCCATATGCAAGAAGACAACACTGTCTCTTTAAGAGAATCTGTGCTCGGTTTATTGACGACATCACCCAAAGGTTTAGTCCTGATGAGAAGTTTCTGGGACCCTAAAAGTGGTGCAAAAATATAATAAAAGTATCTGTTTAATGCAGAGGATTATGTAGACTGGATATAGTAACGAAACCTCAGCAATGCAAAATATCACAGGCTGAGGGTAAGTCTGAGCTCGGTTTATTGACGACGTCACCCAATGGTTTATTTCTGATGCTAAACATTTGGGAACCCTAAAAATGGTGCAAAAATATTGAGGATCTTGAATGTTGGGTATTTAGACTGGATATAATTGTAACAAAACCTCAGCTCTGCAAAGTATCACAGGCTGAGTGTAAAGTAGGTTTCCATTCACTGACAGCAATGAGAGAATGTGAAAATGAAGAACTAATGGTGCCACAAGATCACCACACGTCACCGCTGCACCGTGACGTCATCTACCCGTACCACGTCTGGGTGTAGGAATAGTTCTGGGAGGCAATGTAGTAAATGAGGTATCCGATCCAGGCGAAGTGCACACAGGAGCCCAGGGCGATACCCATGATGTTCAGCCGCAGCGCGGTACTCGAGTAATAAGCCGCCAGCAGCAGATCCCCGCACCTCAGCGAAGCCCGAGACTGAAAGGCAAGAAGACACTGATACAAAGTATCCAAATACTCAACATAGAATCTCATTCATTACAGGTGATCTAAGATCAGCCCCACACTGACCCCTTTATATGGGCATAACGGGTATAATGGGCCCTTAGTGACCACCAGGGGGCTCGTAAGCTGAGGGGCCAATAACCATGGTCCGTCCCACCCTGAGAATACCACACTGTCTGCTTTACCTGCCCGGGAATCCTATTTGGGAGGACCCCGGGGTTTTGTTTTTGTAATGATTTATTTGTTTACAAATAAATAATAAGATAAACCAGTGTGGGGTGAGCTGTGCTATGGATTCCCAGCCAAGGTGAAGCTGTAGCTGTGGTCTGCAGCCTGCCGCTGTCTGCTATACCCGAGCTGGGGATCAACAAAAGGGAGGACGCAAAGTCAAGTGGAGAATATGTAGGGAGGTGGGACATTATATAGCTGTTTGACATCTATCTCTTCATCATCTATCATATATCTATTCTTTTTATCTGTTATCTATCTACATATCTATTCATTTATCTATCATCTATTTATCCTCCACTATCTTTATCTATCTCTTCATTTATCTATTCTAATTATCTATTATCTATCTGTCCTCTACTATCTATCTTTATCTATCTATCTATCTATCTATCTATCTATCTATCTATCTATCTATCCATCCTTATATCTATCTATCTATCTATCTATCTATCTATCTATCTATCTATCTATCCTCTATACTTTACTATTTATCTATTTATCTTTCTATTTTTGTATCTATATATTCTCTATTTATCTGTTATCTATCATCTATGTATTTATGCATCTTTCTATCTATCTATCTATCTATTTTCTCCGGTATGTGTCATACGACGTCACACACGGACCATGTGAAGGGCCTAAGGCTGGAGTCACACTGTAATGTGGGAGACCCATGTTTGACAACCCGGCAGCTCAGATCTGTGAGATTTTCTCATGTCTGATGGAGCTGAGGAAACATCCGGACCATCAGCGAGTCTCGTAGACAAGTCTATGGGTGATAGTGGAACATCGGATGTCACCCGACTGGAGTGCGATCTACACCGAGGCCGACAATGGAGGAGATTAATCTTTCCCTCTCATCCACACCTGTGATTGGATCACAGTAGATCACACTCGATCACACTTGCAGCAGAATCTGAGCCGAGGGTCATTAGCATTTCACATACAATGATTGTGAGCCCTCGCGGACAGGGTCCTCTCCCTTCTTGTATCTGTTCGACCGAATTGTCCACATTTATTGTACTTGTCCTAGTCTCCGCCTTTTGCACGTAAAGCGCCATGGAATATAATGGCGCTATATAAATAAATAATAATAAAAAAAATAATAATAAGCTAATGTAACTCAATGGCAAAATGGGTCTATTGTGCCCTCTACTGGAGGGATCAGCGATGCACTGTCAGTACCGGCTCTCTCCAGCAGATGGCAGCGCCATCCTCCTACGTCTGATATCACCATTGATCCGCTATGATCAGGAGTGATCGGCCGATGGCAGTGGGGGGCGCTCACCTTGGTGGAGTATATGATGGCGGCGATCCCCAGAGGCAGGCAGCAGATGAAGACATTGAGGAGGGACAGGCCGGTGTAGTCCCTGTAGGCTCGCTGAGGCATGGCCACCACACAGTGACCGGTGGTGACCGCACACGGGTCACACGGCACGCCATGTGGTTGGGTTGACATTGGCCCAGTTGGGATGTGGTAAGCCGGTGCCGGCTGGTGGATGAAGCTGGGTGGATGCGGTTGGTCTTGGTAGCCATTGCTGAGGTACGGCGGTGGTGGTGGATACATCTCGTCCTCTACTCTCGGGACGTCTGAAGCGACTTCTCCTGACCGACGCCGTCACTCTTCATCAATCAGCCAACAATGGTCGGCAAGGTCAATATTTGTTACATTGTAGAACATGGGGACGTCACCAGGAAACCGGTCACCATATAATATTCATAAAACGCCTAAAAACAGAGGACAATAGAGCGTTCACAGGCCCAAAACAGAGAACCAGGACGTGACAAGCATCATAGAGAACCTGGAGGAAGACAATGTGTCGTGACATGAGAGCATATGGCCGAGATTCTGGGGTCCCGGTGAGAGAAATGCTAGAGCTAGTGAATGAGTGATGCTCAGTGCTGCCCCACCGGCCACTGGCCACAAAGGGAACTGCAATCAGGAATTGTCAGCTGAAATGATGTGTGGTGCAAATAACCTGAAGAGTGGAGGCCATGGGCGAAGCAATGGTGCAGAGACAGCAATGGAGGCAGAGATGGGAAAGGAAGCAGAAGAGACATCCAAGGTGCAGAGACAGCAAGGTGTAGAGACAACCAAGGTGCAGAGACACCAAGCTGCAGAGACAACCAAGGTGCAGAGACAGCAATGGAGGCAGAGATAGGAAAGGAAGCAGAAGAGACATCCAAGGTGCAGAGACAACCAAGGTGCAGAGACAACCAAGGTGAAGAGATAACCAAGGTGAAGAGATAACCAAGAAAGCTTAGACAGCAAAGGAAGCAGAGACAACCAAGGTGCAGAGACAACCAAGGTGAAGAGATAACCAAGAAAGCTTAGACAGCAAAGGAAGCAGAGACAACCAAGGTGCAGAGACAACCAAGGTGAAGAGACAACCAAGGTGCAGAGACACCAAGCTGCAGAGACAACCAAGGTGCAGAGACAACCAATAAAGCTTAGACAGCAAAGAAAGCAGAGACAACCAAGGTTCAGAGACAACCAAGGTGCAGAGACAGCAAGATGCAGAGACAAACATGGTGCAGAGACACCAAAGAAAGCTTAGATAGCAAAGGAAGCTTAGACAACCAAGGTTCAGAGACACCAAGGTGCAGAGACACCAAGGTGCAGAGACTCCAAGGTGCAGAGACAGCAAGGTGCAGAGAGACACCAAGGTGCAGAGACAGCAAGGTGCAGAGACAGCAAGGTGCAGAGAGACACCAAGGTGCAGAGACAGCAAGGTGCAAGGACAAACATGGTGCAGAGACAGCAAGGTGCAGAGACAGCAAGGTGCAGAGACAGCAAGGTGCAGAGACAACCAAGGTGCAGAGACTCAAGGTGCAGAGACAGCAAGGGTTTGCAGAGAGACACCAAGGTGCAAGGACAAACATGGTGCAGAGACACCAGGTGCAGAGACAGCAAGGTGCAGAGACAACCAAGGTGCAGAGACACCAAGTGTGCAGAGGACAGCAATGGAGGCAGAGATAGGAAAGGAAGCGAAGAGACATCAGGTGCAGAGAGGACACCAAGGTGCAGAGACAGCAAGGTGCAAGGACAAACATGGTGCAGAGACCCCAAGGTGCAGAGACAACCAAGGTGCAGAGACAAACATGGTGCAGAGACACAAGGTGCAGAGAGACACCAAGGTGCAGAGACACCAAGGTGCAGAAGGACACAAGGTGCAGAGACAGCAAGGTGCAAGGACAAACATGGTGCAGAGACACCAAGGTGCAGAGACAGCAATGGAGGCAGAGATGGGAAAGGAAGCAGAAGAGACATCCAAGGTGCAGAGACAGCAAGGTGTAGAGACAACCAAGGTGCAGAGACACCAAGCTGCAGAGACAACCAAGGTGCAGAGACAGCAATGGAGGCAGAGATAGGAAAGGAAGCAGAAGAGACATCCAAGGTGCAGAGACAACCAAGGTGCAGAGACAACCAAGGTGAAGAGATAACCAAGGTGAAGAGATAACCAAGAAAGCTTAGACAGCAAAGGAAGCAGAGACAACCAAGGTGCAGAGACAACCAAGGTGAAGAGATAACCAAGAAAGCTTAGACAGCAAAGGAAGCAGAGACAACCAAGGTGCAGAGACAACCAAGGTGAAGAGACAACCAAGGTGCAGAGACACCAAGCTGCAGAGACAACCAAGGTGCAGAGACAACCAATAAAGCTTAGACAGCAAAGAAAGCAGAGACAACCAAGGTTCAGAGACAACCAAGGTGCAGAGACAGCAAGATGCAGAGACAAACATGGTGCAGAGAACACCAAAGAAAGCTTAGATAGCAAAGGAAGCTTAGACAACCAAGGTTCAGAGACACCAAGGTGCAGAGACACCAAGGTGCAGAGACTCCAAGGTGCAGAGACAGCAAGGTGCAGAGAGACACCAAGGTGCAGAGACAGCAAGGTGCAGAGAGACACAAGGTGCAGAGACAGCAAGGTGCAGAGAGACACCAAGGTGCAGAGACAGCAAGGTGCAAGGACAAACATGGTGCAGAGACAGCAAGGTGCAGAGACAGCAAGGTGCAGAGACAGCAAGGTGCAGAGACAGCAAGGTGCAGAGACAACCAAGGTGCAGAGACTCCAAGGTGCAGAGACAGCAAGGTGCGAGAGCACCAAGGTGCAAGGACAAACATGGTGCAGAGACACCAAGGTGCAGAGAGACACCAAGGTGCAGAGACACCAAGGTGCAGAGACAGCAAGGTGCAAGACAAACATGGTGCAGAGACACCAAGGTGCAGAGACAACCAAGGTGCAGAGACAACCAAGGTGCAGAGACAGCAAGGTGCAGAGACAAACAAAGGTGCAGAGACAGCAAGGTGCAGAGACAACCAAGGTGCAGAGACACCAAGGTGCAGAGACAAACATGGTGCAGAGACACCAAGGTGCAGAGAGACACAAGGTGCAGAGACACCAAGGTGCAGAGAGACACCAAGGTGCAGAGACACCAAGGTGCAGAGACAGCAAGGTGCAAGGACAAACATGGTGCAGAGACACCAAGGTGCAGAGACAACCAAGGTGCAGAGACAACCAAGGTGCAGAGACAGCAAGGTGCAGAGACAACCAAGGTGCAGAGACAGCAAGGTGCAGAGACAACCAAGGTGCAGAGACACCAAGGTGCAGAGACAAACATGGTGCAGAGACACCAAGGTGCAGAGAGACAACCAAGGTGCAGAGACAGCAAGGTGCAGAGAGACAACCAAGGTGCAGAGACAACCAAGGTGCAGAGACAGCAAGGTGCAAGGACAAACATGGTGCAGAGACAGCCAAGGTGCAGAGACAGCCAAGGTGCAGAGACAAACATGGTGCAGAGACACCAAGGTGCAGAGAGACAACCAAGGTGCAGAGACAACCAAGGTGCAGAGACAGCAAGGTGCAAGGACAAACATGGTGCAGAGACACCAAGGTGCAGAGACAACCAAGGTGCAGAGACAACCAAGGTGCAGAGACAACCATGGTGAAGAGACACCAAGGTGCAGAGAGACACCAAGGTGCAGAGACACCAAGGTGCAGAGAGACACCAAGGTGCAGAGACACCAAGGTGCAGAGACAGCAAGGTACAGAGACAGCAAGGTGCAGAGACACCAAGGTGCAGAGAGACAACCAAGGTGCAGAGACAGCCAAGGTGCAGAGACAGCCAAGGTGCAGAGACAGCCAAGGTGCAGAGACAGCCAAGGTGCAGAGACAGCCAAGGTGCAGAGACAGCCAAGGTGCAGAGACACCAAGGTGCAGAGAGACACCAAGGTGCAGAGACACCAAGGTGCAGAGACAGCAAGGTGCAGTGATAGGAAAGGAAGAAGATAAAGCAGAGACATCTATTTATTTCACTGATGGAAACAATGTATCGAGTCATTGTAAATAATCTTTATTGATGGAAATATATATAATAGACAGAAACTTGTGACATAATGAACCGATCTGACCCCCTGCAAGTGCTGACAACCTGACAGCCCTGGTGCTCACTCAGGTATGAAAGGGTTAAAGGAGTTTCCCCAGAAAGAAAAGATGATGAATTCACAGCGATGTCACATCCATCAGTCACGTGACCACGCTGACAGCTCCCCCATCTCACCACCATCACATATTTCACAGAAAAAACAATAGTCGAGCTGAGGATTCGTTACAATGTGTCAGTGTGAAGCTCCGGTGTTGGTGATTAGTGCATAGGTTGACGCTGGATCCACTGGAGGAATCTCCGGGCTTCGCCGTGTGTCACCGCCCAGTACACGATTATGGAGATCCAGATCAGGTGAGTGGTGATCCCCAGGATGAAGCCGACCACGTTCAGGGCGCTGGCGGTGCGGGAGTAACCGGCGGCGGCAGCGGAGTATCCGAACCTGACGGATGAGCGGGTCTGGGGGGAGAAAATAAATATTGTACATACACAATAAGGGGACAAGTGATAGATAGATAGATAGATAGATAGATAGATAGATAGATAGATAGATAGATAGATAGATAGATAGATAGATAGATAGATAGATAGATAGATAGATAGATAGATAGATAGATAGATAGATAGATAGATAGATAGATAGATAGATAGATAGATAGATAGATAGATAGATAGATAGATAGATAGATAGATAGATAGATAGATAGATAGATAGATAGATAGATAGATAGATAGATAGATAGATAGATAGATGATAGATAGATAGATAGATAGATAGAGATAGATGAGAGATACCATTGAAACCAGAAGTTTACACTCACTACATATAAAGACACATCTGTATGTATTTATCTCTATCTGACATGAAATCAGAATAAACCTTTCCCATTTTAGGTCAATTAGGATGAACCATAATTATTAATATTTACCAAATACCAGAATAATGAAAGAGAGAATGTTTTTAGGCATTTTTTAATTACTTTCTGCAGTCACAAGTCTACATACATTTCATTAGTATTTGGTACCATTCCCCTTACTCTGTATGACTTGGGTGAAATGTTTTGGACCCTTCCACAAGCTCCTCACAATAGTTGTAGGAATTTGGGCCCATTCCTCCTGACAGATCTGGTGTAGCTGAGCCATGTTTGTAGGTCGTCACTCGCAGCCTTTTCAGCTTTCCCCATACATTGTCAATAGGATTGAGATCGGGGCTTTGTGATGGCGGCTCCAAAACATTGACTTTGTTCTTCCTGAGCCACTTTGTCACCAGTTTGGCAGTAGCTTCGGGTCATTGTCCATTTGGAAGACCCATTTCCACCCCAGCTTTACCTTCCTGGCTGATGTCCTGATATGTTTCTTCAGTGTTGCCACATAATCTTCTTTCCTCATCTATTTTGTGAAGTTTACCAGTCCTTCCTGCAGCAAAACATCCTCACAACATGATGCTGCCTCCACCATGTCTCACAGTTGGGATGGTGTTCTTAGGCTTCCAAGCTTCTCCCTTTTTCTTCCAAACGTAACGATGGTCATTATGGCCAAACAGTTCAATTTTAGTTCCGTCACACCACAGGACGTCTCCAAAAATGTAGGTCCTTCTTCCTGTGTGTCTTTTTTTGTTTCTTCTGGAGTAATGGCTTCTTCCTGGCAGAGTATCTTTCAGCCCATGTTGATGCAGGACTTGTTTCACTGTGGATAGTGACACAATCTTACCAGCTTCCACCATGATCTTCACAAGGTCATTTGCTTTTGTTCTTGGGTTGACTTGCACATGTTGGAACAAAGAACGTTCATCTCTGGGACACAGAACCCGTCTCCTTCCTGAGCGGTATGATGGCTAGACATTCCCATCCTGTTTGTACTTGTGTATAATTGTTTGTATAGATGAACGAGGCACCTTCAGGTATCTGGAAATTGCCCCCAAGGATGAACCAAACTTGTGTAAGTCCACAATTCTCTTCCTGATATCTTGGCTGATTTCTTTAGACTGTCCTATGATACTACACAAAGTAGCAGTGTGTTTCAGGTGTGCAGTAACATTCATCCACAGGTGTGTCTGTAACTCAGATGTTACCAATTAACCTATCAGAAGCTTCCAAACACATGACATCATCATACTGTTTAAAGGCACAGTAACCTTAGTGTATGGAAACTTGTGACTTTACAGAAAGTAATAAAAATGCCTTAAAAATTATTATTCTGCATTTGGAAAATATTAATAATTATGGAGATAATTATGGATCATCCTAATTGTCCTAAATCAAGAAAGGTTTATTCGATTCACGTCAGATAGTGAGAAAAACATGGAAACTTCTGGTTTCAACTGTAGATAGAATAGATAGATAGATAGATAGATTGTACTGTAGATAGATAGATAGATAGATAGATAGATAATAGATATAGATAGATAGATAGATAGAAAAACTGTAGATATATAGATAGATAGATAGATCGATAGATGATAGAGGATAGATAGATAGATAGATAGATAGATAGATAGATAGATAGATAGATCTGGACCGGCCATACAGGATCCGCACACTTTCCAGTTTGTGTATGGAAACTCCAGGACGTGTCTCGGTGGTGATTGTTAGCTCAGTGGTCTAATATTTGCTGTGATCCCAGTAGGACTGGTTTTTCCAGTTATCCGCAGTCACTGACCTGTCCCTATCTCCATTCAGTAGAAAGTTCTATGTCTTTTCCTCCTTATTGAGCTGTCAGTCATACCCCAGTTCTTTGTGTGCACCCCTGCTCAGGTGACCTCGGTCTGGCACAGATATGAGCCCCCTCCACTATTGTGTGTCAGTCTTTACTGCATGTGTTGCATTCTATTCAGATGTCAGTAACCTGGGATGATGTAGGAAAACCTGATGACCCCTGAGGTCTCTCCCATGTCCCCCATTCTATGATATCCCTTGTGACCGCCGTGTCCCCTAAGTCCCCTCCTCCCCTCAGTTCTTACCTTTACTGAAAATGCCAGAGCGAAGGCCCCGAGGAGCAGGTTGCAGCACAGCAGGTTGGCGATGGAGCAGTACAGGTGATCCTTGACGCTCGGTTGGTAGGGAGCCACCATTTTCGGCTGGTCGGTCACCACAAAGAAGGAGGGCTGAGCCGAGCATGGTTGTGGGGGGTTCAGGGTGTACGGCGGGGGGCTGCAGGGGTTAACCTCTGTCATTGGGTAAGCTGTATAGGGAGGACACTCCGGGGGTCTGCGGGGGTCGTTCTTGTGACTTTCTCGCTCATTAATCTCAATGTTTCTGTCCATTTTTCGGTCCTCAGGTCTCTGGAGAAGGTCGTCCCTGATCCGGTCCCCGGTCCCTTCACAGTGGAGGGTGACGGATCCTGGTCCTATATACGCAGGGAGGCGCCGCCTCGTCACATTTTCCAGTGCTGACTTGGAAAATTAGTCTGGAAATAATCCGAAAACCAACAACCCGAAGACGGTGTGGACCCTGATCTGAGAACAGACAATCCTGCTCTGGCTGTTAATGATGGGTCACACAGCAGCTAAGATAATGATTTTATGTGCCATGTAACTCATTTTCTCACATTTTTTTGTGCTCTTTTAAAAACTGCATTTTATGGCTGTGTGGGCGTGGCCAATGTCTGCCAGCACTGAGTGGGCGTGGCCAGTGTCTGCCAGCACTGAGTGGGCGTGGCCAGTGTCTGCCATCACTCTGTGGGCATGGCCAGCATCTGCCAGCACTGCATGGGCGTGGTCAGCATCTGCCAGCATTGTGCGGGCGTGGCCAGCATCTGCCAGCACTGTGTGTGTATTTCCACAGCTTCTGCCAGCACTGTGTGTGTATCTCCACAGCTTCTGACAGCAGGCTGATAGGGATCAGTGTGATGGTCCAGCAGAGAAGGAGTTAACAGAGATTGTGACATTAGCTGTGTGGAGCCAGATGACTGATCTTTCCTTGAAACAAGCTTCTGAGAAGTGTGCAGTGATCCTGACCTAACATTGCTTAGCAACTGTGCTGTTAGGCTGAGATAATCTGATATCTAGACCCGTTGAAGTTCTAACGAATTAAACAATTGCCGTCCTCCTGGGCATCCCGCTCTCCTCTCCTCACTGTTTGGCCTGATGACCTTTACTGTTTTTTGATGAAATAAAGTTGAACATTCCACTATCGGTGAGAGCCGCCGTTTCTTCTATTGTCTGATAATCTGATACATTGTTTCCTCATCGTCTGCAGTCAGCAGTGTAGGCCCCACCCCTTTACCCTTATATGGTGACAAGCCCTGTATTCACTGAAGATGGATCTCACTGATAATGAACATTTATCTGCTTCACCCACAGTGTAGAGGGGGCACATGGTGGAAGGTTTATGACTGTTTTTTAGCCAGAATTTTCAAATGAAGCATAATTGAAAGTTTATTATTATCACTTGCGCTACATTACACTTTACATTATTATTGTTATTACTAAATAAAAACTTAAATGGCCGTTACGCTTTAAAGGCATCCTGATCCCGAAAATGAGAACATTTGCTCATGGCCCTGTCAATGGTGAACTGATGGGAACCACAGGCACACCCACACAAACAGCACAAAAATGGCCAAAATAGCCTTAGCTCCACCTCCATGACTCCTTAGATATGGGGTGCTACCCAGTGGCTTTACCTAGAGCTCATGGGCCTCAATGTAAAAGCTCCAATGGGGCCCCCAATTATTGCAAAGTTTTAATATCAGTGTTTTTTTTCTTATAGGCCAAAGGTACTTTTGGGGCCCCCTAGGCCCCAGGGCCCAGGTGGGATTGCAGCCCCTGCATCTATTGTAGTTACACACCCGGTGCTGCCTGTTTCTTAGATTATGGTGATCATGGGACTCCTCTTAGCTCTGGGGGTCAATATGAGGAAGGGTCTATATGTAATGATTTTCAATTCTACCTGGACAGTTTTCATTCTGGCTTCCATGGCTATAAACACTAGCATATACTAGACACTAGACCTCTACACTGTGAAAATCTATCAGTACATGTTGGGCCATGAAAACCATAATGAAGAACAGCTTACTGACAGATTATCAGTTGACTCATTCTGCAGATGTCTATGAAAATGAACCGTAAAGAATTAAAAAAGCGAAACCGTCCAAACTGATTAACGAAACCCAACAATGTCTATGGTCCGACTGGTGTGGGGCAATCTACCAGACACCACCTCCAGAGGGGTAGGGCAAGCTACTAAATCTATCGCACTCTTACACTGACAGTGCAGAGATCGTGATGTGGTCACATCATTTCCAACATAAGTTCACTATTTCCATACACCATGCCCTAAAACAGAGGTCCCCAACTCCAGGCCTCAAGGCCCACCAACAGTGCAGGTTTTCAGGATCTCCCCCTGCACAGGGGTTGGAATCATTACCTGTGCAGATGATCACATTAGCACCTATGCAATACTAAGGAAATCCTGAAAACCTGCACTGTTGGCGGGCCTTGAGGCCTGGAGTTGGGGACCTCTGCCCTAAAACACATAACATTGACTAAGCTCCTCTGATCTACTAGTATTACTCCTCTCATCTACTACTTATCCTCCTCTCGTTTACTTATCCTCCTCTCGTCTACTACTTATCCTCCTCTCGTTTACTTATCCTCCTCTCATCTACTACTTATCCTCCTCTCATCAACTACTTATCCTCCTCTCGTTTACTTATCCTCCTCTCGTCTACTACTTATCCTCCTCTCATCTACTACTTATCCTTCTCTCATCAACTACTTATCCTCCTCTGATCTACTACTTATCCTCCTCTCGTCTACTACATATCCTCCTCTCATGTACTACTTATCCTCCTCTCATCTACTACTTATCCTTCTCTCATCAACTACTTATCCTCCTCTCATCTACTACTTATCCTCCTCTTGTTTACTTATCCTCCTCTCATCTACTACTTATCCTCCTCTCGTCTACTTATCCTCCTCTCATCTACTACTTATCCTCCTCTCATCTACTACTTATCCTCCTCTCGTCTACTACTTATCCTCCTCTCATCTACTTATCCTCCTCTCATCTACTACTTATCCTCCTCTCATCTACTTATCCTCCTCTCATCTACTACTTATCCTCCTCTCGTCTAGTACTTATCCTCTCATCTACTACTTATCCTCCTCTCGTCCACTACTTATCCTCCTCTCGTCCACTACTTATCCTCCTCTCGTCTACTACTTATCCTCCTCTCGTCTACTACTTATCCTCCTCTATGACTATTATATCCCTTCTAAGGTACTACTTTTCCTTCTTTCATCTACTACTGGTCTTTTTCTCATATCATTGTTCTTCCTCTCCACTACTACTGTTTCACCTCTCAACTAGCACTGCTCCTCCTCTTACCTACTCCTGTTCCTCCTCTCTCCATCATTGCTCCTCCTCTTACCTACTCCTGTTCCTCCTCTCTCCACTATTGTTCCTCCTCTCGTCTTCTACTATTCCTCCTCTCACCTACTATTGCTTTTCCTCTCATCTACTGCTATTCCTCCACTCAACTACATTCAACATATCGTCTATTACTGTTCTTCCTCTCATCTACTCCTAGTCTTCCTTTCATGATCTACTATTCCTCCTATCATCTACTAATATTCCTCATCTCATCTCAAACTATTCATTCTCTTATCTGCTAGCATTCCTCCTGTTATCTACTACTTTTCATCCTCTCATATACTACCAATCCTCCTCTCATCTACTTCTATTCCTCCTCTCATCTACTACTTTTTCTCCTCCTTTCATGTACTGTTGTTCCTCCTCTCATTTACTGCTATTTCCCTTCTCATCTGTTAGTTATTTATATAACACCATTAATTCCATGGTGCTGCATATGAGAAGGGGTTACATACAAAATATAGATATAGTTTACAGTAAATAAATTAACAATGACAGAGAGGGGAGAGGACCCTGCCCCTTGCAGATTTACATTCTACAGGATAATGTGGAGGAGACAGTAGGTCAGGGGTGCAGCAGATCTGGTGGCGGTGGGGCGGCAGCTTTGGTGATGGTGGGGCGGCAGCTCTGGTGATGGTGGGGCGGCGGCTCTGGTGGCGGTGGGGCGGCAGCTCTGACGGCGGTGGGGCGGCGGCTCTGGTGACGGTGGAGCAGCAGCTCTGGTGGCGGTGGAGCAGCGGCTCTGGTGGCGGGGCAGCGGCCCTGGTGGCGGTCAAGCAGTGGCTCTGGTGGTGGTGGAGCAGTGGCTCTGGTGGCGGTGGAGCAGCAGTTCTGGTGGCGGTGGAGCAGCGGCTCTGGTGGCGGTGGGGCAGCGGCTCTGGTGGCGGTGGAGCAGTGGCTCTGGTGGCGGTGGAGCAACGGCCCTGGTGGCGGTCAAGCAGCGGCTCTGGTGGTGGTGGAGCAGCGGCTCTGGTGGCGGTAGAGCAGCAGCTCTGGTGGCAGTGGAGCTGCGGCTCTGGTGGCGGTGGGGCAGTGGCTCAGGGGGCAGTGGAGCAGCGGCTCTGGGGGCGGTGGCTAGGTCATTGCAGGTTGTAGCTTTCCTGAAGAGATGGTTTTCAGGTTCAGTCTGAAGGATCTGAGTGTGGTGGATAATCTGACGTGTTGGGGTGCAGAGTTCCAGAGGATGGGGGATATTCGGGAGAAATCGTAGAGGTGGTTGTGTGAGGAACGGATAAGTGTGGAGGAGAGGAGGAACGAAGATTACGTGAGGGAAGATACTGGGAGATTAGTACAGAGATATGGGGAGGAGACAGGTTATGGACGGCTTTGTAGGTCAGTGTTAGTAGCTTGAACTGGATTCGTTGGGGAATTGGGAGCCAATGGAGGGATTTGCAGAGTGGAGGAATAGCGAGGAGAGAGGTGGATTAGTCGGGCAGCAGAGTTGAGGACAGATTGGAGAGGTGCAAGAGTGTTATCAGGGAGGCCACAGAGGAGGAGGTTGCAGTAGTCAAGGCGGGAGATGATGAGGGCATATACAAGAACTTTAGTAGATTGAGGGCTGAGGAAGGGACGGATTCTGTAAATATTCTTGAGTTGGAGGCGGCAGGAGGTGGCGAGGGCTTGGATGTGCGGTTTGAAGGACAGGGCAGAGTCTAGAGTTGCTCCGAGGCAGCGGACTTCAGGTGTGGGAGAGTGTGATGCCATTTACCATAGGTATTAAAGATGAAAGATGGGATGGAGGAGAGATGATGAGCTCGGTTTTGTCTACGTTGAGTTTTAGGTAGTGAGAGAAGAAGGAGGATATGGCTGATAGACACTCCGGGATTCTGGACAGCAGAGAGGCGACATCTGAGCCAGAGAGATAGATCTGAGGGTCATCAGCGTACAGGTGATACTGGAAGCCATGGGGCTGTATGAGTTGTTCTAGGCCAAGGGAATAGATGGAGAAGAGTAAAATCTACTACTGTTCCTCCTCTCATCTACCATTGAAGTGTGTCATGGTGCTCAGTCACATGTATTAAAGTAATATGCAACCTAAATGAAGCAAATACAGCACACATCAATATCCCGGCATGTAGTAAGGGCAGATCTTTACCCCGGAGCCGCTCAAACCTCAGGAAGAAGCCGCCCCATTATCCGGAGGGCCACATTCACTTTCTTTCACATCGCCTCCTCTCTGAGGAATAACAAACAGAACAGACATACAAAGCCGTGAAAGATTGTTTATTATGGTGGCATTTTTTTAAAAAACTTATAAACTATTTTTCACCTTCTTCCTTATGAGAACAAGGAAATACAATGTGTCTTATTGGTAACGTGCAAACGTTCTTCCATCAAATTCCTGGGTCTTTCTTCTCTTCCTTCTCCAATACAACATATGTACAAGGCAAATAAAAGTAGATGAGATATTAGAATTCACAATAATAATATAATAATATTTATTCCCTTATATAGCACTATTAATTCCATAGAACTTTACATACATCAGCAGCACTGTCCCCATTGGGGCTCACAATCTGAGGTCCCTATTAGTGTGTTTTGCAATGAATGAATATCAAAGAGACAAGTTGGATTCTCCAGAATGTGACTTTTTTGCACTTTGAGTTTTGACCATTTTGCTTCCAGTCCTCTGATCTTCTTTGGAGTCTTTGAATGAAGCTTTGTCAGCAATGGAGGCGCAAAAGATTGAAGAAAACTCACCAACGAAGGCTGCGGAGGCTGAGAAAAAAAATCAGGCAGACTGTGTCCCGTTTATTGACGATGCACCAAATATCCCGTCCCTGTCTTTCTTTCAGACGGCTTCGTCGTGACTCCTCCTGTGTCACACATTGTTCCTTATGTGTTTGTCATTCAGATTTTATTACCACTGCTCCTGAAAATAAGACGTGGCCAGCAAAAAGAAAATAAATTGATGCTCACCTGCCTCTGCTGCCGCTTGCTGCCGGCGCCGCCATTGTTCCTACATGTCCTCCGGAGCTTGCCGCTGCCACCACCGCCGCCGCTTGATGTCACTCAGTGTAGCCGGGCGCCGTAGATGTACAATGGTAAGCCATCAGCCAATCAGACGGCTGCTGGCATCTGATTGGCCGCGGCATTACCGTACATCTCCTGTACGGAGGTCATCTGCACCGCTCAGCGTACATGTACAGTAATGCTGCGGCCAATCAGATGCCAGCAGCCGCCTGATTGGCTAATGGCTTACCATTGTACATCTATGGCGCCTGGCAACGTACACTCCGGGTGACATCAAGTGGCGGTGGCAGTGGTAAGCTCCGGCAGGCTCCTGTGATGTGTCTAACTGTGTGTGTGGCTGTGTGTATGTGTGGCTGACTGTGTGTGTGGCTAGAGGGATATTGGTGGATGATGGGGGCTACACAGGGAGAGTGGAGGATGATGGGGATAAGACACCCCCCGAAAATAAGACATGGTGCAACTTTCAAAGCAAAAATTAATATAAGACGGTGTCTTATTTTCGGGGAAACAGAGTATCTATATCTATATATATCTATACATATACATATCTATATATATCTATCTATGCAGGAGCATCTCAAAGAATTAGAATATCATCAAAAAGTGACTTTATTTCAGTAATTCAATCCATAAAGTGATACACATCTATTATATAGAGTCATTACACACAGAGGGATCTATTTCATGAGTTTAGTTATGTTAATGTTTATGATTATGGCTTATAGCCAAAGAAAACCAAATGGTCATTTATCTCAGAAAATGAGAGTAGGGAGGATGAAGGGTTAAACACTGTGCTGCTGTATTCTACCAGACATCAAAGGGTAAATATAATATTGATTTATTAGTCAATGCGTTTCAGGCCTCACTGAACATTGCAATATGATATTGATTTGTCGTGAGGAAACACAATGAAACACAATGACTAATAAATCAATATTATATTGCCTTGTTTCAGGGACTAATAAATCAATATTCTATTCACCTTTTGATGTCTGGTGGAATACGGCAGCGCAGTGTTTAACCCTTCATCCTCCCTACTTTGCTTTTCTGAGATAATGACCTTTGGGTTTTCATTAATCATCAACATTAACAGAAATAAACACATGAAATAGATCCCTCTGTGTGTAATGACTCTATATAATAGATGTGTGTCACTTTATGTATTGAATTACTGAAATAGTCACTTTTTAATGATCTTCTAATTCATTGAGATGCAGTTATATAAATACGTAATGTATGTTGTATCATTATTTAGTTTACATTAATTATATATTTATTTGTTGTTTGTTGTATCATTATTTCATTAAATATTATGACCTTTCATTGTATATTTCAATCTCCTGAATTGTGAATATTAAGTTTGTGTTGAACTCGTTGATGGAATAATATTTACGTGTTTTATTTTGATCTTTTTTCTCCTCTTTCCTTCTTTTTATTTGTGATCTTCGTGTTCTATTTTAGTTTTATCGTCGTCACTGTAACATTGTGAGTTTTCCTTCATCTTTATAAAATAAATCATTGCTAACATTCCCCGGTCACAATTTCAGTGATTGTAAACCTGCGGACAGAGTGTGCGGTGTTGCTAAATGTGAGCTATCGCAGCAGGAGGGTGGTGACATCACGACGAGACCAGGCTCTGTGGTGCTGGAGATGGTGGCTGTCTCTCTCTCCCCCCTGTGTGCTCTCCCTCCTGTCTGCTCTCTCTCTCCCCATGCGCTTTCCACCTCTCCGCTCTCTCCCCCTGCGCGCTTTCCCCTTGTCTGCTCTCTCTCCCCTTGCACTCTCCCCCTGTCCACTTTTTCTCCCCCTGTATGCTCTCCCTCCTGTCCGCGCTCTCTCCCTCTCCACTCTCCCCATAAGCTCTCCTCCTGTCCACACTCTCCTGCCCTGTCCACTCCCCTTTTTCCGCGCTCTCCCCTTGTGCACTCTCCCCCTGTGCGCTCTCCCCTCTGTTTGCTCTCTCCCCCGTGTGCTCTCCCTCCTGTCCACTCTCTCCTCCGTGTGCTTTCCCCAGTCTGCTCTCTCCTTCTGTGTGCTCTCCCTGTCCACTCTCTCCCCCCTGTGTGCTTTCCCCTCTGTCTGCTCTCTCCCCTGTGCACTCCCCCCCAGTCTGCTCTCTCTATCCCCCGTGCACTCTCCCCCTGTCTGTGCTCTCCCCGTGCGCTCTCCCGTCCATGTGCTCTACCCCTGTGTGTTCTCCCCCTTGTCCACTCTATCTCTGCCCCATGCACTCTTCCCCCATCTGCTCCCTCTTCCCCCGTGCATTCTCCCTCCTCTTTGCTCTTTCTCTCCCCACTGTGCACTCTCCCCCTATCTTCTCTCTCTCCCCTGTCCACTCTCTCCTCTGGCCTGTCTTCCTTGTCCACTCTTCCCCCTGTGCGCTCTCTCCCCTGTCTGCTCTCTTCCCCCTGTGCATTCTCCCCCATGTGCTCTCTCCTTTGACCTGTCACCCCCCCTTCCCCGTGTGCTATCCTCTTCTCTCATATGCTGTCATCTTGCTAGGGGATGGAGTATGCTACACATAATCAAGTTTGCAGATTTATAGTAACCTAGAAAAAAGTAGGTCTCACAGCACAGGCTATGTCGGGAAATTCATGTACTGATTATGGGGGAGGCGCAGACTCAGGGGTACACAGTGATAGGGCAGGGTTTTCCAGCAGCACAGAATATTTCAGGTGTGGAGCATGTTAATCTTGTAAGAGGTCACAGGCTAAGGGTTACATTCATAAAATAACAAGGTCCACAGCAGCACAGAGTATTTCATTAGAGGTATGTGATAAATCTATAGAGTGTCACAAATTCTAAGGGTTTCAGAGGTAGGACAGAGAGGAAGGTGTTGACCTCGGCGATGAATGATAATAAAGGCTGTGTTGTAGAAGAAGCGCATCAGCAGCACAGAGTATTTCAGGAGAGGAGGGCACCGATGTAATTAATATACAGGTACTCCTGGATCTGATGATATGGCTGACATACTTGCAGAATGGATGGCTGGGAGTTGGCAGGTGAACTTGTAGGCGTGTTTGGTGCTGATGAGCATGGTTTGGGTGCAGATGTTAATTTTTAAGTTCACATGGTTGTGAAGCTGTATAGAATAGAAGTGGTGGTCTGGGGGGTAAGACCCCCAGCAGGGGGGGAGGGGGTGCAGGGGGGTGCAAAGCCCTCCTTCCCCTCCTGCTGTTTTTTAGTTTGGAAAAAATGACTTTGATTTCACTTGTTAAACTCTTTTGTGTGTTACAATTTCTTTTAGCTCTTAACAAATATCCCACTGGGATTCCTTTTATTATGTGTTTAGGGTGATGACTCGATGTTCCCTGCTGTATTTTTCTTATATGTGGAGCTATGGTAGTTTTTCCATCTTCACCTGTGAGTTTTAAGTCCAGTAAGTTACTTTGCGGTACTCACTTGATAGTCAGAAGTTAATTTCAAATTTAAATAAATTAGAAGTAATATATTTACCGTAGCAAAATTCTTTACAGCAGATACATTGGACCTCCAAATAATGAAGATATCATCGATGTATCTGCCGTACCATACTATGGTAATACTGATAGGATTGTGTTCAATGTAAATAAAGCTTTCTTCCCACCAACTCATTAAGAGATAGACAATAAAAAAGGAGTATTTCTCTTTTTCTAAAGATCAAATGTCCTATTAAAACAAAAATCATTATTAATAAGAAAAAAATGTAACATCAAGCAGATACATCAGACCTCTAAATAATAAGGATATCATCGATGTATCTGCCATACCATAATATGGAAATACTGATAGGATTGTGTTCAATGTAAATAAAGCTTTCTTCCCACCAACTCATTAAGGCTGCTTTCACATTGCGATTTTTTCCTGTCTGTGGGGTTTCTATTTTTTTGCAGGACCCCACGGACAGGAAAGGACAAGATCGCACGTGATTTTCACGGACCACGACACAGAAAGGGCACTTCCACTTCCACAATGTATATACATACATTGCGGAAGTGAAATTAAGTGAACCAAGGGTTAAAAATTAAAAAAAAAATCTCCTCACCTCTCCAGCGTGTCCAGCGATGCCTCCATCTAGCTCCCGACAGCTTAAGGACCTGGTGAGGCAGAGCAATCAGCTGATCAGTCACAAGACTGGCATAAGCTGAGCAGTTTAAACCCCACACCCACCAAAACTGATCACATGACTGCATCAGCTGAGCGGTTTAGAGCTCCCGCCTGCCGGAGCAGTCTCTGATTTTGGGTACAGCAAAAAATCAGACAGTATCGGATCTGACAAAAACCAGTAGGCAATAAGGCCAAAACCTATAATCGCATCTGTGGCTGTCCGTTTTACAACAGACAGCCACGGATTGCATAAAACTGTCGTTCGTTTTTTGGTCAGTGCGGCTTCTGTGTGCTGTCCGTGTGATGTCCGTGTGATGTCCGTGTGATGTCCGTGGTAATCTGTTTTGTAGTCAGCATATATTACTGTAGAATCATTTACAGGTGTCTGAGCTACAGAATGAGAATGTATCAGTGAATAAATCGGATGGTTTGTGTGTGGTCTGTGATTTTGTCAGGAAGTGAAGGGAAAATATATATGAACGTCAAAAACAGAGAATTCCAAGCACAATTTATTTAACATTTATTTTTGAGCACTGTTTTTTTCTTTTTTAAGTAAAATAGTATTTATCATACTCAAAGTGCAAAAGCATTGCCCTAGATCAAGACATTTTTTCATATACCAGCCACTAGCTTAATATGTGGATTCAAATGAATTTAATAAAAAAAAATTTTTAACTTTAGAATCCTATGTATCAAAATATGGTTTGCAAAGGAGATAAGCAAATACCACCTTTACCAATGTAAAATAACGAAGGAAGGAGTACGGCCGCTTTCACATCAGCGGTTTTGTGGTACAAAAACCTTTTTAGCTTTAAAAGAATCAGAGAAACAGAAAAAGTGAAACTATGTAACACTAATAGACACAAAGTAATTTATAGTATGACACAAGAAACGTAAATCACTATTTTATTGTAATAACAGAAGATTGATATCACAATTAATGTAGTTAAGTAGACTGTATAAAAGGCTGAGGAGTGGAGCATGTGATCGCATGACAAAGGGCGTGTGCCCGATACGTGGCCATCTCCTGTCCATCTGTCCATCTGAAGACAGAATAAAGGACGACTGAAACTGAACATTCCAAGGAGAGCTGCAGGGAAATGTTTGACACGTGTGTATAGAAAGGCTGTGAAGAAAGCCGAGCTGCCCTGCACCCTGAAGGCGTCGCTGCTCAAAAGGTTCACTTATATATATATATATAATATTATTTATAAATAATGTTATGGATTAGTTTATTTGACGTTGCACCTTTTTTTGGTGCCCACTACGGAGTTTACATTCTCCCCCCAATGGTTACCATTGTTCAGTTAAAATACATACAGGAGCATCTCAATGAATAAGAAGATCATCAAAAAAAAATTATATCAGTAATTCAATACATAAAGTGACACATCTATTATATAGAGTCATTACACACAGAGGGATCTAGTTCAAGTGTTTATTTATGTTAATGTTGATGATTAATGAAAACCCAAAGATCATTATCTCAGAAAATTAAAGTAGGGAGGATAAAGGATTAAACACTGCGCTGCCGTATTCCACCAGACATCAAAGGGTGAATATAATATTGATTTATCAATTGAAACATGACAATATATTGATTTGTCCTGAGGAAGGGGCCAGGGAGCCCTGAAACACGTTGAGTAATATATCAATATTATATTAACCCTTCATCCTCTCTACTTTAATTTTCTGAGATAATGACCTTTGGGTTTTCATTAATCATCAACATTAACAGAAATAACCACATGAAATAGATCCATCAGTGTGTAATGACTCTATATAATAGATGTGGTCACTTTATGTATTGAATTACTGAGATAAAGTCACTTTTTGATGATCTTCTAATTCATTGAGATGCAGCTGTATTTTTGTTTTTCTTTTTTTAAGTTATGATTGTATTATTCTTTATTTTATATATATTTATCTCTCATTTATGTTGTATCCTTCTATTTTATCAAATATTAATACCTTTCTCTGTATATTCCAATCTCCTATATCGTGTATATAACTTTGTGTTTAACGCAACTCATTCATGGAATAATATTTACATGTTTCTATGTTTTACTTTGATCTTTTTTCTCCACTTTCCTCCTTTTTACTTTGATCTTTTTTCTTCACTTTCCTCCTTTTTACTTTGATCTTTTTTCTCCACTTTCCTCCTTTTTATTTTGATCTTTTTTCTCCATTTTCCTCCTTTTTACTTTGATCTTTTTTCTCCACTTTCCTCCTTTTTATTTTGATCTTTTTTCTCCATTTTCCTCCTTTTTACTTTGATCTTTTTTCTTCACTTTCCTCCTTTTTATTTTGGTCTTTTTTCTCCACTTTCCTCCTTTTTATTTGATCTTTTTTCTCCACTTTCCTCCTTTTTATTTTGATCTTTTTTCTCCATTTTCCTCCTTTTTACTTTGATCTTTTTTCTTCACTTTCCTCCTTTTTATTTGATCTTTTTTCTCCTCTTTCCTCCTTTTTATTTTGATCTTTTTTCTCCACTTTCCTCCTTTTTATTTTGATCTTTTTTCTCCATTTTCCTCCTTTTTATTTTGATCTTTTTTCTCCACTTTCCTCCTTTTATTTGATCTTTTTTCTCCTCTTTCCTCCTTTTTATTTTGATCTTTTTTCTCCACTTTCCTCCTTTTTATTTTGATCTTTTTTCTCCACTTTCCTCCTTTTTATTTTGATCTTTTTTCTCCTCTTTCCTCCTTTTTATTTTGATCTTTTTTCTCCACTTTCCTCCTTTTTATTTTGGTCTTTTTTCTCCACTTTCCTCCTTTTTATTTGATCTTTTTTCTCCTCTTTCCTCCTTTTTATTTTGATCTTTCTGTTCTATTTTAGTTTTTATTGGCGCTGTAATATCGCAGGTTTACATTCACTTTTTTATAATAAATCATTGGTAAAATTCCCCGGTCACAACTTCCGTGTTGTAAACCTGCAGACAGTGTGTGCAGGGTTTATGTGTTTTTTACTATGTGAAAGCGCCGTTTATTGACAAGGTGACGTATAGTAGAGGAGCGAGGCATCAGCAGCACAGAGTATGTCAGGAATGGACTGTGCTGATTATAGGGGAGGCGCTTTGGGGTTGTGTTGCAGCCACTGGCACAGGGAACATTTTATGGGTAGAGAAAAGAATAAATTCAATGAAAGTTACAATTCGTGATGCAAACAAAATGCCATCTGTGAAAAAAAGCTGATTAAAAAGAGGATGTCTTCTCCAAATGGATAATGATGATCCTAAACACACATCAGAATCTAAAATAGATGACCTCAATAGACGCAAGCTGAAGGTTTTACAATGGCCTCACTGTCCCCTGATCTAATCAGCATTAAAATCTATGGCGAGACCTCAAAAGAGCAGAGCATGAGCCAGGAATCTCACAGAACTGGAAGACGAGCCAGGGATCTCACAGAACTGGAAGATGAGCCAGGGATCTCACAGAACTGGAAGATGAGCC
Source organism: Allobates femoralis (assembly GCA_033576535.1). Classification (NCBI taxonomy): domain Eukaryota; kingdom Metazoa; phylum Chordata; class Amphibia; order Anura; family Aromobatidae; genus Allobates; species Allobates femoralis. Next base: position 53,237,526 of record JARQOC010000009.1, read on the forward strand.
AGGAATCTCCCAGAACTGGAGGATGAGCCAAGAATCTCACTGAACTGGAAGATGGGCCAGGAATCTCTCAGAACTGAAAGATGAGCCAGGAATCTCACAGAACTGGAAGATGAGCCAGGAATCTCACAGAACAGGAAGATGAGCCAGGAATCTCACAGAACTGGAGGATGAGCCAGGAATCTCACAGAACTGGAAGACGAGCCTGGAATCTCACAGAACTGGAAGATGAGCCAGGAATCTCCTAGAACTGGAAGACGAGCCAGGAATCTCACAGAATTGGAAAATGAGCCTGGCATCTCACAGAACTGGAAGACGAGCCTGGCATCTCACAGAACTGGAAGATGAGCCGGGAATCTCACAGAACTGGAAGATGAGCCGGGAATCTCACAGAACTGGAAGATGAGCCGGGAATCTCACAGAACTGGAAGATGAGCCAGGAATCTCACAGAACTGGAAGATGAGCCAGGAATCTCACAGAACTGGAAGATGAGTCAGGAATCTCACAGAACTGGAAGATGAGCCAGGAATCTCACAGATCTGGAAGATGAACCAGGAATCTCACAGAACTGGAAGATGAGCCAGGAATCTCACAGAACTGGAAGATGAGCCAGGAATCTCACAGAACTGGAAGATGAGCTAGGAATCTCACAGATCTGGAAGATGAACCAGGAATCTCACAGAACTGGAAGATGAGCCAGGAATCTCGCAGAACTGGAAGATGAGCCAGCAATCTCACAGAACTGGAAGATGAGCCGGGAATCTCACAGAACTGGAAGATGAGCCGGGAATCTCACAGAACTGGAAGATGAGCCAGGAATCTCACAGAACTGGAAGATGAGCCAGGAATCTCACAGAACTGGAAGATGAGTCAGGAATCTCACAGAACTGGAAGATGAGCCAGGAATCTCACAGATCTGGAAGATGAACCAGGAATCTCACAGAACTGGAAGATGAGCCAGGAATCTCACAGAACTGGAAGATGAGCCAGGAATCTCACAGAACTGGAAGATGAGCTAGGAATCTCACAGATCTGGAAGATGAACCAGGAATCTCACAGAACTGGAAGATGAGCCAGGAATCTCGCAGAACTGGAAGATGAGCCAGCAATCTCACAGAACTGGAAGATGAGCCAGGAATCTCACAGAACTGGAAGATGAGCCAGGAATCTCACAGAACTGGAAGATGAGCTAGGAATCTCACAGATCTGGAAGATGAACCAGGAATCTCACAGAACTGGAAGATGAGCCAGGAATCTCGCAGAACTGGAAGATGAGCCAGCAATCTCACAGAACTGGAAGATGAGCCAGGAATCTCACAGAACTGGAAGATGAGCCAGGAATCTCACAGAACTGGAAGATGAGCCAGGAATCTCACAGAACTGGAAGATGAGCCAGGAATCTCACAGAACTGGAAGATGAGCTAAAAATCTCACAGAACTGGAAGATGAGCCAGGAATCTCACAGAACTGGAAGATAAGCCAGGTATCTCACAGAACTAGAAGACGAGCCAGGAATCTGACAGAACTGGAAGATGAGCAAAACTTGGAACTTGGAAGACTTTTCCAAGGAAAAATGGACAAGAATGGAAACACTTTTGGCTGCTGCAAAAAGCATTTACAAGCTGTGATACTTGCCAAATGAGGTGCTACTAGGTACTAACCATGCAGGGTGTCTATAGTTGTACAGTCGGTCTGTGCTGTGTCTGGTGTCTGTCTATAGTTGTACAGTCGATCCGTGCCGTGTCCAGTGTCTGTCTATAGTTGTACAGTCGGTCCGTGCTGTGTCCGGTGTCTGTCTATAGTTGTACAGTCGATCCGTGCCGTGTCCAGTGTCTGTCTATAGTTGTACAGTCGGTCCGTGCTGTGTCCGGTGTCTGTCTATAGTTGTACAGTCGATCCGTGCTGTGTCCGGTGTCTGTCTATAGTTGTACAGTCGATCCGTGCTGTGTCCGGTGTCTGTCTATAGTTGTACAGTCGATCCGTGCTGTGTCCGGTGTCGGTCTATAGTTGTACAGTTGGTCCGTGCTGTGTCCGGTGTCGGTCTATAGTTGTACAGTCGGTCCGTGCTGTGTCCGGTGTCTGTCTATAGTTGTACAGCTGGTTCGTGCCATCTGTATCCGTCTAATATCGTACATTAAAGTACGTTACACACACAATCCAGGTGATATAAACACAGACGCCGACCCCCAATGCCCTCTTGTTCCAGGTGTAAGCGGAGCTGGAGAAGTAGGCGGCTGAAGCTGAATCCCGAGCAGAGTTCGCATCCCGAGTCTGGAGGGAAAAGAAACATTTGATATCAGTCCCGGTCACTGCCCTAGACCTCCAGGGACTTTGATATAAGCCCCGACCACTACCCTAGAACATCAGGGACTTTGATATTGGCCTAGACTGCCAGGGACTTTGATATAAGCCCCGGCCATTACCCTTGAGCAAAAGGGAATTTGTTATGAGCCTAGACCACCAGAAACTTTGATATAAGCCCCGGCCACTACCCTAGACCACCAGGGACTTTGATATTGGCCTAGACCACCAAGGACTTTGATATGAGCCCCGGCCTCTACCCTAGACCACAAGGCACTTTAATATGAACCTATAACTCCTGGAACTTTGATATAAGACCCTAGAACATCAGGGACTTTGATATAAGACCCTAGAACATCAGGGACTTTGATATAAGACCCTAGAACATCAGGGACTTTGATATAAGACCCTAGACCACCAGGGACTTTGATATTGGCCTAGACCACCAAGGACTTTGATATGAGTCCTGGCCACTACCCTAGACCACAAGGCACTTTAATATGAGCCTATAACTCCTGGAACTTTGATATAAGACCCTAGAACATCAGGGACTTTGATATGAACCCCGGCCTCTACCCTAGACCACCAAGGACTTTGATATGAGTCCCAGCTACTAATGCAGACCACCAAGATCACTGGCAGGAATCCTCCCAATTCTTTGGACCACGAGCATTTTTAGATTTAATCTTTAGTACCCACGACCATCACTACAGTGGGCATTAACCCCTTACCTACCCGAAGCCAATATATAATTCTGACCCATTTTTTATATGCTGTATTGGCTGAGGGGGCATTGTGGTGTGAGCTAAATTATAACTTCCTCCATATACAGATATATGAAATATAATCCTGTTAATATGTCCTTACCTTAATAGAGTAGATGAGCGCCACAATGGCCAGCGGGAAAAAGCAGAATATTAGATTCAGGATGGATGTAGTCATATAATCCCGGTAGACAGCGGGCGGCACTATGACCACGGCGGGCTGGGTGCTCACCACCACGGGGGTGACAATCTCCACGTTCCGCACATACTGGACCCTGATATCAGTTTGCATTGCAGGGGGGTACCGGGGTATCTCCATCATTCAGTCCTCTCTGTGCGCACTGTATACAGTGTATACCTCTGTACGGCTCTATAGGCGGTGTATACCTCTGTACGGCTCTATAGGCGGTGTATACCTCTGTACAGCTCTATATAGGCGGTGTATACCTCTGTACGGCTCTATATAGGCGGTGTATACCTCTGTACGGCTCTATATAGGCGGTGTATACCTCTGTACGGCTCTGTATACAGTGTATACCTCTGTACGGCTCTGTATACCAGGGACGGCTCCTCCAGAATGTAACCTGAGATTCTCACCCATCCTATATCACTGGTAATAAAACAACCGGCCTCCATGGAGGAATCATAAGGAAGTTACAAATTGGCATTTATGGTGGCTTCTAGTTTCACTCTCGGATGTTTACCTGCATTACTTATAGGTAAAGGGGGTGCGGACCTTTAATTTACAGGAAAGCAAAGTGTGGTTAAAGGGCATGTATCACTTCTCACAAGTTACTTAGATACTTTTCGCCCAGTTCTGGTATTTGTAGTGCACACTCACCATAGTGCACAGGGTGAGGGATCAGTTGCAGTACCGCCCGTCGCCAGTACTCGTCCTCTTTCCAATGGATTTAGAGCAGGTCAGCAAGCGCCACCAAGTGGTCACATCATAGAAGTGCATGGCTCATGTGCATAAGGCGTTCACTGTGCCACGACCTGAAAGCAGCGGCCCCCATCCTGGTATATATGTCACCATACTGGTACAGTTGTGGCCAAAAGTATTGACACCTCTGCAATTCTGTCGGATAATACTCAGTTTCTTCCTGAAAATGATTGCAATCATTGCAATATTGCAAAAATTGCAATATTTTTACACACCTTTCCCAAATCTGAAATCTGTGGTCCTGTACAGCGCCATGCAATAAAAGCTCTCTATTTTCTACAGAATTTTTTTTTTTTTCTCTGAATCAATCCGATCCAAATTCAATCAATCATTAAAGTGATCCTAACCCCACAAACTGACCCCCCCTTATCTTTACACCTGTCCCTGCACCCCCTCTTATCACTTCTAGCCATCCCTTTTGCAGAAAAAAATCGATTTTGTAAAGTAGAGAAAAGTTTATATTCACCTCGTCCTGTGTGAGTTCTCTGTTTCTGAATTAGTCTCATTAGGCGGGGCCTGTCTGCTGCTCCCTTGTAATTATGCACGCCCCTCTCTCCTTGCTAAGAGCCTGGGCACGTCATGAAAGGGGACGGGGCTAAATCGCGTCATGGCGGAGCCCCCGCCCCTTTCATGACGCGGCCAGGCTCTTAGCAAGGAGAGAGGGGCGTGCATAATTACAAGGGAGCAGCAGACAGGCCCCGCCTAATGAGACTAATTCAGAAACAGAGAACTCACACAGGACGAGGTGAATATAAACTTTTCTCTACTTTACAAAATCGATTTTTTCTGCAAAAGGGATGGCTAGAAATGATAAGAGGGGGTGCAGGGACAGGTGTAAAGATACGGGGGGTCAGTTTGTGGGGTTAGGTTCCCTTTAATAGTTCTATTAATTCCGATAACTTTGCAGATTGTTTCTCCAGCCAATGTAGAATGCATTTACTGTATTGGCAACTAACAACACTATCAGGCTTAGGCCGGCTTTATACCACAGGTTTGAGCTGTCAGGTTCTGTCCGGTGTTTTGCAGGATCCACCAGACAGAACCTGACAGCACAGGACGACCAGACACTGTGGCCAAATATGCCCTCCCATCCTGTTTTTTGCAGGATTTGTTTCTGTTCGCTCCTGCTGCTGTCCGCAGTGCTGAAATCTCAGCCTGTGTGTGCTGTGCAGCTGTCCATGGTGCTGAACGTTCAGCCCATGTGAGCAGTGATGCTGTCCATGGTGTTGAATGAGTGCAGCAGTATTCAAAGCCAGCGCTGTTCTGTAAATGGCCTCCGTGAAACGATCTGATTTTTTACAGGATCCGGGGCCCATAGACTCACATGTTATGGGCGCCAGATCGCCCCGGATCCGGGAGGATACAATTTTGTCCGATTTTTTGCACCGGAGACAAAAAATGACGCTGACTCTGATTTTGTGTCCGATGCAAAACTGGACAAAATCAGATCAGGGACAAAAGGCAGCAAACCGGAGGGTCAAACAGGACCAATCCGGCACCATAGGGATGCATGGTGGCAAAACCGGATCAGGTTCTGTCCGGTTCAAACTGGACAGAACCTGAAAGTGTGAAGCAGCGTTAGGTGTGATCTACCTGACTTTCTTTTGGATTCCACCCCATTCTATTAGATATGATGGAATATACCTATATGACCGGGGAGTTTTGGGATATCGATGCTCCAAATTCTTTTACTATAATGAATGAATTCCTCCCATGTTGCTTGAATTTTAGAGAATCCCCAAACACCATGGAGGAAATCTGCTTTAATGAAGTTGCGTTTCAGGCAATATAACGAGGTGGGGAGTCAGGCTTTGTGCACACCTAGCGGTTTGTTTTTTATACATATGTAAAGGAAAGAGAATTCCAGCAAAGTCAATGGGAATCCGGAAGTTTAGTCTTTTTTCCTTGCAGATTTTGTTGCAGAAAAGAAACCAACATCTTCATTCTTTCTGCATTTATTTTCTTCTAGACTATATGATAGAAACACGTGAAAAAACGCAGCAAAAATGCTAAAAACACATAACAAAATGCTGAGAATGCAATAAAATGGTAAAAAAACACATTAAAAAGTGATAAAAACACCAAACAAGCTAAAAAAAACGCACCTAGAGTGCAAAAAAAAATGCATCCAAAATGCTAAAAAAAAAGCACCAAAAAATGCTGAGAATGCAATAAAATGGTAAAAAAAAAAAAAACACACCAAACAATGATAAAAATGCTTTAAAAAATGCACCTAAAATGCCAAAAAATGAGGAGATGCAGATTTGGTGCAGAAATAATTTGTCAGGTGTGCACATAGCCTAATGAATGAAAAACTGCTATGTGCACACCTAGCAGATTATTTCTGCACCAAATATGCATTTCCAGGTAGGAAAAACACTAAAAAAAAAGCTGCATTATCTGGTGTGTTTTTAGCATCTCTCGGTGGTTCTTTTTTTTTTTTTGTTAGCATTTTTGGTGCATTTTGTAGCATTTTGTAGCATTTCTTGCTGTGTTTATTAGCATTTTTTGGTGCTTTTTTGCATATATTTCTATCATACGGTGTTTGAGAAAACTGCAGGTAAAAAAGCAGAATAAACTAATATATTACTTCTTTTTTTATGCGCCAAATATGCATCTGTGGCGGCACTGCCTCCTGGAGGCCACAAAGGGAACTGCAGCCAGGCAGGTAGGACCACAGTTGAACACCAACACCCTCACTGCCCACACAACCCACGTACAGTAGAGGGCAGCATCCAGCCCAGAGCCTGGAGACTCTAGGCAGGCGAGGGGTGGTGGATTTAGAGACAGTGGGTTGGGCACACCCGTAGTCAGGTGACAGACAGTAGAAATAGTGAAGGGGGAGGAGGAAGGAGTCAGTAAGCCGAGGTAAGCTGAGATTGAAAAGACTGGATCACACGTCCTGGACAAGTGGGGTGTAGGAGCGCAGAATCTGAACCGAGCCAGTGCGAGCCGCAGAGAGAAAGCCTATCCAGAGCCAGTACCCCCAGGAGTGTGAGGGAAGAGAGGGACGGTGATACCGGGCCCTAGAACTACAGCCGAGACGGCAGACTGCAGGCGGAGTAGCCCTCCTATGACACTGGAAGACACAGTAGAGAGAGCCTGTAGAGCCTCACACAGGAGGACTGCTGGAGGCTGGGCTGAGTAGAGTGTTGGCTCTAGAGGGGACTGTAGTTTCACCCGGCATCCCCAGACACCGACGGGGGACCACAGCTTCACGTTAGGGTCCCTACCCCAAGGACAGGCAGCTCAGTGACGACCAGGAGGACCCACAGGGGTCCGAGTCACCGCCATACTGTCCGGAGTCACACACAACCAAGTGAACAGAGAGAGAGAGAGTCAACAGCCTGGGAAGGACACAGAGACAGTGTGAGGGGTCACAGAGAGGAGAGACCTGGCTGCAGAGAGTAAAGGGAACCCCGGAGGGGAAAGCGTGAACTTGAGAACTTGAGAAGTAAACACGGTGAACCCTGAATCTGACTCCCTTGCATCTCTCCGCCTGAACACGACTCCCTCCATACAGATCTGCAGCAGATCCCCACCTGGAGAGCCACAGCGTGCAGGCTCCGACACTGAAGGAGGATTCCTGCAGCATCTGGACAGTAAGTGTATTACACTCAGCACCAGGCCTGCACACTACACAATAGACTTAACCATCACTGCCCCGGGGAATACAGTTCTGCCCACGGAGAACTATTCCATCTATGCTGCCATTACATTATCCCCGGAGGTTCTGCAGCAGCGGCGGCCCCATTACTGGCCGCACACAGTGGGTGGCGTCACGACTGACATACAGTGCCTACAAGTAGTATTCAACCCCCTGCAGATTTATGTGGTTTGATAAGATGCCAATAAGTTAGAGCCTTCAAACTGCAAACGAGAGTAGGATTTATTAACAGAAGCATAAATCTTACAAACCAAAAAGTTATGTTGCTCAGTTGAATTTTTATAAATTTTAAACATAAAAGTGTGGGTCAATTATTATTCAACCCCTCAAGCCACCAGCATTCTGTTTGGTCCCCCTAAAGTATTAAGAAGTAGTTCAGGCACAAAGAACAATGAGCTTCACATGTGTGGATTAATTATCTCTTTTGCAGCCTTTTCTGACTATTTAAGACCCTCCCCAAACTTGTGAACAGCACTCATACATAGGTCAACATGGGAAAGACAAAGGAGCATTCCAAGGCCATCAGAGACAAGATCGTGGAGGGTCACAAGGCTGGCAAGGGGTACAAAACCCTTTCCAAGGAGTTGTGCCTACCTGTCTCCACTGTTGGGAGCATCATCCGGAAGTGGAAGGCTTATGGAACTACTGTTAGCCTTCCACAGCCTGGACAGCCTTTGAAAGTTTCCTCCCGTGCCGAGGCCAGGCTTGTCCGAAGAGTCAAGGCTAACCCAAGGACAACAAGGAAGGAGCTCCGGGAAGATCTCATGGCAGTGGGGACATTGGTTTCAGTCAATACCATAAGTAATGTAACTCCACCGCAATGGTCTCCGTTCCAGACGAGCCCGTAAGGTTCCTTTACTTTCAAAGCGTCATGTCAAGGCTCGTCTACAGTTTGCTCATGATCACTTGGAGGACTCTGAGACAGACTGGTTCAAGGTTCTATGGTCTGATGAGACCAAGATCGAGATCTTTGGTGCCAACCACACACGTGACGTTTGGAGACTGGATGGCACTGCATACGACCCCAAGAATACCATCCCTACAGTCAAGCATGATGGTGGCAGCATCATGCTGTGGGCTGTTTCTCAGCCAAGGGGCCTGGCCATCTGGTCCGCATCCATGGGAAGATGGATAGCACGGCCTACCTGGAGATTTTGGCCAAGAACCTCCAATCTTCCATCAAGGATCTTAAGATGGGTCGTAATTTCATCTTCCAACAAGACAACGACCCAAAGCACACAGCCAAGAAAACCAAGGCCTGGTTCAAGAGGGAAAAAATCAAGGTGATGGAGTGGCCTAGTCAGTCTCCTGACCTTAACCCAATTGAAAACTTGTGGAAGGAGCTCAAGATTAAAGTCCACATGAGACACCCAAAGAACCTAGATAACTTGGAGAAGATCTGCATGGAGGAGTGGGCCAAGATAACTCCAGAGACCTGTGCCGGCCTGATCAGGTCTTATAAAAGACGATTATTAGCTGTAATTGCAAACAAGGGTTATTCCACAAAATATTAAACCTAGGGGTTGAATAATAATTGACCCACACTTTTATGTTTAAAATTTATTAAAATTCAACTGAGCAACATAACTTTTTGGTGTGTAAGATTTCTGCTTCTGTTAATAAATCCTACTCTCGTTTGCAGTTTGAAGGTTCTAACTTATTGGCATCTTATCAAACCACCTAAATCTGCAGGGGGTTGAATACTACTTGTAGGCACTGTATCACCTGTAAATATCCCCTTATTATTGCCAGGGCCCGGGACACGGTCCAGACCAGGACCACCCGTGACTTCCCCAGCAGCAAACCCGGCCGGTACCGAGTACCCCCGTCCCAGTGGGCTCGACACATCTTCTGGTAGAAAAATACGCTGCATTTTTAGCATTTTTGGTTCATTTATGTGGAAAAACTCAGGAAGAATGAGTGTATTAATTCTTTTTTCTGCCCCAAAATCTGCAAGGAATAAACCTCATCACCTCAGGATTGTCATTGACTTTGCTGGGATGTGTTTCTCACAAATCTTAAAGTAAAAACATAAAAAACCACACAGACACCAGTATTCATTCTGGCATGACTCAGTATTCAGACTAACTGTTTTCTCTTTTTTGTTTTTATAAACAGTGTTTCCTCCCCTGGTCCAGGCTCAGTCTGCAGACGATCAGTGATTAGCGGTATAGACGGTATAGTGCCGGAGCGGGGAGGACGCCCAGGTCATAGCCGGACCCTCTAATGTGCAGGACCAGCACCGAGTACATAACCCTCATTACAGCCGGAGCTGCGCTCTCCCTTCTGCTGGTCTCCGGAGCTGCGCTCTCCCTTCTGTTGGTCCCCGGAGCTGCGCTCTCCCTTCTGCTGGTCCCCGGAGCTGCGCTCTCACTTCTGCTGGTCTCCGGAGCAGCGCTCGCCTGGTGCTTGGCTGCTTTTCACATGATATTTGCACATCACTGAAGCAGATCGTCAATACGTGGGAAATCCGCGGCACAACCTGCCGAGCGAGATCACCGGAGACTGTACTGTCATCACAGGATGACTGTGCAAA